>JAUPMG010000006.1:6956857-6970551 GCA_031762675.1 Pachysandra terminalis | reverse complement strand
GATTTCCATGCGATAAGATTTCGGTCCTAAAAGTCTAGTGGGGGATGTCATGTGAGACATATGAGGGAGATTACAGAATTTGTGAACAGAAATGAGTTGATCGATTTACCTTTGGAGGGGGTAACTTTTAATTTTTCTAATAATGAAGAGGTCGACGTTGTCAAAGCTAGACATCTTTCAGATCATATTTCTATTGCTCCGGATTGTCAGGCTCATCAAAAGAGGGAAGCTCCATTTCCTTTTGAAAACATGTCGTTGGAAGATTAGGGATTTTTATATCTAAAATGGAAGCTTGGTGGTCTGGGTTTTGTTTTGTGGGTCCACAACTGTGTTTTGCACGAAATTGAAGGCTTTGAAAGAGGAAATCAATAAGTGGAATAAACAGCAGTTTGAAAGGGTGAATGAGGAGGAAGTTTTACCCAAGATAAAGAAGATGAACGAAATGGAAGAAAAGAAATCTTCTCTTAAGGGGAGGAATGTGCTGATAGGGAGCGTTTAAAAGTGCAGTTCAAGCGGTTGGCTTGCCAAGATGAAATTACTTGGCATCAGAAGTCAAGGGCAATATAGCTGAAAGTAGGGGATAGAAACACGAAATTTTTTCACTTCCTAGTCAATGATTGGAATAGAATCAACTTCATTAGAATGTTGGAGGTGGATGGGAATATGTTGGAAGAGGACGATGACATTAAGGTAGTGGTGCAACACTTCTACTGGAATCTCTTCAATGAGGAGTTTAGCCATCGACCATTCTTAGATGGTCTTTCAATTGATTGTATATCTGCAGATGAGAGCAATGCCTTTGAAACATGGTTTTTCAAACCGGTCCAGTCTGTACCAGCCGGTCCGTACTAGGACCAAACCTTAGCCGCCCAGTCCCAAGCCGCGATACAAACTAAAATTTTAAAATGCTATGTAGCAGTCGTTACCATCGGTACAATCGGTTGTACTCAATCTTGTGACAGGTACAACTGGTCCTTTGTTTATAAAAAAAGGTGATGGACCGGATGGTCTAGGCTGGTACCGGTCTGGTACCAACTGGTTGTACCGATTGGTATGTTTCTCATTTAGTTGCCCAATTTTCTCTTTATATAGTCAAGATTTTTCCTCTTTATATAGTCAAGATTTTGAGGATGCGATTGGGCGATTCGGAGATGCAATTGTAGTGAGGCAACGAGATAGGGATCTTCCATGTAAGATGTCTAATATTTAACCTTTAATTTTCAATTGATGAAAGGCTCGATAATTCCTGTGTTCTTATAATCTTATCATATTACATGATTTCGTAGGTTCATGGTGGAACAATTATGAAAGTCAATCACCATACTTGTGTGATATTTTACTTAAAGTGCTAAGTGTCATATGCTCCTCATCTAGTTGCGAGAGGAATTGGAGTCCCTTTTTTTTAGGGAAACCTCGACAGCACGAGGACAATTTTATTAATAGAATAGAAAGATACACCTAGACAGGGAGACATAAAACCTTACCCATCAAGATGCTTCTGAGCATGAAATAATAAGAGTAAAAAACAATAGATAAAAACCTACTTACTAATACAAGGAAGACCATTTCTTTCAAAAGTACAAATAACCCATTTGGAAAGGAGTAAAAATCTTGAAACATAATTGTAGATCCAGAAGCTCCCAATTTAGCCAAAAAATCAGCAACCAAATTGACCTCTCTAAAAATGTGAGAACTAACAAAAGTCACTTGAGCCAATAGATCCCTAAGGTCATTCCACCAATAGATTAAATTGGAGTACATTTCTGAATATCCACACAAAATCTTGTAACAGTCTCAAGACAAAGAAGCTGCATCAATTCGTCTACTTGTATTACAATTTGAGGTTGCGGGTCTGTAATCTGATGTAATGGATATGAAATGACGAGTATTACAATTCAATAAAGTTATATGCTATTTTTTAGGATGACGTACTTGATGAGTGGACACAAGAGAGGGACGAGTCATTACTTGAGGACTTGTCTAATCAGTTGTTACAATCAGATGATGAGGGCTATAAAGCCCGTGGCAATTCTCGTGTATTTAATGTTGAGAGTGATTCAAAGGATGAGTCACAACGGAGATGCATTGACAATGTTGATGGTTTTACTGGACCTAGGAGTACAACTTGTGGTTCGGGATTGGGTGCAGGTGCTTCGTCTGGTCCGGGCACATCTGGTGGTAGTGAGCGTGTACCACTTACAATGGATGATGACTATATCGCCACATAACGTTAGCTTCAAGGAAAATTTGTATTACGAAATACGGATGAAGATGAGATGCAACCTCCGGATAGTTATACATGCCTCGTGATGCATACAGATATGGATATGTGGATGCTTTACATGAGCGTTTTGGGAGCACGAGGGTTGGCGATTATCATGGATATGGAGACCCCTCCTTATATGAGCAGAGTCAGTCGACTGGGAGTTACCCCCACCCGTATTCCTATCCGTACGGAGATCAACCTTAATCCTCTTTTGAGACTAACAATAGCGACATAGGGGGCATCAATGTTATGGCAATCAATAGGTTCTGCAGTCGAGAGACAACACAGGGAATCGAACATCCGGTTATTAGGACTATCCGGCTTCTGTTGATGCAACGCTTATTTATGGTGACGAGATGGTTAGCTTCTTTTTCTCCAAGGAGTACAACCTAGTGCATTACACGCATCAGCAGAGGGTGACGGGCGAGGATGATTGGCCTGATACGGGTAGCAAATGGTGGAGTTGATAGCCACGGAACATCTATGTGTATCACTCCTGGTGTATGTTTGTATTTTTGATATATTTTTGTTTGTTGCTTTGATAGTTGATTATTGCATTTGATTGTTGATGCTTGATAGTTCATTACTGCTTTTATAGTTCATTCCACAAACTGCTCGAGGCTATCATTTTATTAAATTATATGTGCAATGGGTACTATGTGACTTTCAATATAGCGTTTATATCACAACTACTATGATTTTTTGTTTACTTAATTGTCTTCTTTTAAAACTAAGTTGACAGATTATTTAAATAGATTTATTATATTTTCTTTTTTTGTATTTTAAAAAAACTTACACAAAATTATCCCGGTCCAGCCGGTACGGACTGGTCCTTGCCATGTCATGTCCGGTCCCCGGTCCCGGTACAAAAAACCATGCATTGAAATCCCTTTTTCAAAAGAGGAGCTATAAAATGTGGTGAAGAAGCTGAATGGAGACAAGGCACCAGGTTCAGATGGATTCTTCATGGCATTTTTTCAGAAGTGTTGGAAAATTGTAAAAGAAGATCTTATGGCTGATGTGGGCGAATTTCACTCGAATATGGCTTTTGTGAAGAGTGTAAACGTTACATTTATCTCTCTCATCCCCAAGAAAGGAACTGTAAATATTAAGGATTTTCGACCCATTAGCTTAGTGGGCAGTTTTTATAAAATAATATCCAAGTTGTTAACAAATAGACTGAGGAAAGGCTATTGCCGGTGCTATGGGTAGGGTTTTAAGGATTGATCTCTTGACTCTTTCTTTATCTAGACCTAGTTTTGCACATATGTGTGTAGAATTAGATATCTCTAAGGCTCGTCAAGATCGATTATGGATTGGTCTTGGGAAGGATAATGGATTTGGAAAAAAAATCATTTATGAAGGCTCTCCTAAATTTTGTCAAGTTTGCCGTCTCCATGGGCACTTGAAATCTGATTGTAAGAAGTTAATTCCTAAAGAATTGTCTTCTGTTGATCAGGTCGTATCTAAGGATACCTTGAACCTAAGAGAAATAGGAAGAAAAAGAACAATGTGGCTGCTCCGATTGTGGATCTTCCTAAAAAAAAACAGTCTGTTGGGATTGATCCTCGTGTTGGAACTTCCGTTGAGAAGAATTCGGTTAGTTTGGATGCCTCTTTAGTTCCAGTAATCTCTGGGAACATTGTTGTTTTGGATAATCGTATGAAGGAGAAAAGTTTGGATCTGATTATCAAAGATAATGGTATGGATCCAAGTTCATCTCAGATCGCTTTTGAAATTGCAGCTAATCCTTTGCTTAGTAGAACTCCTGCTGCTCTGAGTTCTTCGAAGGATCCTATTGTTCTGAGATTTATTCGTCTCCTTCAAGAAATAATGTTCTTTGTTCTTTGCAGGCTTCACCTGCTGATCCTATTATTGCTCAGGTTCCTAAGCCTGTTACTTTGGTGAGGAGTTTGAATCCTATCTCAGGGTCTGAATTTGTTGTAAGATCATCTCGGGTTGTGGATAATTCCGGAAGGAAATTCCTTTGAATGAGATTCAAGTTCAAGAAGTGGTTCAGCAATCGTCATCTCCTTTGTACGAGATTATCAATACTGTTCCAAGGTTGTCTCCTGTTGATTATGGTGGTTTTTTTATACAGTCTGATATGAATCAAAACCAGAATGTTCCTTTGGTTGATATGCCGTGCAAAGATGTGAGTTCATCTCAGGTATTCCGCACTTTACATAAGATTCTTGGTTCTAATATTGTTTCTCAGGATGATAATCCTGTGCAAATTCAACTTGATGAGCTTAAGAATCCTTCAGATTCGGATCATTCTTCTGGAAAAGACTTGGATGGAGAAAATAAAACTTATAGAGCTGATTCAGATACTGTAGTTACTTGTAAATCTCAGTATGTTAGAAGGAAGAGGAAAGATGTTTTTAATTTACCTTCAAGTGTGATCCCTAGAGGCCAAAGGGCTCATACCTCATCTTCTCAATAGTGTTTTTAATGAATAAGAAGATCATTACTTGGACCGCTAGAGGAATTGGCAATTTAGAGACTTTGAAACATTTAAAGTCTATTATGAGAAGTAATAAAGTGGATATGCTTGTTATTCTTGAGCCTTTTATTTCAGTTGATCAAATTCTTAATTTTAGCATAAAAATTAAATTTTCTGGTTTTTATCATAATGTGGATGTGGAGGTAATATTTGGATTTTTTGGAAGCAGACAATTTCTGTTGATATCTTACAATCTTCGTCTCAGTGTATTTCTTGTAAGGTGGACTGTCTGGATTCTTCTTTTTTTTACTTCATTTGCGTACGTGAAATGTTTCCAGGATGAGAGGAGATCTTTGGGATGATCTTCAAAAAATTTCGTCTGGAATTAATGGTGTTTGGATGGTAGCTGGTGATTTCAGTATTGGTCAGGATTCTTCTGGGAAGCTTGGTGTCTCTCTCCTAATAGGGCGGCTATGGCTGATTTTAAATCTATGATTAGCAGCTATGGTTTATTGGATTCTCCTTTTGTTGGATCTTGGTTTACTTGGTGAAATGAGTAGTCTAGTAACAGCAGAATCTGGGCTCATCTTGATAGACTTTTTTATAATGGGGATTGGTTGCTGGCTTACCCACAGGTAAAACTGACCCATTTAGATAGAATCTGTTCAGATCATTCTCCATTGCTTATTTCTTTTGCAGAGACAAGTTTTAATGGTCCTAGAAGTTTTAAATTCCAAAGAATGTGGTAAGGGCATCCTGAATCTTTGAATTTTGTGAATCATACTTGGCCAACTGGTGATCTTGGTTCTGGGTTGGTTTCTTTTTCTCTGAAGATTAAATTATTGAAGGCTGGTTTGAAAGGATGGAATAAAGCAGTTTTTGGTAATGTATTTCAAAATATGAATTTGATTTTGGATGATATTAATCTGTATGAATCTCAGTTGTTTGATAATTGGAATCAAGATGTATTTGATAATTTGAAGGAAGCCAAGACCAAGTATATTGCTCTTCTCAGACAGGAAGAAATATATTGGAACCAAAAACCCAGAATTAAATGGCTTTGTGAGGGGGACTCCGATACTAAATTCTTTCATAATTCGATTAAGGTTCATCAAAAGAATTATTTTTCTTCTCTTGTTCTCCCGGATGGTTCTCTTTCTACGGATTTACCTGTTATTCATGATGCGGCTGTACATTTTTATGATGATCTTCTTGAATCTAGTGATTTGGTTATGGATGAAGGTATGCTTGATGCTATTTCTTGCAAGGTTACTAATGTAGAAAATGATTTAATTTGTGTCGTTCCTTCTTTGGAGGAGGTTAAGGATGCTCTGCTTGGTATTCCGGCTGATAGTGCTCTTGGACCTGATGGTATGTCCTCTGCATTTTTTATCTCTTGTGGCGAAATAATTAAATTAGATCTTCTGCGTGAAGCTGTGGATTTTCAGTGGTTCAGATCTCCCTATTTTCTATTGTTCTCTGATTTCTATGATTCCAAAGAAAAAGATCGGAAGGATTTGGCAGATTTTAGACCGATTAGTCTTTGCTCAGTGGTTTATAAAATCTTTAGCAAAATCATTGCTAAGAGGCTTGGTAGTTTTTTACCTGATCTTATTTCTTTGGAGCAAGAGGCCTTGTTAAAGGTAGAAATATTGCGGAGAATATTGGTTTAGTCCAGGAATGTACTTTTCATTTGAACATGAAAGTGAGAGCAAATAATATTATGGTAAAGGTTGACAAGGCTAAGGCTTATGACCGTATGCACTGAAACTTTCTTAAAGCTGTTTTTAAGAAGTACGGCTTCAATGAGAAGGTGATCAATTTATTTTTTCAATGTTTTTAAGAAGCCTTGGTGTCTATAAAAGCTTTTTCAAATCTTCTAGGGGTCTTTGTCAAGGGGATCCGCTATCTCCTCTTTTCTTTATTTTGTGAGAAGAAGGCCTCAGTAGAGGATTGAAAAAGTGTTTTGAAGATGCTCTTATAGGAGGGTTCTTGATTCCTAGAGGATGCCCAGCTTTATCTCACCTTCTATATGCAGATGACTTCATTGTGATGTTTAATGGGTGTAAATCATCTATGGTTAATCTTATGAAGTTTTTGACTAAATATGAAGGGAATTCTGAGCATAAGGTTAATATTGCCAAGAATTGTTTTTTTGTACACAATAAGGTTTCTGATTCAAGAAGATTTATTATTCAGAATGCAACTGGTCTTCAACAGAAAAATCTTCCTTTACTTATAGGTGCTCCTCTTTCTTATGGTCATGTTAAAGCGGAATACTTTGATGAGTTAATTGGCAGAGTTCAGAATAAAGTTGCTGGATGGAAAGGAAAATTGTTATCTTTTGGAGGTAAGCTTATCTTAATTACGCATGTTCTTTCATCGATTCCTATTCATATTTTATCTGCTATTCATACTCCATCTGCGGTATTAAAAACTTTGGAAAGGATTTGCTACCTTTTTTTGGGGTGAGTATGAAGGTAAAGCCAAGAAAAAATGGGTGAGATGGGAATGATATTTGCATGCCAGCTAAAGAGGAGGGTTTGGATATTCGCTCTTTGTTGGATATCAAAAAAAGATTTGATATGAAGAAGGCTTGGTCGATTATGACTAAGAATTCTATTTGGGCAAAATTATGCGGGCTAAATATCTTCGTTCTGGTTTATCTTCTTCTTGTACGTCAAGAATTGGAAGAGATTCTTATATATCTAAGTCTACGTATCCCAGTTCAAACCCTATTTACAATAAAATTCAGAATATTTGCTCCCCACCCACCCCCAACAAACTCAGTATAGTTAGAAGTCCTAAAAAACAGCAATGATAAAGAGGTGAGATTGATTTTTGGCAGGATAATTGGCCGGGTATTGGTTATATTTGTTCCTTGATTAGAAGCTCAGTTCGCCAATCTATTCTTGTTAAATATATTTTGAATAGTTTTAGTTGTAATTGGAGTTGTCTTCAGCTTGATCTTGACAGTTGGGTTAAAGATAAAATTATTAAGAGAACTATTACTTTGAATGATTCTGAGGATTAAAGTGTGGCCTTTTTCTAATTATGGAAATTTTTCTGTTAAATCTGCTTGGTCTCTTATCAGAAATCATGCCACAAACATTAATTATTCTTCTTGGTTATGGTATAAAGTTCTTCCTTCGAAGATTAGTGATTTTTGTTGGAAAGTATTTAAAGGATGTGTTCCGATGGATGGGGTTTTGTAAGAGTCTCATGTTAAGCTTGCTTCTCGATGTTATTGCTGTTCTAACTTCAAATCTGAATCGTTACAGCATTTATTTATTGAGGTGGAAATGACTGATCTTGTTCGGTTGCATTTTAGCAGGATTTTTGGGGTTGCTTTTATTCAAAGCAGTCTTATTTTGCTAGAGTCATGCTGTGGTTATCTAATGCTTGTTTAAAATCTCAAGTGGGTTATTTTCGAGGTATTGTGCCCTTCTTTATTCTTTGGGAGGTTTGGCTTGCGAGGAATAATGCTAAGTATAATGATGCAAAAGTCATTGTGGTTAATGTTATTTCAAAAGTGGTTACTTGGCTGAAGGATATTAATTTTCTTCTTTCTCCCAAGAAGATTGCTTCATTTTATCATAAATTATCTTTGGAGATTTTGGGGATTGTTGAATGCTATGTTGCCTCTCCTAGGCCTATTTTGGTTAAGTGGCTTAAACCTACATTTGGGTTTAAGCTCAACACTGATGGTGCCTTTTCTGGTAATCCTGGTATTAGTGGTTGTGGAGAGGTGGTTAGGGATGTGAATGGATTTTTTGGTTGCAACTTTTTGTTTTTTACATCTTATGGGGTTCTTACAAATAATTCTGCCGAAGTTTGGGCTTTTCTTGAAGGTCTCTTACTTTGTGTTCGATTAAACTTTATGACTTTATCTATTGAAGTTGACTCCAAACTTATTGTTGAGTGGATTATTAGAAGAAAAGTTCCTCCTTGGAATCTGTCTTCTAAGTGGACTGAAATTTCTGAACTTATTTGGTTTTTCAAGCCTTCTATTAGTCACATTTTTAGAGAAGGTAAAGCAGTTGCGGATGCGTTAGGTAAAGTGGCTTGTGTTAATCAGCAGGATCAGCCTTTTTTATCGTCTATTCATTTGCAAAATGAGATTAGTCATTTGGTTTTTTTGGAAAAGGTTAGTTTAGGTTGTATTAGAAAATAAGTTTTATTAGATTTTTCCTAAGGTTATTTGTAAGTAAGTTTGCTTGCTAAGTGTGTTAGTTTCATTTATGAAGGGGTCTGGTCTTATGTCCCCCGCTTTTTTGGATGTAACCTTAATTTTATTATTAATAAAATTTCCCCTCGTTCTGTCGAGGTTCCCCTAAAAAAAAAGCTCTATGGGTTATCTTTCTCCTTAAAGAGATGGACATTCAGATTGAAACACCTATTCCCTTGCATTGTGATAATCAGGCGGCGATCCATATTCCATATTGCAACAATCCTGTATTTCATGAGTGTACTAAGCATATTGAAGTGGATTGTCACTTTATCTGTGAAGAAGTACAGAACAAGATCATCAGTCCGAAGTTTGTTCCTACGGGATGTCAATTAACGGATATTTTTACCAAGGCCACTACTACACTACCTTTGAATGGCTACTAGAAGTATTAGTCACGCTGGGGATGATTGACATCTATGCAAAGCTTGATAAGGAGTGCTAAAGTGGCTGGATCAATTATATTGGGTGATGGGCAGATTTGCCATTTTTATCTTTTTGTCCTTTTATAATTTTTTATGTGCATTATTGTAAAATTCTTCATAGAAGCATTACAGAATTAATAAAAGTTCTCGTGTGTTGTCAATATTGACAGCACACGACTCGTCCTACAAATCTCAACCTAGGGCTCGTCGAACATCCTTTCCCTTCTCTTTTCTCTCTTCTCTCATCTTCTACTTTTCCTACTTTTATTTTACTTGTTCTCTTATGTAACACAGAGATCAGATCTGATCTCTGTTTCTGATACTGAAAATAACAGAGCGTATAAAGTATGGATTTTGAGAAAATCTTCACAGGATCTTAGAATTAGTGTGCTCAAATTTTTAACAATTCAATCTCTTCTAAAAATATTTTTTGTCCAGTGTTTAAGGTTATATAGTCAATGTATATCAAAAGACCATTCTAGACAACTATTCAGTCTTCTAAAAAGAACTTTTATCCAGAGTGTAGTGCTTAGTTGCAGAACTGATTATTATTATTTTGTTTAGTTGCAGAACTGATGATTATTATTATTTTTTTTTTTGATCAATAACAAATTTATTAGAAGGAGCAGAAGAGGAAAAGGATACAATGAGGAATACAAGAACACAGAAACAGAAAAAAAGAGAACCAGAAAATGCAGAAGGTTACAGAAAAAACAGAAAAATATAATCCCTGCCTATATAAATGCCACTTTAACCCAGCTCCTCATCATATCATTCCCAAAATATCTCTAAACTCTGGGTGAATACACACCCATGAAGTCGTCATGACCTTAATGGAATCAATGATTTCCTCCATCCTCTTACTCTTTCCTTCAAAGATCCTCCTATTTCGCTCATTCCAAATACCTCATATCACGGCATAAAAAAGAGACCTATACATGATCTTCCCCTGAATACCAAGAGCTTGAAACTCCCACTCATAAAGAAGATCTCTCACAGTACAAGGACCTACCCAAGCCGCACCAATGGAGGAGACAAAGAATCTCCAAATCTATCCACCAATATTGCACCCCAGAAACAAATGATGCACGGATTCCCTGTGGACCATACACATAGGGCATACCTGCGGAGATAGAGCCATAAAAGGCCTCCTTTTTTGAATGTTGTCTGCAGTATTAATCAAGGTTCGTCATGTCGATGTCGCCTGGCATGTAGCCAGGTGACATTGGCGACAAGGTGTAAAACAGGGGAAATGTAGGGGAAACCATAATTTTTGTCCCAAACTTTAAACATGTCTAATTAAGACCTAAATGCATCCAAATACATCAAAAAAATGCAAAAAAATGCTTACACATTAAAAGTCATTACTTGAGGGGGTCAACTTACACGTTGTTGGGTCTATAAGCTGTAAAAAAAGATGCTACATCTAATTAAGCTACACTAAAAGTGAATGTAAGTCAATTAAAAGATATATAAAACTAGAAATCAAGTGTCATATCTATGAGGGGGAAAAGGGAATATGGGAGAAATGATGGGGAAATCTGGAAAAATGTGGGATTTTTGATGGGTTTCCCCCCAAGTTTTAAACTACCCTAAGTAGTGTCTAAATACATCAAAAAAATGCAAAAACAAATGTCTAACATTTTTTTTTAATTTTTAAAAAAAAATTCAAAAAAACTGAAAAATTTCCCCCATGTCGCCCATGTCAAGAGACATGGGGGAATATCGAAAAAAATTTGAAATTTTTTCCCCCATGCCGCCTAAATCAAGGTAAAGCGATTTGCACCCTGATTTCGTGTCGCCCACCTAAGAATTGGCGACATGTCGCCGACATTGTAAACATTGGTATTAATAAGGTTATGCAGGGCAGTCCAGGCAAATGCTTTGACTTTAGGAGGGACCTTAGCTCCCCAAAGCAAAGAGGGGGAGAAAGGAGGGGAGGTCGGGGGACCGATAGACATTAACGCCTTGCAAAAGATTTAGTGGAGAAACTCCCAGTAGGCTCAAGACACCAAACTCTAGAATCCTGAAAATTCTCAGAAAGGACAACATTCTTTTTTTTTTTGATCGAATGTTGTCCTTTCTGTCCTCTAGAAAGGACAACATTCTTAAGAAACTCAAGAAATGAAATTAGCTCACCAAAGGCCACCCCTATTGGGTCTCTACAGAAAGGGAGATTCCAGGAAAGACCAGAAGTAGACCAACTAATGGTATCAGAACTGATTATTATAATTCACTTATTAACGGTTGCTTCACAACCATTCAAACTCTTCTAAAAATAATTTTTGTCCAGAGTTAAATGCTTAAGATGCGTTTGGCTCAGCTTATACAAGTGCTTATTTCAGCTTATAGCTTATTAAATCACTTTTTAAAATTAAAAGTGTATTTGGTAACACCTAATGGGTAAGTGCTTACCCCTAAGCAGTAGAGGAAGGCTACCCATAAGGAGAAGCTGTTCTCAACAGCTTCTCTCATCACTTATACGGGAAGCTATTTCTAAACTTTAGTAATATTTTCACCTATTTTACCCCTAAACTTTCATAAACACTTAAATAAATGTTATTTCTAAACTTTAATAATATTTTCATAATATCAATTTTACCCCTAAACTTTCATAAGCACTTAAATAAATGTATTTACCAAACGCAATTTTCTTCAAGTAAGCAATTTATTGTTGCTGTGGATAAGTGCTCCCATTGAGCTACTTATCCAATGAGTGCTTATCCAAAAGCACAAGCCGGGCCAAATGCAGCCTTAGTTGTAGAACTTGACTATTACAATTCACTTATCAATGGTTGCTTCATGATTACCATTTATCTGAAACTAGATAAACTGAATTGAGCAAAGTCAACTAAGCACTTCACAGAAGCAGGCACAAAAGGAAATAGGGACAATTTTGCAAGACCTGAGTGAAAAAACAGTTATATCAGTATTCATGCTCCTCAATCTAGGGTTAAGAAGGAAAGCACACCATTTGCATCACAACCATAAGTTTATATAACATCAAATGCATATTAGTATACTAGAACTTTAAGATTTTAGGAAGGTAAAACATACCAGCTTTGAGTAGGTTTCCCACAGTTTGTTAGACACTTGTCTGAATTGTAGGTCCCACGGTAATCACAAGTTTTCTGGCATCCGTCTTTTGGAGCAATGCGGGACCAATATCTTCCTATATTGTGACCATTGACCCAAGCCTGTCCCTTTCCCATGCTCCCCAGACCAAGTGAAATAGGATCCTTTCCATTCGGGACTTCAAAGTATGCCTGTTCAAATACATATTCTCCAATGAGCATAAACTTATATGATCATTGTAAATGATTTTTTATAGAAGCAGCTGACATTGCTATGAAATAATCAAGAGACAAGAAAATGAGAAACATGCGCAAACTACAAGAAAATTATATGATAATATTGGGGAGAACACATTAGAACAGCTTTACTGTTCACAGTGGCAGACAATGAATAGGCTCTTGTGACAATATTTTTTGAGATTGTTCTAGACAGAACAGTATAAAATCTGAGCTTCAGGAGACTCACTCATGATTGGAAGATAGATCTCATTGTTGTTCTTATAAAGATTACATGGTATGTCAGTACAAATGAATAGGGAAAAACAAAAGACAGATGGAAGGGGAAACAAAAGCAAGGTTTTTGGTCAGATGTTGCTTTTGAGGTCTGTTAGTGCCTACAACAGCAGGTTTCCAGGAATGATGAGAGTGTTAACCAAGAAAGGGACCTGCAAACTATTTGATCTCCCTGATCTGAAGAGGTCAATAGATATAAATGGTTAAAAACAAAAGGCCTATGGTTTAGTAGATAAAATCCAGGTAGGGATTGACCATCGAGAGATTATAGGATTGACCATCAAACAAAGTTTAAGATTGCTCAATTTACGGGATTAATTACTAAAAGAAATTTGCTCCAATGGCCAAGATAAAACTCTATCCATGTCACTTCAGTTTCAACTAACACTAATGTCACGTGTTCTTTTTAATCCCAAATGGAAGGATGAGAGCCCTAATCAAGAAAGGACCAAAGTCTAGTTGATCTCGCTGAATGGAAAAGGAAAACTGGATGCAAATGGCTCCAAATGGTTAAAACACAAGCAAACGGGTTGAGATATAAAGCCCAGTTGGGATTGCTCACACTTTTTAACCATCAAGAGAAACTCGATCTCATGAACTCAATCCATATCATTCTTTTGCAGCTAAATTCTCACAACACTTTCACCAACTAGATGGAGAATATTGTGGCACCTCCTTCTAGTGTTAGAGATATGAAGTTTGGAGGAAAGTTTGCAAGCTGAAGAAGGCTATTTTTGGCCTA
>JAUPMG010000006.1:6938480-6950504 GCA_031762675.1 Pachysandra terminalis | reverse complement strand
TATATATCTATACACACTCGCGCAGATATATATATATATATATATATATATATATATTTGGTGACATGGAACCCCCGACACCACTTAGTGGGGATAGGAGTAAACCCCGGATACATGACCCCACCCACAAGGACCATAAATTAGATAAGCCCGGGGACTCGAACCTGGGATCTCCGGTTCCTGAGCTGGAGAGCCTGCCAATTGAGCTAACCCATGTGTGTGTGTGTGTGTGTGTGTGTGTGTGTGTGTATGTTACCTGTCAAAAAAGGTGTGCCTAGTTGGGATAAAGCATTTTGTTGTTGTACCTATAAAAAAAATAAAATAAAAAAAAATTGTTCATAACTGCGACAACATTGTACAAGATTAAAAGCCAACTAAATTATTGATTCCAAGATTTGTGAGGAAAAAGGAGGTTGTTTGCAAAGACAACTTGAAGAAAACTTATAAGCATGCGAACCAGAGCTTCAAGAATTGATATCTGGGTAGAGTAAGCTATGTAGAAGGTGAAAAAGTTAGAGTGTTCTTACATGATGTCTTGAAAGGTTTTCGTCTCTAGGCTAAGGATCGAGCAGATTGGAGAACAACTTCTAAATGGATGATTCCCATCTCCTATGCAATGGGCTCAGATGACACAGAATCCAGAATTGAAACATGTGCATAACAAAAGCCCTGATGGATGATTGGACCATATCCATGAGATTTGATAAAAGAAAGGTAATGATATCAGAGTTATTCAAAGCCTGTTTGGAGCATGGATAATGGATTCTTCTCAGACATTACTCCATGATATGATATGAACAGGGTTAGATAGGAACATTGAGCGGAAGCTCTTTAATGGTTTCAATATGTGCGGTTTAGGAGCTCTAAGGACTTTCAAAGGGGGATAGCTTGTCTCCCGTTTTTCACTGAAGTGGCAGCAGTTATTTTTGAGATGCTGTACAAAGCAAAGAAGCAAGACATTCTTAGCAGCAATAGAGCAGGTTTGGATGGTTAAGTTGTCTCTCATCTGCAATAAGTAGATGGTAAAAGAACATATTTTCAGGAAAATGACTGGAGTGGAGCAGGGCCTTTGTGCATTTTATGCCCTTGATTATACAGATTTTTCTGTCTAGAGATCACTCATTTAATAGCTATTTATTTCAAAATGAAGAATGGTGAGGTATTATGTCGCCCGATCTTTTTTTTTTCTACTATAATTTGTTCAAAAGGTAGGATTGATAGATTAGAAGGATGACAGAAAAATGCAACCCAACACGGCTGGGTCTCATTGAGGTATACTGTAAAGTGTAAACATTGAAAGCGTTAAAGATGAGCATTAGGATGTGCAGATAGATAGCACTTAATGACTCATAAAGTATTATGCTAGAAAATACTTTGTACAACAAAGTTGATTAGTTCCATGACCATGAGTAACCAAGCAAGAGGAAGGGTGCACTTTTGCTTAACAATTGGCCACCACCTACTTGGGAATTACTCCAAAGCCCTTACAAAAAGAAAATCTATGATTGATTTGGTTGAAGGGAACCTATATCGACCAAGGACCCAGTTCTTGAATTTATCCTGATCATTGAAAGTTACTTGATAGTTTTTTAAATATGTATGATGTTAATTCTGTGAAATCCAAAAACACAGGCAACATAAAAATAAAATAATCATCAACCATCTGAAGAAGCTGAAACCATGAAACGATTGTTGCAGCACTCAAGTTCACTCAGCTACAAAATGTTTATATGTATCTAAGGGGATCTGGTTAGCACCACCACCAAACTTCCTTATGGTACATCTCTCCCATATACTTATAGTACCTCTATTGTCTCACCAAGGGAGGCTTTCCTTTCACCAACAAAAGACAGCATCGTATCGAGAGGTGCTTCTTCGAAACACAGGTGGCGGGAACCTGAAGACCTTGAAGAAATCAAGAGGTTTCCGGAACCCTACTGTATTCTCAATGCAAAGGAAATCAATCGTTCGAGAGGTGATCCAGATACAAAGGAAGACGGTCCAGTTTGAAGGCTTCTCTAACGGAAGGTTCATCTCTCTGTGTATCACTGAGAAGAGTAGAGAAAGAATCAGTGGCAATGAAGTTGAATGGCTCAGAAAGATGGTGGAGATGTCTGAAGTTGCTGGAGAAAGGATTGTAGCGTTGGGTTCCCATAGATTGGAACAAGCACTGGGGGTGCTGAGCTCAACAGAAACACTGATGGCTTTTTCTTAAAGATTTCTTCAATATCAAGCAATGGAAGAGCGAAGGTCATTATATTCCCGAAGACACAAACTTGAATGGAGTGGGGTTACGTCTCCACAGTGGGTGGAAGAGACATGGGTGAGGAATGGAATCGGATTAGCAACACATCAGAGGCTTCGACCTTAGATCGTACTGAGATGGGTTCGACTGAGATTGAGTTCATCAATGTCAATATTACAGAAGGCGTGGTCATAGACAAAGGGAGGAACCCAACCATTGAATGCTTTCAATCGAATGAGGTGGAGTTGCAGGAATGGATACGGAGGTTCCCTGTTCTGTCTATCGTCTCAACCCATTAACTGGTCAGAGGTCCGTTTGGGTTTGCAGCAGGTTTTCAACGAGGGAGAGACTTTCAAATTGCTCATTTTATCTTCATTAGAAGTTGTGGTGTTTGTCCCTTTGAGTACTCTAGCAAGAAGACTTTTATCCATCAAGAGTATGCTAAATCTTAGCCCAATGGTGTTTTCAGGATGGAGTTTGGGATTTGCAAGAAGAGCAGGACCTGAATGTGAAACGGGGTTATGGATAGCCATTCTTGGTGTTCATCTTCAGCCGGGCTCTCTAACCTTTGCTCTCGGGTTTCTCTATGGCAAATCCTCCCCAGGAGTTCCACCCAATCTGTGGGCACCCAAGACTCTAAACTTAATCGGAGAAGTGTGTGGTGGCTGGTGAGAAATAGGAACTCCTTTCACTACCGGAGATTTGGCAGGCGCCCTGTTGATGAAAGTAGGCGAACAGCATGCTCGTCGCATTCCCCAATCGATGGTTATAGATCTGGGTGTGATAGCTTTTGAAACATATATTGAAGTTGTTCCAGTGGAACTATACTCTGGAATAAGAACGATGGAGTTGGAGGGCTGTATAGAGAAAACGCTTGCACAACAATCTGGTGGAGATGATGACATTGCATGCGGGTTGGATGGGCTACAAGACCCGATAGCAAATACCCATGACCCATGCGAAGAAGAGATACTGATTAGTAAAGGGTCAATTAAACTAACCACCTAATTAATGATAAGAGTTTATATAAACTAAATTAAACTAAACTAAACCTGCAAAAAACATTAAAGGAACTTCATAACAGAAAGGAGAAGACGAAGAAGAAGAGAAAGAAAAAGGAGCTAAGGTAAGGAAAATCAAAAGAAAAGTAAGAGAGAATTAAGGACAGATAAGGGAAATCAAGGAGAGGTGTAATGGAGGAGTTCGGATGACCCGAGGATGTTTTGAAGCTAGGGAGCAAAGGTCAGCTTAAGGGAAGGCCATGTAAGTGTGCTGAATTGGTGATTTAGGTAAGTAAGAACCACTAACTAAGTTTTCTAGCTAAAAACTACCTGTTTATATGATTTTTGATTAAGCTATTGCATATATTTTATGTAGAAGTTGATGTAAATGAGTTTTCAAGCATCCTTAAGTTAAAATGAGTTCATGAGGTTAGGTCCCAATATGTTCTGATTTATAGATTTTATAGAAGTAGTCAAAGTGGGATTTTAATGTGTTTTATCAACTCTTGTTTTATATCATAAGTTCCAATGAGTTTTGCTTAATGTAGAAGGGAGTTGTAAGGTTTTAGAAATGTTTTAGTGTTGGTAAGTTTAAATGAAAGGGATTTGAAAAAGTTGAAGATTCCTGAAAAGGTATAAAATTCTGGTTATCTGTTTTGGTTGATTTTGAAAGGTATGAAATGCATTCTTAGTATGAATTTCAAAGCATGATATATATATATATATTCTCCTATATAAAAAGTGCGTATAGCTTCAAAGAATTCCGTCGTTTTTTAAGACGCCATAAATGCCCTCCAACATATAATCAATTACAAAATATATCCAATCCTTCTTGAAGGCTTTCATGCTTCATAATTGAAGCATGAGGTGCGTGTGTGCCTGTATAGATAGTGTTTTACACGTCTTCCAAGGACAACAGAAAAACAAAATGAAACCGTTGATCTATAAAGCACCCATGTCGGAACGGTTGCCCGATTTTTTTTGAAGACTTTCCCAAACTGTCCAGAATTGTCATACATATCTCCTAGCTGAGAAACCAAGTATGTGTAAGAAGGAATTATTCAGTGTGAAGAGACGTAGACAAGAATGGTATGAGTTTTCACTTATTCCGTTAATCATAATAATCACAAGGTTTTCAACTGCAAATATACATATCAAGTGGTCCTGAGATTCCCAATAGAATCCACTCCATAAAGGAATGTGGTGCTGAGATGCACAATAAAACAGTGTTTTCAATCAATGATCTAGCAGTCAATTTGATCCTAATCGTTCAATTTTTCTTTAAGTAGAAAATGACATAATTCATTTGTAACAAGTATTGTGTGTCACTCATTGATTGGTGGATCTACATGAATGACGCTAATACCTTTTGGAATAAAGGGAAATCTTTCTCAAATAATTTTAGCTACTTTTACTTTTACTATTTTCTTTTGGACGATGAAAAAACTAAAAAATTAAAAATGAAATAAAATATATCAATCATATAGTTCAAATTTATTCAATTATTTTAATATTATATGACTAATTTTTTATTAGATAAGATCCATTTCTATACATTTGCCATCTATATGATTTTAGGGCTTATATACCCTTATTTCGAGATACTAATGACCAAAACCTAGATAAGGCCTCATTTGGTATAACTTCTTAAGGGCCTAGAAGACCCTCCTATCTTATGCTTGGGTGTTTGGTGACACTTTTAAAAGAAGTTTTGAACAAAAGCGTTTCTTCATTAACCTTATTTTGGCTAAGTAAGAGTGAGACTGCTTCTAAGATCTAGATTTGCGAAAAATAATTAATAATATTTTTAATTTAAATAAAACTTTTAAAATGATAAAATCATCCCTTCATTTCTATATATTCTTTATTAAAAAAATATATCTATCTAACCTAAAATTATATACAAAAACATACTTTGATATTAATTTTCTAACCAAACACAATTTTTAGCATTGATTCAAACGTTTTTTTTTTATTTACAAATCCTTTACATCAAAGACCTTCCCTTTGCAGGAAGTTAGGCCAAACAGGCCCCAAAGAAATGTAGCTTATCCGGCATGAGAAAAAGACTAAGTTTAATGATTTATCTTTGATTTAAGTATTCTAATAAAGTAAGTATGATTAGGCAAATTTTCTTGTGGCTGAAATTGATGTGGTGTAACACACGGGTTAACGCGTTAAAAGAAGCTGCCTAAAGGGTGCAAGAGAATAATAATAGGCATGAGACTTGTCCATTCAACATAGATGAGCAACCCATAATTCAGCAGACCTACTATAGCTATGCATCATGCATGGTTTTGTTTCCATAATAGAAATCATATGTTGTTTTGCCATGCACGTGCATCGCACGTCCCACACGCCTAGTATATATATATGTGTGTAAATACATGTTTACTCGTAAAAATGCATTGATATTTGAATTTCATGAATTTATCTGCAAGTGCATGTGATGTCTGATGATTCTGGGGCAAGTGTGCTCAGGACAGTTACCCGATAAGTGGGTATATGCCGAGGTACCGAGGTATGGCTACATGCCACGGTAGAAATGCATGTATGCTGAGTTTATATGTTTTGGAGGCCGGCTGACTAGCTACGCTCTGGAGTCCTTGCAAGTGACCGTTTCTACCCCATCTGATCAATGAGGGTTCTGTTCAGTTTGGTCTTTGTTGATGGTCATGAGCTTAGACGTCCAGTCATGACATAAGATTGACTTCTGTATATGTGATTAAACTCCTATGATAAGTTGATCTTCACCGTGAGCAATGTGTCGGTAAGCTGAGCCTGGTGCAAGCTATCATAGGGAGGCATCTATGGCTGTCCGCGCCAACCTGAGTACCTATATGTGTGCTCCGGTATATTTATATTTAAGTTAAAATGCATGATACTGGAAATGTTGCATATTGAATACCATGTTCGTATGGATTATATCAGAAATTCTGCAGTTCAAATTTATAGTTCAAAGAGCATGATTTCTTGCACTGTTTTGTTTTCTATGGTTATTACTTACTAGGAATGTATCTCATTAAATGTTTTGTAAAACATTTCAGCGCTTAGTGAGGAACTCGTTAGAGTTGATGAGCAGTGAAGGACCAGTTACAAGCTAAGATTTTTTATAGTATGGTGATTCGTGTCTCTATTTGTCTCTTGTATTAAATCCTGGTGTGAGAGAGAGTGAATAGGTGTTTTACATTTCGTTTTGATATGTTAGAATTCTTGTATAGTGATACTATGTTTTGTTCTGTATTTATGCTTAAGTTAGTTGTAGCTTTTGATATCTTTTAGTTATTTATTGTCTTCCGCTATTAGCTGCTCTGTATTACCTGTCAACAAGTATAAACCAAGGTTTTAAATTTCGATTTCGTTAGACATTTCACCAAGGGGGGCATGGTGAAATTTTGCCTAAATTTAGGTGAAATGGGGAAATATCACCATTTCCCCACTTGGGGAAATGGCGACATTTCGACGGCATGCCGCCGAAATTTAAAACGATGGTATAAATGGCTTTAATTAACCAACGATTATGCATTTATACGCGTATGTCGCAGACCAGGATTTGGCAAAATAAGTCCATTAGTCTTGGGTCGTGAAAAGATATCTCTGAGTTATCCTCTCCTCTTGATGCCCTGAAGGATGTTTTCATCGATCCGTTTACCGCAGGCCGCAGAATTTGGATCCATAACCAAAAAGGAATTTTTTCTCTCGATCTTTTCTTCGGTTCTTATGGGCTGATCATTCTACTCCCTGCCCCTCCTTTCCCCTTAAGGTACATGTGGAGGTCGGCGGTCCCTCCCAAGGTTACGGCTTTTTCCTGGACTGTGTTGCTCAAAATAATTAACACTCAAGATATCCTCCAAAGGAGAAGATCATACCTGGTTATATCCCCCCCAAACGTGTTTTATGTGTAGTAGAGAAGAGACGATTGATCACCTCTTCATCCATTGTCAGTCTGCACAGGAAATTTGGGCCAGCTTTGTGGATAAGGTGGAGGTTAGTTTTGTGATGCCATATGATATCCGGTCATTGATGGAGCAATGGAGGTACCCCTCCTTTGGGAAGTGTGGGAGGTCGTTGTATAGAGCTCTATTCTTCGTCACACTTTGGGGCAATATGGATGGAGAGAAATAGGAAGATTTTCGAGGACAGATCGGTGAGCATTCCGACTGTGATTGAGTCTGCATCCGTCTTAGCAGCTGCTTGGGTGTGCATCAGAGATCAGTTCATAGGGTGGACAATACTATGAAAGTCTTGCGCGGGAACTTCAGCCCAGTGGGGGAGGGCAATACTATGAGAGCTGAACTTATGGTGCTGACCATGGGTTTGAGGGAGTCTAGAGAGCAGGGCTACCACAATTTAGTGGTTGAGGGTGACTCGGCAACAGTGGCCTTTTGGATGAGAGGGCGTAGGTGTCAGTCTTGGAGGCTAGCACACGTCTTTCATATGGCACTTTCCATAATGAAGGGGATGAACGTCTCATTTTCCCAACTCCTTAGGAATGCCAATGGAGAGGCAGATAGACTGGCTAGAGAGGGGCTAGGAGGAAGACACAGTTTAGGGATCCAATTCTCGTGGAGTAACTGGAGGGAGGATGAGACAGATGGCATTTGTACCTTATGCGTGCATCATTTTCTGTTTTCTTTCTTTATTTTGTCATCTTTTATCTTTGTTCTTTCTTTTTCATTGTTGACCACTTACATGGTGGTTTCTCTTATTTGTTGTAACTCCATCATTATTCATAAAAAAATAAAATAAAAAAATAAAAAATCAACTATATCTTCCCATAATAGAGGCAAAGGAACTTTTTCAAATGTCATATAGAGAAAAGTTGGTTGAGGGGTCCTCGGGCGGAGGATGGTGTAGAATTGAAACAACAACCATTGAAGTCATTGTCTTTATCTCATTCTCAAGACAGTGCAACCATTGGCTCCTTGTTCATCCTCCGTGCTATATATGTGTGTAATTCTTAATTTTCTATTGAAAGTTAAAATCAACGGGGTTAAAGTAAAAAAGCCTTTAACTTACATGTTTTATCATCAAATCATATATGCCATAAGAAGTATGAACACATGAAAAATAGTTTAATAAAGAGAAAAGACATGATTTTACTTCTAATGACACCTTACAACAGAAATCATGGGGAATGAATTTAATTATTCTTTTAAGGTCATGTGCTTTAACATATGAAAAGCTACATAACCTCACTTCTTATAGTTGAAAAAAACCATCTTTCACTGATGCCACTAAAATTCTTATCTCATTCAATTCAAGACATAGGGTTGGGCACCCAAAAAAAAGAGGGTAGTGACCTCTCTTTGCAACAAGGCACTTGAAATCCAATGTGTAGAGTATCTTTGGGGTTATCTCGAAGATATCACTTCCACTTGCCTCCGTTAAGATAGAGAGGAAGTTTAACTTTAAATCCACAAGGAAATCAATTCCACTACCTATACACCAACAGGCTCACTCCCAACCTTTGGCCCTAAAGTTCTCTTTTCACTTCCATCCCTAACTCTCTATCCATATCTTTCACGTTTTATGTATTTTCATCTCCGAAGTTAGATCATGTGGGAGACATTAGCAAGTTGGAAAAAGTCATTCCTTTCTCTCGAAGAGAAACATATTCTCTTCAAGAGTTGCCTTGCAAGCATTCTAGGCTATTTTATGTATGTTTTCATGGATCCAGGAAACGTGATGTATTATTTGGAGTAGCTTCTGAAGGTTTTTCCATGGGAAGATAGTGATCAAACAGGAAATTCAATTTAGTTAGATGGGGTTTGGTTTGTAAACCAGGGAAAATCAAGGAGTTAGATCTCAAGATGGTCAAGTAGATGAACTGAAATACTAGGAAATAGTCAAGGAGATTTAGCAAATGATGATTCAGTATGTTAGAGGAAAGTATTTATTTTCTTTTGACAACCTTTCAGTGGAAAATACACCCCATATTAGGAGAATAGGGGTCACAAGGACCCCCAACCTGCTTTAATGATTTTTAAAAGAGGATGAATACAAAAGTACGGGGGAAATGAAATCCTTATCCATGGATAAAAAACAAGAATATAATGTGATACATAATGATCATTACTATCGAAAACTCATTATAACCAATTTTTCAAGCCTAAGGCAACCTCAGGCCTTCTTAAGAAGCTCATCTTTTGAAAAGAAAATCTAGAGAATCCACTCCAAAGTTTGAGAAAGAATCTTCCACTCCATTTATTTCTCTGTAGACATGCTTGAAACCATGGATTTTCAACTGCATCGGCCAAACAATGTCACCGTATCAAAAGTGTCAATAAGAAATTGCCATGTACTGGTTTCAATACCAGAATCTTCAATAAGATCACCTGAACAAAGTGCCACTCAATGCTCTACATTGAATAATAGAACCTTTCGCATTCGTCATGCAAACCCCATCACACTGTTCACACATACCAATGCCTCTAAAGCTTTCCGACTTGCATTCATCACTCTTCTACAACTCTCGAGTGCTGTAGCAATCAAATTCACAACTCATTACCCATGCGTTCTTGTGCCCCTCCAGTACCTCTATTTTTAAATCTTCACCTTGAGCAGCCACCTGGTTTCTTTAGCCCACAATACATTGTTGTTGTTCAGTGGTGATTCCTTAGTACCTCGACACTCTGTGCCTTCACCCAAAGCAAGCACTTTAACCAAATTCAATTCACTATACACATGCCCTTGTCCTTGAAGTCCTTGTCCTTTTGTGTTGCATTTTTCTCTCATACATCTAGTATCATGTGCTAGCATGATGTTAAAATGTTCTATCCCTGAGCCATCAAAAAGTCAACATTAAACATCAAAATCAACTTCCACCCTTGTATAGGCAACTCTAAAACGTAGGAACATACACTAAAGCCTCACTCCAGTACAACTGCACTCGAGTGGCAGCTCTTTTATCTTCCATCATAACAGAGATCCCACATACTAGGCTGTCCGCAATCCTGGGAAAGTTTCTGGAGTTGTACCAACACAACTGAAGCCAACCAGCATTTTGACCAGCCAACTACTCAAAAACACACATTAACCTAAATAAATAACAATATTACTCAAAATATCTTCTTCAGTCATTTAGATATAAGTAAAGAACACAAAACTCATAAAAACTTGGAAATTTAAGAACCAGAGGCTTGAATATATTCAGTGAATCCAGTAAACATAGAAATATGCTTATAGTTTTTTCACATGCTCAAAGTTTTCTCAGGAGGAATTAATTTCCAACCTACTTATGCCGATACAAGTATATCCAACAGCATATATTGGGAAACAAGATACCTGGTGATATACCAAAGATAATCAGATATATCCTTTGTCACGTTTAAATGCTCCAATATGCCTTGCACAGTGAAATTGTTCTCACTCCATACACCAATTGGTTCTTTTACAGTCATCCAGGTTTTCGAGGCAAAGGAAACTTCCTTATGAAGCAATACTTTTCCAGGAGACGAAATATTTGAAATAAGAGGCAAATCAAACCCTAAGGTTTTGATTGAAATCTGGGCCCCAACCTGGGATAACATTGAAAAGGCGAATTGAAAATCTGAACCTTTTTCTACAATTAATATGTCCTATCATTGATCATTCCAACATTTTTACTCAAGATGCAGAAAATGAGTTAGAAGTCCAGTCTAGATAGTTATGCATTCTAAAAAGGATAGTTGAAATGATTTGTGAATAGACAGAAACCATAAAAAGTAATGAGGTAAAAACAACTGCTTTGATAACAGCTTATTCAGATTGTACTTTTTCATGGAATATGTTCACAGATTTAAGCACTCAACACAAACTTCAAGAGCAATATACAGACGGAATTTGAATTTCTCCAAAGACAGGAAAATTCATCTTATGAAGCAGAAAAGGTCTAGACATTAAAAATGGAAGGCAAGAACTAAACTAATTGAATTATCAAGATTATCAGGGCATTGTGTGTGTGTGTGTGTGTGTGTGTGTGTGTGTGTGTGAGAGAGAGAGAGAGAGAGAGAGAGAGAGAGAGAGAAAGAATGTACAGATTAGCTGTTGCAGATTTAGAGGTTTAATTGTTCAAAATAACTAGAATCCCACCCCCAGATCTTAATCAGTTCCCAACTTTTTCTTTATTCAGGCCTCAGAGGAAGCGTGCATAATACTTTAAGAAAAAACGGAATAAAAATTGTACATACTAAAGCCTTATCATACAGGAAGAGAACCGAGGGCGGGGGGTTGGAAATAGCTTAAGATACTCTACAGTAAAATAAAAATCTTGTTTTAACTTCCAGTTAAACATCTGTTGTCATGATTACAACTACTAAAAATCTTTTTCATCATAAATTAAACCAGAACTGCCAGACGCCAAATACATGGTAGTTGGTAGCCAAATGGTTTCTAGGAAAAAGTGACAGTAGAAATTTCTCAGTGTTTCAAGTGCATTTTTTCAAATTTAAAGCATTTTCTTTTTCTTGAGGCTTTTATGTTCCTTGAAGTTCAGGGAGACCAAGTTTTCTAAACAATTCTTAATAATGACCAAGTCCTAAAATCAATTTGCTTAGATTTTTTTCAGCCTTCTGGTTCTTACTTCCGTTTACCTTTCAACAGTTCCCGAGCGGTTCTCTCTCAAATCTAATTGTGGATGGGTGCGTTTGAGTGATTCCCATTGGTCATGATTTTGTAACTCCAAAGTAAATGTAGAAGAGAATATGAACCCTTCTTTTATTTTGGTGGTGGGTGGGTGCGTGGGTGTGTGGGTGTGTGTGGGTGGGTGGGTGTGTGTGTGTGGGGGGGGGGGGGGGG
>JAUPMG010000006.1:6912345-6930789 GCA_031762675.1 Pachysandra terminalis | reverse complement strand
TATATATCTTTTAATTGACTTACATTCACTTTTAGTATAGCTTAATTAGATGTAGCATCTTTTTTTTACAGCTTACAAACCCGACAGCGTGTAAGTTGACCCCCTCAAGTAATGACTTTTAATGTGTAAGCATTTGTTTTTGATTTTTTGATGTATTTGGATGCATTTAGGTCTTAATTAGACATGCTTAAAGTTTGGGGTCAAAACTCCATAAAAAACCCGTGATTTCCCCACATTTCCCCCTGCTTTCACCACGTCGCCGACATATCGCCGAAGTCACCTGACGACATCAACATCATAAACCTTGGGTAGTACAGGTATATCCTCAAACGAAACATCCTCCTGAAGTTGTATTGCTCTCCAAGCAATCACATGGGTTGGATCCGGTTCACACTTCCTAAGCATAGACACATGGAACACATCGTGTACTAATGACAACTTTGGAGGTAAGGCTAATCGATACACTACTTGTCCAATCCTTTCTACCACCTCGAAAGGTCCAACATACCTCGGCGCCAGTTTACATTTCTTTTTGAATCATAGTATCCCTTTTATAAGCGATACCTTAAGGAACACTTGATTACTATTGAAGTAGTGTTAAATTGGAAACAACTAAAGAATGAAGTAGAGGCTCAAATTTTCTTGGGTTTAGTAGAATATTATCGGAGATTTATCGAAGGATTCACTAAGATCAATACACCCCTTACTAATCTGGCCCAGAAAGGAGTTAAGCTGGAATAGACTGAGATGTGTGCAAGATATTTTGAAGAGCTGAAGGAGAGGTTGACATCTGCACTAGTGTTGGTTATTCCAAAGAGTGGAGTGAGTTTCGAAGTCTATATTGATGCATCGTTACTAAGATTAGGTGGAGCCGTGATGAAGAAGAGAAAGGTAGTGGCTTATACCTCCAGACAATTGAAAACTCACAGGGTGAGATACCCTACTCATGATCTGGAGTTAGCATCCATAGTTTTTGTGTTGAAATTGTGGAAACACTATCTATATGTAGAGACTTTCGAGATCTTTTGTGACCATAAAAGTCTAAAGTATCTATTACAGAAAGAACTCAATATGAGGTACATGACGTGGATAGAGCTAATCAATGACTATGATTTCACACTTCGATATCTTCAATCAAATTATGTGTATCCAAATTCTTCAAACTAACTCCATCCAAATTCTTTTTTGTCTTCCCTCACCCTTTTATATCCTTCAATGTATAACGCCTCACACCTTCCCAAAACTGCCTTCATAGGTCTTCACTTTACAAGCCTGAACCATTTTAAACTACTTTACCTTATCTCCTTTTCGAGTACCACCTACACACTCTCGGATATGTTCATTCCTTACCTTATCCTTCCTAGCCTTCCCACACATCCATCTCAACTTCCTCAACTTATGCATATGTTACGTCTTTGTAGCCCAACACTGTGATCTATACATCATTGCAGGTCTAATTTCCGTCCTGTAAAATTTTCTTTTTAGCATGAGAATACATCGATCATATAACACTATCTATCGTATAACCACTTAAGCCATCCAGCTCTAATTCTATATGCAACATCCTTATCAATATCCCCCTATTCATGGATAATTGATCCAAGATAATGGAATTGATTGATTTTACGAATCTCTTGATTCTTAATTATTGCTTCAAATATATTGTCATTTGTGCTAAATTTAAATTCCATATATGTAGTCTTAACTCGATTTATTTTAAAACCTTATGAATCCAAGGTATCTCTCCATAATTCTAATTTAGTCCAGCAAAACCACATTATCTACAAATAGCATACACCAAGGCACCTCCTCTTAAATGAGCTGTCAGTTCATCAATAATTACAGCAAAAGGATACAGACTCAAAGCTGACTCTTGACATAAGCCTAATGTTAATGAAAACTCATTTGTCCACTGCCCACCCCTCACCTAGTTAGTGCTCCCTCATACATGTTTTTAAGGACATCAATGTATCTGATTAGTACTCTTTTTGTGCACAAAATCCACCAAATTAACTTCTAGGTACTCGGTTATATAATTTCTCTAAATTAATAGAAATCATACGAAGGTCTCTCCGCTTCTCGCTAAACTTATTGACTAATTATCTAACTAAAAAGATGGCCTCGATGGTAGACAACCCTGGCACAAAGCCAAACTAATTTTCTAACACTCAGGTTATTCATCCTAACCTTAGCTCCATCACCCTTTCCCGCAATTTCATGGTGTGAATCACAAGCTTAATTCCACAGTAAGTGGTATAATTCAAGATGTCTCATTGATTCTTATATATAAGTAGTATCGCGCTTCACTTCGAAGATTTTGGCATTTTCCTAGTCTTTAAAATTCTATCAAATAATTTGGACAATCATAATACATCGATCTCTCACATGCATTTCCACATTTCAATTTGTATACTATTCATCCAAAAAAAAATCAATTGGAATAACATCTGGTCCTAGCGCCTTTCCTATTTTCATTTTAGCAAAAGCTCCCTTCACTTCTAGAACCCTAAACCTACAAACATATTAGTGTCCTCTTGACACTCCAATATCCACATCTTCGCTTAAAGTATAGATCTCCATATCTTCACCATTTAATAATTTTTGAAATAGTCTCTACACTTTTATTTAATCTCCTCATCCATTACTAAGGCTCCCAAACCCTCACTCTTAATGCATCTAACTTCACCTAGATCTCATGACTTCTTTTTTCTAAGTCTTGCAAGTTTGTAGATGTATTTTCACCATTGTTCGTACCTAACTTATCATTATATATGCATTACACAATTCTATTATCTTTTTAGTTTCAAAATATGACTGCATGGAAAGCCAGGTGATTCAAATTTCTTTATTTTACATTATCTAGCAACCCATTTCTGTATTTGAACTACACAAACCAACAACAAGTATTCATATGGCATTCAATCTCAACACAGAATATCATAGGAAAAAAATTACAAAGATCTGTTTCTTGAATCACCACCAAAAAAATAATAAATTAAAATAAAATAAAAATAATAATACTAATGACATAAACGGATCTCATCAGGGATGCAATTGAGTGTAAGAATAAGAAGAAGAATAAATAATATTGAACTAAAAGGAGGGGGAGACCCGAAATTCCACTCTGCGCACACATACGGACCAATGCGGAAATGGAGATACAGTCCACTGGACCCCACCAGCTTCGCAAACTTGACAATATCATATCTCCCTTCAAAATTGTACTGATAAAAAAAACATCAGAATTAACATGAAAAACTTAATATAAACAAATGTATACCATCCCAGATGATCATGCACACTAACAAGCTGATGCTAAAACTGGATGAAAAAAAAGTGTACTACACCTGTCCTCTAATTGGCTCATGCCCATTCCAAAATGCATAAGTTTGGATTACATCTGCCCCACCTTCCTTGCTCTTCGCAATCAGATCAGGCCACATCTGAAAAAATGACTCAAACAACTCAGAAACCAACCACGAAACAGCACAACAGTATAAAAAAAATAACGAAAAATCAATACAAACCATTGTTAAAATAACATACGATTCTATATGTCAAGCCACAAGTGCTAAATAAGACCCAAGAATAATACGAAGACAAATCTAACATAAAAGAAACTAAGATTTTGGATTTCAACAATAGAATATGGGATGGACATCTAAAAAAAACCCAGATTTACAAGCAAATTGTTTCAGAACATAAATAAATTGCAAGAAGACGCAAGTCAAGCATATACTTGGAATGCAAAACAACCGAAACTCGTCATCTAATCGCAGATATAATTCAAATTTGAGAGATTAAGTGAATCAAAACATGACCAAACCACACTATGCTCAATCATAACAACCGAAAATCATTACCTAACTGCATACAAATTGATTTAAATATCACTATTAAACACAGATATAAAATTAATTTTAAGCAAACAAAATAAGAATTAGATCAATTTGACTTGAACAAGATGATGAGGTTCCAAAACTGCTGAAAAATCAACGAAAATATACAAATGTGAAGTGAAAATCCAAGTGGGAAAACAAAATGGGATACCTCAGGCGTAGCACGAGGGTAGTGGATTCCAGCAGAGATGAGCATGCGTCGTTTTCCATCGATGATGAGAGCTCTATGATCATAACTTACATTGAATGGCTTGAAGAACCCGGCAGATATCGCGAGTTGAAGAATGGAAGCAAAAACAACGCATGCAACCACCGTTCGAATCCCCAACATCCTTTTGGAAATCTCAGAGAGAGAGAGAGAGAAGATGGAAGATAAGGTAATGAAACGAAGAGGTTGGGCTGGTTCCCGCCACCTTGCAGAAGGATACTTGTTAAAAACGGAAGCTGTGATTGTGTGCGTAGACAGTTAACCCTGCAACACGACAACAGCAGCAATGGATATGAAGAAAAGCTAATTGCAGCCATACCCGCACACGTGCCTACGCATTTTCGCTCATCCGTCTCTCCAATATGTGTTGTACACGTGGCTAAATCCAATAGTCCAAAAGATTGGAGAGTGGACGTGTGTAACAATGGGGCGAGTACACTAACACACTACCTACCATCAAAACCCAAAAACATGATCGGAGCAAGACAAGGAAAGACGACGATTACAACAGCTAACTACTTGGTACTTATCCCATCGGTCGTTCAACGACCATTGAATTATATAATATTAGTTAATGTGCTTTCAAATCGTTTTTAAACATTTTTTTAGTTTTTAGTAATCGTCTTCTAATCCTAATCCATAGGTATTTAATTACCTGTAGCTGTTAGCAGTTTCTATATAAAGGGCAGTGGACAGTTTTAAGTCTCGGGATCTTGGATCGGACCCGTCCCAGACGATCCCGATCCAGTTCGGCAATACCAGTCGGTATCGGCCGATCCAAAAGTTGGATCGTAATTAAAAAAAAATTGGAAATTCGATCGGCCGGAACGGCATTACCAATAGTCGGACCAGCGATACCAATCGCGGGATTGGCTGTACCGGTTGGTATCGGATCGGTCTAAGCCGATACTTGTTAGATCATTTGTTGCATAAATTTAATTAAAAAAAACATTGGTTCGGCCCGATCCAATCATTGGACCGGTTTGGATCGACCGATCCAGATCGGTATTGATTGGACCACTCCAACCCAAATCCACTTGATACAATAGTTGTATCGTGGCTTGGGATATCGGTCCGATTCTTGAAACCATGGTTAGGAGGGCATTTGGTACATAGCCCCTTGGCATTTGTCACGCTCCAGATCCCGTAACACGATTCCCAATGAGGGATTGCATGGATCTCAAGGTGAGACTTTCGGGATCCACGACTGGACCGCGGATTTCCACCACAACATAAGTAAAATAAAAGCAATAAATACTTTTATTTAACAAGAATCAGAGTGCGAAAGAACTACAACAGATAAATCCAAATTAAAACGTAATGAAACCAAAATCAAATCCTTGGCCTCAATTGGACCAGGAATCCAACAAGTCTAAACAACATATTCCAACATGTTTAACAACCACATGATTACATCATAAACAAGTTCTAACTCTCACAGGAGTATAAGCCAACAATAAGGAAAGAAGAAAAACAGTTAAGTCCACAACCAGCAACGATCCAGCAAGTGCGGTCACTCTTCCTCCCATCCTACAACATAAAACATTGCGTGAGCCTATCATACCCAGTAAGAAACATGAAATAGTCACCCGTCCTCTTATGGAGATCAATTACAAGGGTTAGTACAACAATAATACAATAACAAGTACAACCATATTCCAATAATAGATGAGTAGTTTAAGATAAGATGAAATCATTCACGTGTCCTAAGATGGATACAATGAGAATTAACAAGAGATTAATGGTATGTATATACAATGAAATGCACTAAGATTAACATCGTCTGATAAGTGGACCTCATAAGAAGCTTCTCACAACAATAACCGATTTAGGACGTGGTCCAAGGAACTGCCGGAAGTCCCATCTCCGTTCCGGGCGCTAACATATGGCATGAAGGTTACCATATAGCTAATTTACAAGTGTACAATACTCGAGGACTAGCGAACCTGTATAGGATGAACTTTGGCATCCTACCCTAGTTTAAGTGGGCCCTTTCACCCCACGGGTATATAGTCAACCCAACCAGAGGCATCATAGTTGTTTCTCCGTAGATTTTTTTCACCTCATAGTTCACTTACCATTTGATATCAACCTAGTATGTAATGCATTAAACTAGGATATCAAATGAAGGTCTACAACAAAAACTATTCGCGCGCCCATACATGCGAATAATCTGATTGCACACATTCCTAAGCTTCCATCCATTATCACAACAAATACAACAATCATATAGATTATTATTTATTCACAACCAAAATTGGATCAAACCTAAGGTGGAATGGTGGTCACAATAATCTCGGAACACCAAGATTGACTCTACATGGTCAGATCTTGCTTCCGGAATCAACAACAATCGATGACTGGAGCCCCACACCATCCACCTAGATCATCCTCCAAAAATCCCAAAGTACTGTGAAAGTTACAGGGTCTTCGGCAGGGTCATCGATGGACCGAGGCCTACCAAATGGCAAAAATAAACTAAAATACGCTCTCTGTCGGCAGAGGCGTCGGTGGACTGAAGGGTGTCTGTAAGCTACAGGGGGTTCGGTGGAGTCATCGGTGGACCGACGTCTACCGAACTCCCAAATTGAACTAAAAAGTGCTCTCTATCGGCAGAGGCGCCGGTGGACCAATGTCTGTCGAACTGTGTGATTCTAGGTTTTTCATTGGGTCTTGGAATCCAAATCTAGGTTATCAAATCTATTCTAAACATCATAAATTTACGTCTACAAGTCCGAAAACATGAACAAACATCCAATATATCATTTAAAACTAATATAATAAGAATCTAAGCATCTAATCATCATTAAACACAAGCATCATTCAAAACCAAGAACTTGAGATGTAGATTTCGATAAGAGAGCTATATTTATTCCATCAACTTACCTGAATCTTCAAATGTCTCGAAATATTTCTTTTGATACTATTTATTGTGAATCACGGCTGCAAACGATCCAAATCTCCAACGAATTCTGACTTCAAACGATCTTCTTCCTCTTCTTCTTCTCTTTTCTCCTCAGTAACTTTCTCAAATCTCAAATCTAAAACTAGAGCAAGAATAAGGTGAGATTGGAAACCCCTTTCTCTTAAACCTCACTTTACCAAAACCACAACCCACGACATGCTATACCCGTCTTGCACGATCGTGGATCACCTGCCCAAATCTAAATATTCCAACTGATTAAATTTTATTTCAATCAGTTCCTCTCAACTTATCAATTTAGCACAATAACTCCTAACTACATATTCATATTATACAAAAAATTATATTGCATATAAATCTCATTTTTATATCAAATAAATTCAAAAAAATATCATTAAATTATATAAATTCAAATCATTAAATATAGGTGTTCTCTTAGTAGATTTAGATCCTTACAATATTGAACCACAAGTATCCTAGAAATGGAGGACCCAAGTTATAACTGTAGTTATTTAACTAGGACTCGTATTGTTTGTTAGAGAGTAAATGAGAGAAAAAATTAAGATATGAAAGTAAATTGAGAAAGGAATTATCGTTTCTATAGGTAGGAAATAATCTCTATAAATAAGGATGTAACCTTTCTCTTTTGGATATAATTAATGATATTATATTTTTAAACAAAACGTGTTAGTCAGGTAAGACTACTCTCATTCTTTGGTGGTAATTTTGGGTGTTTATGTTTTTGTGATACGGTCTACGTGCGTGGAGGATGCTCACGTGTCTTTCTGCATAAATCTAGATCCAGGTAGTTAAACCAAACCTTGGGCCTAAACCATTGGTTATTCCTGCAACGTTGCGAACAAGATAAAAGAAAAAGTGGGTCGAATAAGAATAAAGGTAAGTTACGGCTACAGCTCAATATGCAATGGTCTTGTCACAAGTCATGGGTCTTTAAAAGGGTCTTTTTGGACTTAAAATTGAATCTCGTAATCTTGTGTTCGGTCTTACCATAAGAGATCACAAGTCCTAAAATGAGCTTCTACGGGATCAAACAAATAGGTTTTTTTTTTTTTTTTTTGCCACACTAATGCTCTCTCTCTCTCTCTTGTTCTAATGATGGATAAGTCTAATGATTCTTGTGAATCAATGCCCTCCCACAAAGATGATCATGTTAGTCTAATGATTCTTGTGAGTCAATGCCCTCCCACAAAGATGATGACCTCCCACAAAGATGATGACCTCCCACAAAGATGATGATGTTAGTCTAATGATTCTTGTGAATCAATGCCCTCCTACAAAGATGATGATGTTAGATGAGTTGATATATATATAGGTAATGATAAGAGCTGGTAAAACAAAAAAAAGGCACGATGATGAAATAAATGTGGGATGAATGGATAGGTAAACAGATCAATGGTGATGATCATGGGTAGTAAAAAGTAGGGGTGCAACTTGGGTCGGTCAAAACCGAAACCTAACCGACCCAAATCGATTTTGGGTTGGTTTGGATTGGGTATCTAAATGTTTGGTTCGATTTTGGTTCTGAAAATTCGAAATCGAATCAAAGCAGTTTGGTTTTAGGTTTATAGTACGGTTAAACCGAATGGAACTGAAACCCGACATATATACATTTTTCTAAACCTAACTGCACCTAACCAAAACCCGGTATATATTACACACATACTTTCTTATCTGAACCGAACCAAATCGATTATAGATAGACACACTTTGATATACGCACCATTATCATCATAGTCTTATATAGAAAGAAACGTTTTGAACTTTTCTTTTTATATTAACTGCCCTTCTCGATTAGTCTAAATCATTAATTTGTACTAAATTGAACTAATCCGAACCAGACCGAACCGAAATTAGTAATTTTGGTTCGGTTTGATTCGGGTTTAGGGTTTCTCAGCTAACTTCAATTCGGTTTTCGCGTTAGAATTTTCGGTTCTCAATTCAGTTCGGTTCGAATCCAGGCTGATATGTATACACCTCGGTTTAGTTTTAAATTGAGGTCAACCCAGACCAAACCGAACCGAGTTGACTCCTACTAGGGTATGAGAACCCACTCTCACTACAGGATGAGGAAATTCCAGCGGATGTTGTGGGGCACATGATGCTCTTGGCATTCATGATCTTGCAAACAAACCAGCAACTTGAGCATATGGTTGTAGCATTGTAGGCCTGTACAACGTTGGGTGCACTCTTCTAGCAATAACTTCTTGTTTGGCTGTTTCTCGCCAATCAACCTTAAGGAATGGATGTTTCTATCCCTTCGACGGCGATGATCAGCAAGATAAGCCATTCTTATTTCTTATGGACTCCATATGTTGATTAAGGCTCAGCTCCTTAGTAGCCACATGAACCAAAAGAAGAAAAAATAATAAAAAAACCATATGTTGTACGTAACTTTTGGAAGAGTGCAACAATGAAGAGGCTGAGTCGATAGTGGGGATTTGAAAATTGAAAAATTGTATGTTTAGGTTCGTTCTGTAAAAATTTGTCATGAATAAAAAATAAATGACTCGATGGAAACTTAAGTCGCTGGTCAATCGTACCCTATCTTCCAGAGACGAACAAAGAGCAAAACTAAGAGAAAGAAAATACAAAACAGAATAGAACTAAAAAGGATAGGGAGTAAGGATATTTTGAGCTTTGTGAGCATACTTCAGAGCTAATTTTCTAGAAATTGAACCTTGCCCACGGATTCTCCTCTCTGTTTGGAAACAGAGGCCGCTATTTATAGCAATTTAGAGAGGGGTGGTGGTAGGTAAAATTTCCTTAAACTGTTCCTAACGGTGTTTAGGATGCTAATTCAAGGGTAGTTAGAGGTAATTACCTCTCTCTGAAGTGGTCCCCTCACAAATTGCATTAATAAATTACATCTTTGCCATCATGACAATAGACGTAATTCAACATGTAATTCACGATGGGCGAGCCTCACGCCCAATCTTTCCTTAGATAGCAAAATCCCCCTTTGAAATCACCAGGGTGTACAATATGCCTTTAGTGGTGATGACAAGCGTTGACATAAGTCACACAAATCAATAATATTGATATCTTTTAACCTTTGGCGCCATCGAAGATCTCTGGCGCCAATGAGGTTTCATCCAATATGAAATCTACTCACCGAGGTTATTCAGCTCTTGTTGCATTTGAGTCGTGTTTCTGGTGTTGTTGGACTATTTGAGTCCTTTGGCGCTATTTGAATTAATTGTGTCGAAGATTGAATGATATTTGATCTTTGGTACTGTCGAAGGCGTTCTTTCCTTTAGCACATCGATCTCAATCCATCTGAAGTTGCCAAGTTCACTTGGTTCTCTAGCGCCGTAGAGGGCATTCTTTGCCTCTAGCGTGTCAATCTCAATTTATCAGCAATTGACAAGTTCACTTGGTCTTTGGCGCAAATGGAACTTTTCTAGCCTTAATACCTTCGAGACTATCTGGTCTTGGTATCATCGAGACGTGTTGTTTAGTCTTAGTACCCTCGAGGCTGTCTAGCCTTAGTACTATCAAGACTTCCATCTTCTACATCGTTGAGGTTCCCTCTTAGACGGAGATGTGTCTTCTACATCTGTAAGGGTTGTCTTTCCCTTTAGATGGAGACTCTTTTAGCCTTAACACTATCGAGATTGTTCTGTCTTAGCACTATCGAGGCTTGGTCTTAGTATTGTCGAGACTGTCTAGTCTTGATACTTTTGAGACTGTTTAGCCTTAGTACTATCAAGACCATTCAATCTTAGTACCATCGAGGCTTGTCTGACGTCGTAGAGGTACCCTCTAGACAGAAATGTGTCTGACATCTTTGAGGTTTACTCTTAGACGGAAATGGGTGTTCACCGAAACGCATCTCTTTAGGTGAACATGAGGCACACCTCGAGGGATGTCTTTCCCTCTCTTACCATCAGGGTTGTCTTTCCCTTAGGCAGAAATTATTTAGCCTCAGTACTGTCGAGGCTATTCAGCCTTAGTACTGTTGAGGCTATTTGACCTTGTATGTCGTCGAGGTTCACTCTAGACGAAGGTGTGTGTCTATTGAGATTCATCTTTCCGGTGCGCATGGCACGGATTGATCGTGTACTTTTGCATGTCAGGTGATCGCAATAGGTGTCATATGACCATTTCAATCTGCATAATTTCAATATTTGTGATCAGCAATGTATTATTTGTCTTCCAGCATGCTTTATCGAAATATTTCAATTAGGAGTTAAGACTTTTGTTTAAGTTATGATTCAATCAATCATATATAACACCTCTATGTCTCGTCATCTGATTGGAAGTTTTGCCTTAGCAATTTTCACTATCTACACTATTAATAACACTATTAATAACGGAAAGCTAACTACTTGCGGTTGGCTGGTGTTCGACGGATAGCAAAATGTGCCGCCACTGATGTAGCACGATCAACAAAAGAAAGACCATACCTTACAATTTTTGGCTCTGATACCACGAAGAAAGTCAGAGTTGATTGAAATTCAGGTGGTTACAAAAGGATCCCATTGGAGATTTAAATAAAAAAAAAGACACAAAGATAACTATAGAAATTAACTAATCATAATCTCTAGTGAAGAAATAAATTCAAACCATCATCTAAATCTCTTCAATCAAATCTTCATAATCTCAATCTTCTCCTTGAATCACTCTATTAAATCTTTTTGGTCAAATCTTTATAATCTCATCACTGCTTGAGTTAATAGGATACTCCACCACTCACCGTATTACCATACTTATATATTTACTCTATAAGTGCAACAAGATTACAATCTAATACGGAGATTGCTCAAAATATTTGACTCAATTAATTGTCATGAGATTGAAATAGACATTGCTTATAGGATCACTTGACTAGACATCATGAATTATAGAACTTACTTGCCAATGCCAAATAGCTCATCTGGCATCTGCATTTACCTGTTCAGAATTATCAATTACAAGGATCTTCTCTGGATGAAAAGACCCGTGCTCGCTGTGCAGAATCTTGCTGTTCCATTTAAACCGATCAGTGATACCTCTTACTTTCACAATCATGTCCACATGATCTCTTATAATAACAGCCCCATTGGGCCGAAGGATACGTTGCATCTCGAACAGAATGTCAAGAATGTCACACCTGCACGAGACACAAGAAAAACTACTTGGCATGGTTGGTAGTAAAGAATTATTTCTATGTTCGAAACTTTTCTGTCTCTGACATTTTTGTAGTACAGAAGAAGTTCATTGTCCAGTTCATATTAGTTGATTCACATGGGAGAAGAACTCCTATCCACTAGAAATTGGGCCAGATCAGATGATCGTTTCCTCTTAATCATGATGAGATTGATATAAACATCAGTTACAAGGGAAGGAGTCATAAATTAGATAACTTACTTATCCTTGTACATGTCAAATACCGCATCTGCATGTATCAAATCATACGTGCGAGGGTAAGTGGAGAAGGCCTCACACCTGCAAGCAAGCATTGTTATAAATCCAAGCGCATAGGCATCTATAATAAGTCTAATTAGTATGTCAATAAGTTAATGTGGAGACAGAAAACAAAGACTAGGTAGGATTGAACCCAAGTCTCGATTAAAACCAATCAAGACTTTACCAACTGTGCCAGCTAGAACATTCGATCTCACAACCTTGAGATTGCAGGTCTGAATCTAACTTACCTTCCAGTTAAACAAAGGGAAAGAAAAAATATATCAGATAGCTTACCAGTTCATGTAAGTTCCAATTAGGCCACGGTCGTAGATGATGCCAAGAGTTTTGTTCTTTGCATCAAAAGGGACAACATTCATTACCCAGATGGGATATTTGGTTAGTGAAGCTGCAAAACCACCTAAGCCAGCATTCATATCCATAATGTTTCTATATTTACCCGCAAAGAGAGGTTTGAGAATACTCCCATAATAAGAAACTCTTCGACTCCACATTCGATTATCTTCATTGAAGGATCTGATAGTAGTTCCTTCGATGATTCCATTTCTAACCCTTGGTGGGGCAGAATACAACCTTCTAGGCCATTTCTCCAGAGCACCTCCAGATACATCTCTGACATCTCTCACCTTTGGGAGAGGAGTAAGGCATCCGCCTATCTTGTGGTACCTGTCGAATGATTCAATAAGAAATGCTTAACTAGGTGGACGGAAAATTGGGACTCAAATTTCAGATCATAAATATTTTTTTGTTATTTGTGAATCCACTGCCAATAGGGCTTCAGCCACACATCTAATTCAACTGCTCATTTATCCAAGTAATCCACACATCTAATCTTCATTATTGATCTAAAAAAAGGAAGGAAAAAGTACTGAGAGGAAGTCCATTGCTCGAAATATTAGTTAGTATCAGCAGAAAATGTTCCAGACTAATTGTTCAATCAGGCTCCTCAACATGGGTGTTGTATTTTTGGTAGAGATACCAAGCTCGCGATTACGATAATGGAGTACTATTTGTCACATCTCTAGGAGAAAATATATCAAGCTCACAAAATAAAATGAATGTCAAAATACACGTAATATGGTCAGTAAGAAAGAAAAGAGAAACATAAACAGAAAGCATTTTGATTATGAGAAAGCAACCACAAGTATATAAAAATGGAGAAGGAAAAAAAAAAAAAAAGTAAAGTAAAAAAACAAAAATATTGCCTGGATCTTGTAGAGAAAGAAACACATAGACACATGCTTCAAAATAACATAAGCACAAAGAGAATTGACAGAATTTCCATGAAGGCGTCAGTTAATCTGATTGAGACTGCAGCATTCACATTTAAGGTCAAAAAGAATGTAAAGTTATAAAAATGGAACATAAAGAACTCACCAACCAGCATCAGGATCGGCTTCAGGACAGAAATGAGGATGTTTCCAAGCTTTTAACTTCTGGATGCAGTGAACATGATTAGTAGGCTTTCTCCATACTGCGATTTGACCTCGCTCTACAATCTTTCTCCAACACAACCGCATTGCAAGATCTTCTAAATTGACTTGTTCTTTTTCCATGTCCTGAGCTCGTCTCTCCCAACCCTTGTAGTTATTCCTCCAATTAATAGGTGGCCCAGACAATACCCAATAGCCACCGGGACGCAAAATTCGGTCAATTTCCATTAGATATTGTCCATCTAGCCATTTGATTGAAATTGAAAAGTGATTAGATACTAAAGATTTCAATGCAAATGTTCCATCTAAACGCTGTAATTCAAATTTTAAGTATACATACCATACCCAGTCCAATTTACAAGGCAGCGTGAACAGTGAGACATATCGAATGAGCTTGATGGAAATGGTAGCCTGTAGGTGCTCAGTATACCAAGCATTGCAGGCAGTCCTCTTTCCAATGCAAACTGTACTTGAGCTTCATGTATATCTCTTGGTGCAATCGACATTGTTATGATATTAAACTCCATTAGAGAGGCACCAAAGCTTGCAACCTAAGGGAAAGAGAAAGGCTTAACTAAAAGGATCTTTAACATTAAATCTAAAATCTATAATGTCATATCTCAAGACTACCATAACCAGAATGAAATAAGTGTAAGAAAGGTACTGTGAATGGCCAGAACAAATAGCTCATGATGTTACTCACTCTAATTGTTCAAACATATCATTTTCCCATAAGGATGATCTCTACAGAAAACAACACTCCTGAGTAGAGTTCTATTTAGAAGCAAGATGACGGCAAGGCCTCTTTTTCCTCAACATTTATTATGATCTCATAGCCTACAATCCCAAATTACACCACTGTAATCTCTCTCTCTCTCTCTCTTACACACACACAAGGTTTCATGGATCTAGGATCGGCCAGGACCGGTCCGGTTCTAAGCCACAGTACAATTGTTGTATCGTGAGGCTCTGGACCGGACTGGTACAGCCAACACCACTACAGACCGGCCGGTATGGACCGGCTGTGACCGATACAATCAATCTGTTTTTTTTTGTTTAATTTATACATTGGATGGTCTAGGCCAGTCTCGACTTGGACTGATCCGGCCCCTACTTGGACCGGTCCGGCCTCTACTTGGATCTGTCCAGCCCTAACTTGGACCGGTCCGGTCCCGTACGATACCATCGATACCACCGGTATGGCGGCCGGTACCATCGATACCGCTGGTCTGGCGGCCAGTACCGTCGATACCGCCGGTCTGGCGGCTGGTACCATGGTTTCAAGGATCGGACCGATCCGGTTCAATGCCACAATACAATTATTGTATCAAGTGACTTTAGATTGGACCGGTTCAACCAATACCAGTACGGACCAGACGGTACAACCATTTCAACCGATCAAAGTTTTTTTTTTTAATTTATAAAAGAGACGGTCTAACAGGTATCGACCTGGACCGGTCCGGTAACTATCAGTACAGCCAGTCCGGTGACCGGTACTGCCATTCTGGTGACTGGTACCTCCATTCTGGCGACCGGTACCGCCGGTTTAGCCGATCCAATTTTTTTTAATGGGCAATCCAACTTTTGTATCGGATTCACACCGGCCAGTATCGCCGGTCCAGATCGGGATCAGCCAGTACCGGTCCGATCCATGATCCCGATGGCGATCCGGACCGATCCGATCCCCGAAGGCTTTAAACCTTGCACACACGCATACTCACAAACACCCTATACACCATTTGAAACCAGAATGAAAGAAATTAAAATATATGAAGTAACAACATTACGAAGACAAAATTAGAAAATAAATATACAGATAAAATTTAGATTTCACTCACCCCACACCCAACATCAAGAACTGTCCTTACTGTCCCTGACTTCAACGGCACTCCCCGCCGGATCTCATCGACGTAACCCTTCACCCCCATTGGGAAAGACGTCCCCCCACCAGGGAATACAAACCGGTCTCCTTCCAACCGAACCCAGTTCTGTGATTTCTTCATAACACTCAACCTCTTGAAAGGCACATTTTTAAACCAAACAGAGTCCTTACTCTCCGGCCACCGTAACGGTGGCCGGTACCCGTCCGGCGTCGGAATCAGGCACCGCTTCACCTCATCCTTGTCAGCACAATGCCGTTCTCTGTAAAACTTTTTTGAGTTACTGAATTGCTTCTCTTTTGTTGGGTCATGACATGGGCAGTAATCTGTGAAGTTCTTGGCACAGAACTCAATGAATGGGAGGTGGAGTGAGGTTTGTTGAGGCAGAGAAATTCTGTGGTGGGACTCAAAATCTATTGATGGTGGAAGGTTCTGAAGAGTTGAGAGGTTAAGTTGAAGACAGTGAGGGTCTTCGAAAAGAGGTGTAGAGACATAAGTTGAATTGTTGGATGAACCCAGAATGTAGGAAACAGAGCAAAGCAAGATGATGAGCAAAGCCCTGAACATGGGTTTCTTTAGAAGGTTGATAGTGGAAGAAGGAGATTCATGGGATGGTTTTGCCATCTTGTGTGCTTTGATGTAATGGGTCTGTGTTGCAGGAATTTAATGGCGGATAATGCTGTAGAAGGAGCTCTCTCTCTCTCTCTCTCTCTCTCTCTCTCTCTTAACTTCTGCTTACCGTTTGCTTTTGTTTGTGTGCAGACTTCAGAATGGCAGAAATTACATTGTATTTTGAATGAATCACATTTACAATTTTTTTTTTTTCTTGAACCATAATTACAGTTGAGGCACGCTTTTCTTTTCTCGGAGGGCTCCGGCTAGGGTACAAAAAAGTTGCTTTTAAATACCCTACGAAAAAAAAGTGCTTTAAACTCAATCACGTCCTACTACTCCTAAAAGCAAAAATGAGTTTTTTTTTGGTCGCCCTAACATAACTCAATATAAGTATACTTTGTATTCAAATCTCCTTCTTTGTTTTGTTCTTTGGGTTTAACAAACTTCAAATCAGATGTTTTTAGTAGGTTTTCAAATCTCCCTCTCTGATGTGTGTGCAGTTGCAGATGCAATTATGGGTCGAAATGATGTGGTGTTGCCTCAACAGAAGCAACACAGTCTCGGTGGTGCACCCCTGCCGGCAATGAATCATGTGATACGCTAATGACATTAGATGATTTGGATCCGAAGGTTATATTTTCTTGTCATTTGTGAGTATATGCTAAGGCAACACCATATCATTAGACTATCAATATTCAGTTCTTAATTTTATCTACTATAACGCATATGGAAACAAAGAAACAAGGAAAATGCACCAAGTACAAGCCAGTAGAGGCCGAGAAACATAAAGCTTCTAATTCGTAGATGACATGAAACTGATACCTCTTTGTTGGGTTATTTGAATAAAACCTTTTTTTTGTTATTTACAAAAGTTGATTTATGTTGATCATTTAATTTGACTTTATTGACCGTTGACAACAGTTTTGAGACCAAGTCTTCTCACTTCTTCAAATTGTCTTGAGACTTAGTCTCCCACCTGTTCATGAAGTCCAAAATATCAGCACATTATCTCTTCCACTAACAATCACAATATTATGTTTTTTGTTTATCTAAATGGGTTTTCTACAGAACAAAAAACACAACTTCAATCAACATTTATTGCTCTCGTTTTTTACTGCTATTCTACTTTTATCGCTTGCTCTGTTTTGCCTTGTTGGGCAAAAGGTTTTTGCCATTGTTTGGTGGGTTCGTTCTTCTCTGTTAGAGCAAAACAGAAAGAGGGAAAACATAGTTGAGTGGCCTGTTGTATCCTGGGGGCGTCGTGCACTTATGCCTGCTTCGAAATTCCCTGCAGAGGCGCGAGACATCTTACAGAGAGCGACCTGGTCTGCGCCTCAACCCAGCCTCGACTGAACAGTGAATTTCAGGTACTGTCTGCATTTTGAGATCGAGCGCAACTTCCTGTGATCAAGCACAGTAATTGGGATCGAGCGCAGTAACATTATTTCTTTTTTACAGATTTAATTGGGCGTAAAAGGTATTGTATGATCGAATTCTCTGCAATATTTCCAACACTCTTTGTTTCAGTCGAAAATTTGAATTGGATAGATTCACATCTTCAGGTTAGCTTATCATCTAACATTTGTCTATATTGCTCAAAGTTGGATTGGATTGATTTGCATCTTCAAATTAGTTCATTATATAATATTCGTCTATATTGCTCAAAATCCTTATATTCTACATATATATATATATATATTTCATGATCAACTAACCATAAGATATGTTATACAATAAGATGGAAGATGTTAGGGTCCACCCATGTTAGGTGGATGAATTGATTATAGGAGAAGACAAAGAATTTTTTTGGGGAATCAAAGAGCTTTTGTTGGGGAAACAAATGATCTTTTTTGGGAAGACTAAGAGGTGGAAGAGTCTAGACATTTTTCATTTCATCTTCTTCTTCTATATAAAGGTTGCTATGCTCTGTGTATCTTGTGAACAAGAGAGAAGTACAAGTAGTGAGTTGTAGTGATAAGATTGAGTGAGCTGATTACAGAGTTTTGTAATCGGAGTGTTCTTTGCTCCTCTTATATTCTACTATTTGCTCATAGTGAAA
>JAUPMG010000006.1:6901130-6912245 GCA_031762675.1 Pachysandra terminalis | reverse complement strand
AGGTGGGTGTCCATAGGTTGGAGGAAGAAGGTGCACATTTCTGTTTGGTTGTCTTTTTCTACCTCAGTTGTGGTGACGGGGTTAATGGGCAATGTTTAATGTGTAGAGGGTAGCGAGTTGCAGGAGGTGTTGGAGACTGTTAGGAGGTAATGGCAGCTACCTTGGTGAGTGGGGGCAGCAGGTGGGTGTTAATAGGTTGGAAGAAGGTGCATATATTTTCATTTTCATAGGAGAGTGGGTGAGGGAGCTGGAGTGGGAGGTTGATTCCAAAGTTGGGGGCATCAGGTGGGTGTCCATAGGTTGGAGGAAGAAGGTGCACATTTCTGTTTGGTTGTCTTTTTCTACCTCAGTTGTGGTGACAGGGTTAATGGGCAATGTTTAATGTGTAGTGGGTAGCGAGTTGCGGGAGGTGTTGGAGACTGTTAGGAGGTAATGACAGCTACCTTGGTGCATAGGAGGTGACTTAAATGTCATCAGGTTCAAATTAGAGAGGAAGGACTTTAACCATTTCTCTTCCAGTATGCAGTGGTTTGTCTCTACATTAACAGAAGCAGTTTAGTGGATATACTGTGAGGTGTAGAATTTACATTGTCGAATAATTAGGTTTAGCCTACTCTCTCTAACCTGGAAAAGTTCATCGTGCAGGTGAGTTGGTAGCATGGTTTTTCTGTTATGTAGGTTGTAACTTGTGGGTATTTGGTGGTTGGGGTTTGATTTTACTGGTAATGTTAGCTATGTCTTTTATAAGAAGTTACAAGCTTTAAAGGGGACAATTAAAGTTTGGAACAAGGAGGTGTTTGGGAGGGTGGTGGAGAAGATGAAGAAAATAGGTGGGCTGGACAGAAAGGAAGATTGGAGGAATTGCAAACAAAGGTCTGGTTGGGTAGGGAACATGTGGCTAGATTGTAAGAAATTAGTTGGAGACCTACATGTGACTAGATTGTAAGAAATTAGTTGGAGACTTATGCTAAGAGTTATTTGGTTACAGTTGGTGGATAAAAAACCAATTTGTAATAGGGTGAATTTTATTGGTCTAAGTATAGGTATATGGGTGGTGAAAGAGGATGAGGAGGGAAGCATGAAACTTGTGGAAATATATTATTAATGGTTGTATTAAGAGGTGTCTTATAGACCTTTTTTAGATGATGTTGGATTTAATCATATTATGGAGGACATCAATTGGTTGTAAATGGCTATATCCGAACATGAGATTTGGAAAGTAATGGATGAGTTCAATGGGGATAAAGCACCAGGTCCAGATGGGTTCTTGGCATTCTATAATAAATGTTGGAGTGTGATCTAGGGAAATTTTGCTGAAAGCAAAGGTATTTTTGGCAAGGTCGATTTTTGAAAAGAGTCTAAATCAGTTTGGGATTCCATCGTGGAACATATGGAGAGGAAGTTGGTTAGTTGTAAGAGTGGCTCTCTCTCAAATAAGGTCACTCTTATTGGAGAAGAGTCTAAATCAGTTTGGGATTCCATCGTGGAACATGTGGAGAGGAAGTTGGTTAGTTGTAAGAGTGGCTCTCTCTCAAATGGGGTTAAGGTCACTCTTATTGGAGCATGTTGACTAATCTTCCCACGTATTTCCTATCTGTTCTGAACAATGTTGCTGACAGAATTGACGAACTACAAAAGAATTTTTCCATGGAGAGGGTTTGGAGAAGAATATAATTACTATTTGGTGAATTGGAAAATGATTTGAAAGCCTCAGTGGGAGGGATGGTTAGGCTTGAGATCCTTAGTAAGCTTTAATGGACCTCTTTCGTGGAAGTGGCTTGGAGATATGAGAGAGGAGTGAGAGTCGATAGAGGAGAGTCAATCATAACATTCAAATATTGGAGTTTGCCTTGACTGCGATATAGGGTTAGGCTTGAGATCTTTAGTAAACTTTAATGGACCTCTTTTGTGGAAGTGTCTTGGAGATATGGGAGAGGAGAGTGAGAGTCCATGGAGGAGAGTCAATCATAACAAACAAATGTATTATGTGCTTTAGGGAGGCCAAATCTGTTGCACATCTTCTAGTCCTTTTTGATTTTGCTTAAAGACGGAACACATTTTTGGAGAGAGATAAAATGAATTGGGTGCATCTGAAAGGGATGGGTTCTTTCAGCTTGGGATTGAGAAAAAGTTGGAGGGCAATCATTGAGGATGTTTGTCCGGCAGCTATTTGTTGGGCTGTAATGGGAGAAAGTGAAGGCTGAATATTCCTTGAGAAGGAAAAAAACTCAGATGTTTCTATCCTTCTTGAGTTTAGGCATGTTCTTTTCTGTTTATTGGGCTAGTTATTTATTGGTTGATAATCTGGTATAGCCATACATTGGGCTATTTAAAGTGACTGTTCTTTTTTCATCTGTTTAATCTGTTGTTCTGTTCTTCCTTATTATATTTCTTATTTAATTATTCCACATTTTAACACAAATTTCAACTTGGATCGAAGCAGAAGGATCTAGGTTGGTTCTTAATCGTTACAATAAGCGCAGAAGAGTTTCACCAAACCAGGCAGTTATTAACTGTGAACTTTACATAAACTTGGAAGGCAGTAGTGACGCCAAGGTAATTATGGTTACTTCTTGTTCCTTCTTAGAAAGCATGCGTAAAATTACTTCTTTGCCTGATTCCTTGTTTTTATTGCGAGATTTGGGTTAGGTTATTCTCTTTATCTGTTTCCTTGATAGTTTTATATAGGTTCTTTGTGTTTCTTAAGTATGGTTTTGTCCAGTTGAACTTTTTTTTAATGGATTAGCATTAGGTTGTCTATAGCATCAATTGGATTTTGAGAATAGTTGTTTGTGAATTTCATTCTATTATTGGATACTGGTACAAAGCCCAAACCTTAATGAAGAATCTATTGCACTGTAGCTTGTAAAATGGTCCTACATTAGTAGTACCTGTTCAACAACAAAAGAAAAATTAGTAGCACCTTCGACTATGAAAATGCCTGAAGAATAGATGTCATTGCTTGATTAAAAAAAATCTATTTAGTTGTGTGCCTTGAAAAGGAAGTGATATTTTTCCGATCTTTGCACTATTATTGGTATTATTCACTATCAGCCAGCAATTAGCAATAGTGCATGTTTTCCTGAGATGATATTTTTTCCAGTCCTTGACCAATACAACATACTTTGAACTGCGTTTATAAGTCTTGATCTTGACTGGGTTTCAGACCCCATTGAAACCCGTACATGTTGGATAGTACGTATACTAGGCAACATACCTATCCGTGTAAAGCCAAGGGCTGTGTTTAGTTAGTTGGAAAAGGATAGAAAGGAAAGTAAAAGAGCACTTTCCCTTCCTTTCCATCGTTTCCCTTTCATTTTAAGGGGAACATTTTGGGGGGCTTTTAACTGGGACACTTTTGGAAAAGTACTTTCCAATGGGCCCACATTTTTCAATGAACCAAACACAGATTTCGTTGGAAAGTTTGTTTTCCTATCCTTTCCTACAGATTCTAGCTAACCGAACACAGCCTAGGTGATTAGGCGGTCGTCTAGGCAACAAGCTCTAGAGTAATTTGTTTTACATTATTCCTTGGTACTGTATAGCAAGTTGAACAACAACATGCACGATATTTTATAAAAGAAACTGATCAATGTCACACGTTTCTACCAACATAGCCTAATGCTTTGAGCAATGACATATTGGATGTGTGGAACTTAAAATGTGATGAATTCTAATTCAAAATAAAGTGAAAGAATTACAAAACTGATTCAACTAATAAATCATAAGACAACTAACAAGTATTCATGGTTACTTGCATATATCATAATGATATAATTTAAACCAACGAGTGTGAAATACAATTCACTAACTCTCCTATAAAATCCATGTCGATTAAATTATGACTGAATAAAATAAAACATCTCTTGAAAGTTTCACATGACCACAAAACAACGTTCCAACACTAATCACAATTAATCTAAGAACAGTGGGGAATCCACATCCTTTGTCCATCAAGTAACTCTGTCAGATACCTCGGGTATTCTTCTTTTCTGAAAATATGAACAAAAGGGTGAGCTCACAGCCTATTAAGTAGAAATATCTTTTCCTAATAATACAAACATGAGATAGAATTTGCCTTACGGCCTTACCCAATCTCATCATCTAATCCTACCATGATGCATTCATCATTCATCTCTACACAAAACATTCCTAGAAGTAGATGGATGCATGTCATGCAATGTACACTCACAAGTTTTCATGCAAGCACACAGTCAATCAAACAATCATACAGTTATCATATACAGTATATAATATATGTAATGCAACTGTAGATGTGCTCCTATCAAGGATACCGAACTCAAATCTAAGGTCTTATAGATACCTGCTGGTTGCTGGTTAGAGCGATCCAACTTAAGGCAAGGATCAAACGCCTCGGAGATTATACTTTACATCCCACAACAGGGATCGGACTATTTGGACACTCCACATGTACATTGTGGTTCTAGGGAATTTTAACTCATGGGTCTCAATTGTGCAATCTATTTTCTGTAGACTTAAACCCATGGAGCATTTAATCACTAGACCCCCAATTTGTCACCTTGATACAGAAACGTACATGTATGATGTCATACCCTTCGCAGTCAATCAACGTACGTTGTGTAAACTCAATCCCACACCATGGCTATGATCTATCCAAGTCTTTCAATCTGACTCACCATTGGTGTCAAATGTAACACAATGCATTCCAATATGCTCCACATGGCATCTCTTAATTCAAATGCTATTCAATGCGCATTGTTTAATAATCTCTATACACATGCAATAAGGTGAGTTTCATTCATACCTAAGGCTAAGGAATTCCCAATTAGTTCATCATGATCAATTACATAACTAAATTGGATCTCTTACACAAGTATCCAATTTCATCACATAGTGGAACTCACATCCATAAATGAGATACAACACCATTGAAGTCCAGCTTTTCTATGGATATAACACAAACTAACTTTCCAATTAAAAACCAGATTTGTATATTAGTCAAATACCTGTTGTACACTATAAAAATTAGATTTACGTATAAAAAGATATTACCACTCATTTACCAGAAAAAAATCCAGCTTGTTGATAAAACATAATACTAGTCTGAAAGTTAATAAAACTTATTTATTCTGTATCTAGAACTAGTACAAATCATGGTTAACTTAAAAAACCAGATTTACATGAAAATCAACGTCTAGCCAAATCAAAAGTAAACACTCAGGTTTGTGTTCCAAAACTCAAAACTAAACTATGACTCGAAAAAAAGATATTTATATCTTTGTTTCACAACAATTAATAGTTCTGAAAAACCCAGATTTGAAAATACTTCAACACTAGTCGACGGTTCCAAAAGTTCAGATTTACATGAAGTATAGTAACAGCAGACCAGTAGATAGCAAAAACCCAGCTACATGTAAAGTTTTAATAATTATTCTTGAATAAAAACCTGGAACTATTTTGAACTATCACACCAATCGTTGTTTTTTTTTTTTGTTGATGAATAACGATATGCATATTTATATACAAGAGAATAGAAAGAATCTACAGGATGGATACAATATGGTATAAAAAACAAGAACATATGTACAAACAAAATAGCCACTCTCAGATCTATCCCTAACAAAAGGAGAACAAAAAACAAGAACATATGTACAAACAAACTAGCCAGCCACTCTCAGATCTATCCCTGTAGCATGTCCTTTGTAGGGATTCCTGTGGGGAGACAAAAATTCAGATTTACATGAAGTATAGTAACAGCAGATCTGTAGACACTAAAAACCCAGCTACATGTAAAGTTTTAATAATTATTCTTGCCAAAACAAAATCCTGGAACTATGTTGAATTATTACACCAATCGTTGTTGTGGTGGTTGTTTTTTTTTTTTTTCCTTTTATGAACAACGAATATGCATATTTATATATAAGAGAATAGAAAGAATCTACAGGATGGCCTCACCACACAGCCGGTGGTCTACCCAAAGAAGAAAAAACAAAAGGAGATACAATTCATACAATATGGTATCAAAAACAAGAACATATGTACAACCAAACTAGCCGCTCTCGGATCTATCCCTGTAGCATGTCCTTTGTGGGGATTCCTGTGGGGAGACAAAAAAATCAGATTTACATGAAGTATAGTAACAGCAGATCAGTAGATAGCAAAAACCCATCTACATGTAAAGTTTTAATAATTATTCTTGCAAAAATAAAAACCCTGAACTATATCGAATTATTACGCCAAACGTTGTTTTATTTATTTATTTTTTTTATGAACAACGATATTCATCTTTATATATAAGAGAATAGAAAGAATCTACAGGATGGTCTCACCACACAGCCGGTGGTCTACCCAAAGAAGAAAAAACAAAAGGAGATACAATATGGTATAAAAAATAGGAACATATGTACAAAAAAAATAGCCACTCTCGGATCTATCCCTGTAGCATGTCCTTTGTAGGGATTTGTATGGGGAGACAAAAATTCAGATTTACGTGAAGTATAGTAACAGCAGATCAGTAGATAGCAAAAACCCAGCTACATGTAAAGTTGTAATAATTATTCTTGCTAAAATAAAAACCTGGAATATTTCGAGCTATTACACCAATCGTTGTTTTTTTTTGATGATGAATAACGATATGCGTATTTATATATAAGAGAATAGAAAGAATCTACAGGATGGTCTCACCACACAGCCGGTGGTCTACCCAAAGAAGAAAAAACAAAAGGAGGTGCAATATGGTATCAAAAACAAGAACATATGTACAAACAAAATGGCCACTCTCGGATCTATCCCTGTAGCATGTCCTTTGTAGGGAATCCTGTAAACATTAGATCTCTCCCACTCTGCCTCTAGCGAAAACATCAGCCTGTGCATTTACTGATCTCAAGACATGAGAAATTGTATATCTTGATTCTGTATCATATCCCGTGTCATACGTAGCAAGTGACCGAGCTTCCATGACCATACCTTCTCTCCATGGTTATTTAAGGTGGTCACCTAGGCGACCAGGCTTTTTCTCAGAATTTCAGGCGATCCCCGCCTAGGCTGAGTGTGCCTTGGCAAGCGTCTAGATATCTGAGCGACCGCGTAGGCTACAAGGAGATCGCCTGGTCGCGTAATTTGGCTTGGTGGTTGCCTGATTAACAAAATTAATTAATTATATAATTTACACTTTAGTTTATTAATTAAAGCTTACGTATGTTTTTGTTTTTAGCAAGTTAAATTAAAGGCCTTCAGTTAGACAAGAGAAAACAAGTTTATTAGAGCTTGACGTTAAAAGAAAATAAGTCTAGTAGAACTCCAAGCCAGAGCATGCCCTGATGCCACCCTAATTTTGATGCTTCATAATGACCATGTTCTTGGGTTCATGAAATGATTTCTGGTTTGTTTAGGAAAGGATTCGAGTACATTCCCAAATGAACTGCTACAGTACTTATTACCGGATGTGCACTCAGGCAAGTGATCATGAGTCTGCATCTACACCGTCTGTATTCATGATTGGCATCCGTGTGTTATTTGGAAGGTATCTCAGCTCTGGACTGCATGCAGGGAAAATTCCATCGTATTCTCATGTAGATACTTATTTCTGAATGGTTCGAGGAACCTCTCTCTGTACTGAATAATGGATTTTTTTTTTCGTAGTGAGTAGAAAATAGAAGGGACACGAAAGTCTCCTTCTTAACCCAATGCTATGCAAGTTGTAGCAATTTCTCTTATAATAAGCCTATAATTTCCTTGAGAAGAATCTTATGAATTGTTAGGCTTTCATAGACTATGCTTGTGTTTTCCTGTATGTTATATCTGCTCATGTCTAACGCATAAGTTGTCCAATGGCAGAAAAAGGATGTCATGAAGCCTTTAGAACCATCCGAGATCACACCTCCGCCACCACCAAAGGAGCTCACCTTCAGTTGCCCAGTATGCATGGGCCCAGTAGTTGAGGAGATGTCAACAAAGTGTGGTCACATCTTCTGTAAGAAGTGCATCAAGGCTGCAATAGTGGTTCAGAATAAGTGTCCTACCTGCAGGCGAAAACTCACAGTGAAAGACCTCATCAGGGTTTACCTTCCTGCTGCCAGTTGAACATATATACATGTAAGCTTGCTCTCTGTGTTGTTGTATATTTTCTTTTCAATCTTCATTCGGAGAAGAAGGAAAAAGATCCAATTTTCCTTGGGGTAGAGAGTTGATTGCAGGCTTTGTTCTTCGCATTTAGAAGTAATATTAATTCCAAATCGTTTTGGCTTCATGCATAACCAGTCCATGATTAATTGTTTACTAATAATGCAGATGGTTAGAACTTCTTCTGAAGAATTATATCGGAGTCTGTAATCCAAGACTGGATAATGTCTCACCTTAGCTAAATGAAGCTCCTTTCCATAGTAAAAAAAAAAAAAAAAAAACCAACAGTTAAATAAAAAATCAAATTTGATTGAGGAAGAGCTTTGCACAAACTGAAATCACAACAGAAAAACACGCTTTAAGTGAAAATAAACGAAATAATGAAACCAAAAAAATAAAAATAAAAACTAAAAAAGAATTAAAAATTTGAAACTTATTGGTTATTAAATTAATAAAGAAATCAAATTAAGTACTTATTTTTGAATATCGATCAACGTAAAAGAAAAAAATGAATGAGCTAAATACACCTTAATTGAGCACTCTTTAAATGTGAAACTGTTTTCTTATTCTTGAACCCAACTCAATTAAATGAGTTCGGGTTGATCCATTTATTAATTGGGTTAGTTTTGGGTTTAGGTTCTACCAATCCACCTGAAAACGGGTCAACCCGAAGCCAACCCGTCAACCCGTTGGGTACCCGTTTAGTTGGTTTTTAATAGATTTATAATTACTTTATTAATTTATAGGTATTTTTAAACGTACTCATTAGTTAAAAATACCTATTTTATTTTTTGAAAAGAAATTATAAAGCTGATAATTTTTGAACCAATCTGCCAACCTGCCCAAGCCTTACCCGATTAAACATGTTTAGGTGGACCTGTTTAATAATTGGGCTGGGTTTGGATTTAGGTTTAGGTTTTATCGACCCATTTGAAATCGGGTCAATCCGAACCTAACTCGTTGGGTAACTGTTTAGTGACTCTACTCATTAGAGAGATTTTATTAGTGAGTAAAGTCATTTTAGAAATGTGAAGAGATCGAAATAATTTTAAGGTAATCAATTCCTAGAGATATTTTAAGAAACTTTAAGGTTAGTTTATAGGAAATATTTCTAAATCACTCTTAACTATTATTTTTATTTTATAGAGTGTTATAGTCGTTTTAGAAAAATGAAGAGAGATTTTAGGTGATTTGATTTTAATTATATTTGCAACCATATAATACTGTTGTATAAATAATTCATAAATTTTAATATTTTATTAACTTTTGATTGGTTGAAAGTCTTTTAATTCAACATTTTTAATATGAGAAAACTAAAAATTATGAGAATTGAGGATTCACGAGGGAAGCAAAAGGAGGCCTTCACCCTTCATTTTAAGATTGTTATATACTATATATATATATATAGGGTAAATTGCACTTAGACCCCTCAGTTATAAAACATTGGCAAACAAACTCCCTGTGTTTTTCGAAATGGCAATGACACACCCTGTCAGAGATTTTGGATAGGCGCTGTTAACGGAAATAGCGCAATTACTATGGTGTCCTCATAATAATCTATTTATTTAAAAAGGTAAATTGTACTTGGATCCCTCAGTTATATAATAAATACAAACAGATTCCTTGTATTTTCTAAAATGGCACTAACACCCCTTGAGTTTTGAACTTAGTCGCAGAGACACCCCCTCCCACCATCCCACCACCACTACCACCACCACCACCCCACTATCATCACCATCACCCCACCATTGTTGGTGGTGGGTTGGTGGGTGGTGGTGGTGGTAGTAGTGGTGGTGGAGGTGATGGTGGTGGGGGTGGTAATGGTGGTGGTGGTGGTGGGGGTAATGGTGGTGGTGGCGGTAATTGGAATTGGATTAGTAGCATGTGGGGCAGGGCTGAAAATTAAGGCCCGATAAGTTTTTTGGGTCAGACTCAGGTTAATATTAGATTAGCCCAGCTCGGCCAGAGGTTGTGAAGACTTATAACGAGTAATATATAAATTTTACTTTAGTTTATTGTCATCCTGTAGTTGTAGTTTAGCGGTGAAAACTTCAATGTTCTAAGTCTTAGTTTTAACAAAACAGTAGAATTTTTGTTTCATTTGGGCAGAGGGCGGACTTGGGTAAGTAATGTCAAGCCTGAAGCTCGGGCCGGACCGGACTCGGACCAACGAAAGTGCTCTTATATATAGAGTATAGCCCGACCCATCTCATCCTGTTGTGATTCCAAAACTACCGACTCTCAAGACTTGCTATGGAATAATAATAATATAAAAGGCTTTTAATAAAGAAATGAAAAGAGAAATGGACTTTAATTAATATTTTATTTTTTATTCTATTATTAAATTTAAAATTTAAAATATTTAATGCTACAATATATTTTCATAAAAAATAAATTAGTAATATTAAAATTTTTTATAGACTGAATGTAAATTATTTAGAATTATAAATTACTTTTTAGACTAATACTATAATATTTTCTTAAATTTATTGATAATTAACTGATAGTTTCACTTTTATGTTCACGTTTTTATTTTTTTTATTTTATCTTTTTAAATCTCTGCCGTATTAAACTCTTGAACAATTTAATCAACATATTTCTTTTTGAGTAAAGACCATGTTAAACTTGATATTTTACCCCATCGTTTTTTTTTTTTTTTTTGCCTATCACTTAAGACCCTACTTTTGATTACTATTTCTGGCATATAAATTGATTTAGTACCTTCATGACGTCCATCACATACAAAAGCACGGGGATTAATTGTAGATGCAATAAAAACTAATAAATAATTCGAAATTAATGTCAAATTTTTATTTGATCCAATTTTGTTTTCTTACTTTCCAAAAAGCACAACTCTTAAGAAATAACAATAAGAACCAAACGGTCTCTAAAAAAATATTTGAATTTATTCCAAAAATTAGAAACTATTTTTCTCTCTCTCTCTCTCTCTCTCTCTCTCTCTTTTAGAAACTATTTTGTTTTAAAAAATAAGAGAGCTGCTGAGTCTATAGC
>JAUPMG010000006.1:6880684-6899701 GCA_031762675.1 Pachysandra terminalis | reverse complement strand
TGAATCTGTTAGAGAAAGAGTACAATTAGGCCATAAATCTCTCCCCAAATCTTGCACACACAATTTCCTTATGGAACGCGGTTTCCATGTATCTGTGATTCTTTGTAACCTTTCCTTGTACATGTGTTTCTGTGTATATCCTTAACTCTATATAAGTAATACAGAGAACCCCAAATGGGCAACGATTGATCTTCAACTTTAATAGAATCACTATGAGAACTAAGTTTTGTATATGAGCGGCATTAGTTCGCAATTTTGAATGTTATGATATTCTGACTTAGACACAAATTTTCAATTTTTTTATGGCCGATCTTATCCTTTATCTTCTCTATGGACTTATGAGCCTCAAATTCCAACAGAAGCTTTTTGTTCCCTACTAATTACATCTATTGCATATGCTTCTTCTCATTTAAGAAACCATGACTACTGAAACCAAATGCCCAGATGCTGAAAAACATATTAGAAAACACGTTTTAGTCCTAGTTCATCAGTCTGGTCCAGTTTTCTGCACAGTGCTATGGATAGCACTTTTTAGCGTTTGATGGTTTACGACTCAAACAGTCTTGTGTTCTTGTTGTGCCCTAACTTGGTATTGGGAGGGCTCTGTAAAATAATCTCTATTTGGGGCACTGGTATTAATGGATGATGCAAGTTCCTGAAAGGGGGTTGCTGTAAACCAAGATAAAAAAAAAAAAAACAATTCAAATAACCTCATCTAATAAAGCAGTTTTACTGGACTCTTATTTGGTTGTCTCAGTTTGGCTCTTTTCTAGATTAGAACTGTCTGGTTTTGTTGCTGAGTATGTGAAATCAAATATGTCATGTACGGTTCCAAGTGATAGAACAAGGTCCTTTCAATTTCACATATTCCCAGATTTGTTTTTGGTCTAAAGAATAATTAAGTACCAAAAGAATCTCAAATACGCTAGACTTGCATAATGCAGATAGCAGATTTATCAACGAATTAAAACTTATGAACTTGGGAGCATAATGGTTGCAGAATCTTTGTGGGATATAAGATATATATATATATATCTCCTCCAAAAAGAGAGAACAATAAGTACGGGAAAAAAAAAAAGGTATACAGGGAGCTACCATCTCTAACTAGTAGCTCAGAAATTCATTTTACCCACCCAGGAACTGCAAACCCAGAAATGCATGAAAGCAACATGTAGAGCAAATGATCAAAACCAGAAGGATTGTGGTATGCACAGTAGTCCAGTGATGAAGTCAGAAGTGGAACAGAAATGTATGATGCATTGGTGCTGATATGCTGACACTAAATTCTTTCAGTTGGAATTGAACTTAATGAACTCATAGTTGACATATGAACTACAAGCTCAACTGGCACAATTCAATTCATTGCAGTTGAGTTACCTTTAGTTTATTTAACTGCAAACCTTTCATACTACTGCTTCAACTCATATATCAATTTTATGATTCTTCATTGGCAAGACTGATACCCACCTTCACCAAGTCCCCATGTATCCGGGGTTTACTCTGTCCCCATTAACTGGGGTAAATAAAAAATACTGATACCCACTTGCATTACCTCTTTCTTGATTTTCATTTATTTATGCTCCTTTTTGTCAGAAAATACACCAATACTTGCTTTGCAGGAAACTGGAATGAGTTGTTCCACCGTTCGCAACATGAAACCTGGATTTGGAAGCTGAAGACCTGATTGGTATTCCTCTTCCTTAAACTCTGTCTGCTTTAGGGTTCTCTTGTAATTGTTGACGGCTGTACTTGGATGACCTCTAGCAATGGATACCTGTGGTTCCACGGATCATTTTAGAATCTTTTTGAGCACTAAGCAAGTACTTTAGGCAAAGCAATAAAATGGTTTTGGACGTTTCAGAAACTGTTTTGAGCTGCTAAGGTATGAAAAATAGAACAGGCCCATATAATTAACCAATCAAAGTTTACAAATGCCACAAGCACCGGAAACTACTTTGCAAATACGTTTGAAATAGGGGGGGAATACAGATTCCCAAATTTCATTTGTAATTTTTTGTTTATGTTTTGTTTCAATTTAAACCTAAACAGAACCTTGTCAACTTCATTCAAGTACAGATACAGTATAGGAAGAAGTAATATAGGGAAGAATTATAAGGATGGAGGTCTAAAAACATATATGAGATGATTAGGTAGCCTAAGGTAAATTATGGAAAGGATGAATATGTATATCCCCAAAAATACTGAGATCACCTGTATAGGAAGATTCTATCTTACAGTCAGTGATATGTTAGCACTTTAAGTGCTTGAGAAAACTAAATATTTCTATCTTACAGTCAGTGATAAATCTTCAAATTCCTAATGGTGTCAGCAATTTTATGCAGCAAGCTCAAAGTAAAAGGAAAACGTGTAGTAATTATCTCTTACAATATTCGTATTTTTTTAAAACGTCCAACAAGTCATCTTTTGCCAAACAGACCATTCCAAAGTTCAGCAATGTAATATATCAATGTAAAAGAGAAGTACAAAAGGTTCCAGCTCCTTGGCATCTTTTCAGCAAGAAATTTCAGTGGACTTGAGCTGTACTTACATTTGCTATAATTATCTTACTATTTATTATGATATATTATCTTGCTAGTTAATACACTATTCAAGCTTTTTGTAACAAAGAGAAATACCAGCATCTTTTCAGCAAGTATTTTCGATGGACTTGAGGTGAACTTCAATTCGTTATAATTATCTCACTATTCAGACCACGTTTGGCATAGCTTCCTAAGGGCTAGGAAGCTCTTCCTAGACCTAAAAGGGCCTCCTTCCCAATGCTTAAGGTGTTTGGTGATACTTCTGAAAGCAGCTTTCGATGGAAGCACTTCTTCAAGAAGCCCATTTTAGTGAAGGTGTGGGGATGCTTTTAAAAACCGCGTTTGTGGGAAGAAGTTAACCATGCTCTATAAATTAAAGTAAAACTTTTAAAATGACAAAATTAACCTTTCATTTCTACAACACATTCTTTAAAAAGACGAAAATACCCATCAAGCCTAAAATTATGTACAGGAGCAACCTTTTATATAGTTTTTGTCACCAAACGTAATTTTAACCAAAGGCCTTGATTCAAAACCCTTTTGAACAAAGCCCTTCACATTCCATTTGTAGGAAGCTACGACAAACAGGCCCTTAATATGATATACCAGCTTTCTGTAGGAAAGAGTATTGAGGAAACAAATTAAGAAAATCCCATTTCTCAGCATCTTTTCAGCAAATAATTTGGATGGCCTTGAGCTGAATTGATGTTCATAAGACAAGGTAGGGGTATTCGGTAACTACGCAATCAACACATAACAGTTCATATTGTGCATGCATATGAAATATTGGAACTTATAAAAAAAACCAAGGGATAATGGAAAATTACTGATGGACTTACCCAATGCCTTTTTCCCAGCTCAAAAATCCAAAATCTCCAGTCTCTCAATTGCTCTCCATCAACATGGGCAGATATTTTAGTCCAGTTAGTGTGATGAAACTCCAATTTTTCCAACCTAAACCCCAATCCAGCCCCTATGGCTTTAACATATGCCTCCTTAAGACACCAATATCTACAGAACAGTCCAGATTGCTTCATCAACCATGCAGTGCATTACTCTAGTCATTAGATCATCAAGATGGGAAAATATGAGAAGAATCAAATACAATTGAAAATCAAAAAAAAAATAAATAAATAAAGAAAGAAAGAAAAATCAGCTTCCACTATAAATTCATGTATGTGTGGTTGTGAGTAAATAAGGAAAAAGAAAAAGGATCAAATAATGTCCAAAGTAAAGAATTTTCTTGTGATCATTAAGTGAAACAAACCATGAATACCGTTAATTTATTAGTAAAAGTATTAGAAAACCTTATGGACTTGTGAAAATCTGCAAGAGCAATAGGACAGAGTTTGAGAATTAAGCAAAGAATTTAATATAAACATTCAACTGTATCAATTAGTCATTCATTAGGAAAAACAATAAATAGTCATACCTGTAGAACTCACCCAAGATGACATCAGAAGGGCCAATATTCATCATATTATCCCATTCCAAACTTGAAAAGTATGATGAAAAGTTCCCGATGTATTCTTTAATAGTCTCCTTCTTGGGAATGGCATGTGAAACGATATCCAACCCAACAAGGCATAATGGTTCAGATGCTATTGCCACATAATCTCCATGATGGGATGCATTGAAGTTGAAATTGGGAAATTCTGTATTTTCTATATCACATTCCTATAAAGCAAAAGGATAAGATTCATAATGTTACAAATATGATTATACTGTTACAAGTCCCCAAACAGGGAAAATTTGACCAAAGGAATAAGCATCAGAGTGAAAAGCCAATAGATGCAATCAAAGTTTCCACATTCATAGAAACCCATGAATTGCTATTGATTTTTTGGATAGATTAAAATTAAAAAATAAACCACCTACAATAGTAGATTTAGAAAGAGCTTGTAGACTATATTATTGTCAAAAAATAAGCCATGAAAGGACAGGCTGTCTCCATCAGCCTAGGAAACTTCAGCAAGAAGTCCGCTGATTAGGTCTAATGCTTGTAGACTATAGTCGTAGATATCATCCTTAGACTTCTAAAAACAAGAGAATAATCTGTAAAACACCATCAGTTTCTCCCTTAAAGTGACAACACTCTCAAGTTTAACTACAATGTAGGCATATGATAATGCTCATACAGCAGACTAAAATTTCCAATAACAAGAAATTGCCACATTTATGTACTTCTCAACTTTTCAGATACACTGCTTGTAACCAAAATGAGCCTGTGCAATTATAAGTAGAGGGGGAATCCTCGTCGGTTATTTCGTGGATGAGGTCGCCAAATCAGTGGCCTTGGAGGTTCGCACATCTTATACGGTTGGCATATCAATTGCGGGAGGGGGTGGATTTTACTTTCTTGCATGCACCCAGATCGGCAAATGAGGTGGCTGATAGATTGGTTATAGGGAGGGAGTAGTGACTGAAGTATACTTTTCTGGTTTCCCACATGAAGGGATGGATGAGGATGAGTAGTAGAAGGGTGTTCTCACAGTCACAGATATACTTAACAGTCTCTCTTAGCTTGTACTTTTTTTTTCATGCTTTTACCTTTCTTTGCTCTATTTTGCTATTTGGATCACACTTGGTGATCCATCTTGTACTTCTTACTATTTCACTGATTAATAATATATTGTCGTTAATCATCAAAAAAAAAAAAAAAAAAGAACCTGTGCAATTTCTGTCTTTTCCTACTCATCATATCTGCAAAAATTGTTCAATTATGACAGGGTTTAGAGTATTGGAAATGAGAAAACTAACGGAATAGGGTTCATGAAGTCGACAATATTATTTAATTACAATTATTCGCAAAAATTGTTTGATTATGAATCAGGTTTCAGAGAATTGGAGACAGGAAAACTAACAGAAATCGGTTTCATGAAGTTGACAATAATATTGAATTACTATAGATGCTATTTTTATATTATAGTAAGCGCAATAGCGCATAATAAAATGTGACAACTTATTGATTTTATTGTATAATTATAGACAAGCATGCGGACAGCCATCGAAGTATCACCCAGATGAAACACATCCATAAAATGGTAGAAGAAACAGATGTGTGGAGGAATGCAAATACCAAGGCCCTAGGTTTAGTATTTCCTCAGGCTCACATTAGGCAAACAAATGTACCCTCATGAATCATATTGCTAATAGAATAGCACAAATGGAACAAGGCAGGCCAGCCTATCTAACCCTAATCCTAGGAAAAATCCATTAAAACTCAACCTATTTTCTGATTTCATTATGGCAAAGAAATGAACCTTCAAGCATATTGCCAATTTCAGACTCAGAACCAACACATCCAATTTACCCAAAATTGGACAAGGTAGATGCTAATCTACTAATAAATTTGATTCAAAGTGAAAGCAGTTAACACAAATAACTCATTCACCACCACAAAACTCCTTATTCCCAATTCGGCGAAACAAATGCATCTGGCGAATTCAAATTACATAAAATAACATGAAATAACTGATACAATCATATCACAATTGTAGTCTTACCAAATAGGGTTTGCCTTCAACTGTGCGCCTAATCACTATCTCATCAAATGGAATCCCCAACACTTGATGTACTAAAGCATATTGAAGCAACCGGCAAACAAGAGCCCGTTTTCTGTCCTCGAATTGTACAAACCTATCAATATAAGAATTTAAAGTCTCAATAAATCATGATTCTCACAAAATCATCTATTAATTCTTCAACATCCCCCTTTTTTTTAATTTTTTTAATTTTTTTTAATTGCAAAGTATTCAATCAGAAAAGTATAATTTTTGCTAATTTCAAGAGAATTCAAACAGTTTAAATACAACATATTCTTGCTAAATAACAAAGAAACCATTCATTGATCGAAAATATAAGAAAGCTGTACCTCATGATTGAGAAGTGCTCATGAAGAGGAAGAAGAGAAACGATGAAGGAGAACTCATCTTGAGAAGGATTCCACTCAGATATGTCAACAACCCATCTTTGAATACCCTTCTCCATTTCAAAACAATTTCTCAAGATTGTTGAAACCCTTTAGAAGTAAAAAAAAAAATGAGACCCAGACACCTTGAAAAGTGATTAAATTCTGGGTCAGTACAGAGACTAGAAGCCGGCTAAGCTTGGCTATTTTGAAATTATTTCCATTCAGGCCGATATTTTAGAAAAAAAAAAGTTTCGGCCGATATGTAAAAACGTTTCGGGGGTATACGTATAAAAATCTGACGACAGCAAAACAATAAGCATCCCAGATGGAGTTAATGTGTTCTCGAGGGATTGATTGTTTCTTTGTGAGATGTTGATGAAATCTGTGTTTCGATGCTTGGGGAATTCGATAAAAACGATACCCAGATGCGTTTTATGGAAAAATTTGGGTACCCAAGTGGAGAATATACCGAAAGAAAGAGTGGATTGCGTTGTGATTGGAGCTGGGGTAGTGGGGATTGCAGTTGCGAGAGAATTGGCTTTGAAGGGTAAAGAAGTTGTGGGGATTGAATCTGCTTCTACTATTGGAACTGGAACCAGTTCTCGTAACGGCGAAGTCATCCATGCCGGCATTTATTACCCTCCAAAATCTCTCAAGTTATGATTCTCGAGTTTGTTGTGTTCGATCTTGTGTGTGTGTGTGTGTGAAATTGAAAAGTCTGTGGTTAATTTGAAATGCATTATGGTTTGTATGTTCAAGTTTCTAAAAGGTGTGTGTGGATCTCCTAAGTTGCCTTTGTCAATGATAATTGAAATGTCTGATGAAAATTCCATGTATTGGTGGTTGTATGTTCAAGTTTCTGAAAGTATGATTTTGTTTGCTGTTTTTTCTTCTGATGAAAATTCCATGTAATGCCAATAGTTTTTATTTTTCCCTCTTTTGGTTCCTCTTTCTATTCAGTGTCAGTAATATAAGATCTTATTTGCATACATGTTGAGATTTCTGATGTAAATTTAGGTTTACTCATCTTTTGAATGCTTCTTGAGACATTTTTGTTCAGGTCTCTTCAATTTCAGCAATAATTATAGTGGTGTGCATTCTTCTTCTTCTTCTTCTTTTTTTTTTTTAATTTTTTTATAATGTGTGTGTGTGTGTGTGTTGGTGGTGGTGAGTTTGTATACGTGCACGGAGCCTATAATTTGTGGGAGTATTCATTTTAAAATTTCTGGTTTAACATTTGAGTACCTTATGATATCAATGAAATTCATGGGTAATTGAATTGGGTTTTTCCTGTAACTGGTTTTGGAAGTTGGATTAGGTTGCAATGAATCTTAAAGGTACTGTTTTGACATTAAAAAGGATTGTTCAAGTGGCGTGATTGCAGTGAGAGTGAAGCATTCACCATTGTTTGAAGAGGGCTTCATTTGGTGGAATTATGGATGTGATTAGAAGTTTAGAACAGTAGTTCGAACTATCAATCTCATGGAGAAACTCTGTATATGAACAAAGGATTTAATGTTATTTTTTCCTTCTTAAAACCACAGTCAATCTGGTATTGACATGCAACTCTCTGTTTGTAAATCCTAAGGGATAAGGTATCTGATGGAGTGAAGGCTGAAACTGTCATACTGCCGCTATAGTTCAACTTTTTGAGTAATTTGAATAGGAATAGGCAATAATGCTGCACAGGATCAATCACTAGTTCTGGGGTGTTGTATGGGAATTTGGTTGTCCATGCTTTTTTGATGGGATTCAATGAAGGCTTGAGGAAGTTGAAGAAGTGGCATTCAATTGGTTAACTGATGGAATGTGAATTTGTACTAGGTAACGTTCCTAGCTTCTTTTCGGTTTTATTTTGTAGAGTTGTTACAACTAAATTTTCTGGGCTTCTTGACTAAGAGGAAAAAGTAAAATGAGTAGAGAAGGAATAACAAACTAAGTCTCATGAACCAGAATTACTAATCCCAGTATTCGGGATTTAGACCTATAATTAAAGATTAAGCCGGGCTGATCAGCCATCCAGAGAAGTCAAACTTTTGAGAACAGAAACACAAAAGCAACCTTAAAGGAAAAACAAAATGGATTTTGGCCCTCATTGTCTAGCTGTAGATTTTTATTTTTTGATAAATGCCTCTAGACCTATAATTTGAAGAATGAGCTGCTATAATTGCTCATCTAGTGACAAAAATTTTTGAGAGTAGCAACTAGCAATGCAACAGCAATCTCAAAAGGACTCTTCGGCTGTGTTTAGCCTGACTTATATAAGTGCTTATTTCAGCTTATAGTTTATTAAAGCACTTTTTAAAATTAAAAGTGTGTTTGGTATCACTTAATGAGTAAGTGCTTATGCATAAGCAGTAGGGAAGGCTACCCATAAGGACAAGCTACTGAGAGCAGCTTCTCTTATCACTTATACGGGAAGCTATTTCTAAACTTTAGTAATATTTTCATAATACCTATTTTACCCCTAAACTTTCATAAGCACTTAAATAAATGTATCTACCAAACGCTATTTCTTTGAGCAAGCAACTTATTGCTGCTGTGGATAAGTGCTCCCATTAACCTGTCCAATGAGTGCTTATCCAAAAGCACAAGCCAGGCCAAACGCAGCCTTGGTTGACTTATTTATAAGCATTGACCTTTTTCCTGCAGTACCCAATTCTCAATTTACTGAAAAAAAAAAAAAAATAAATCTGGTCTATCTCACCAGGTTCAGTTTCCTGGTTTGAAATTGGTATTTTGTCCCTTTGGAGGGATATTCTTGTCTACTGATTGGGTACGCTCTAGATAGGCCTCGTGGATATCATTTCCACTTGGTAAATACCTAAACCCCGTTAAACATATGAAGTAGATTTGTCATGGGCAATAGCAGTTGCTGAGTTTTTGATATCTATTTAGTTTCTCAACAAGAAAGTTTTTATACTAAGTGGATTCGTTTTGCAACATGGCCTATGTATTTTGGGATGAAACTTGGTATTTAAGGTGGGTCAAGTGGAAGAGCAGCTGCCACATTTGAAATCTATAGTCACACCACTGTTCTTGCTTTGGTGCATCTCAACAGTCTTCCGGTCCTCTACAATAAAACATTATAAAGAAAATGCATCTTGGAAAATTACGTTATGAAGACTGGAAGGAACATACAATTTTAGAAAGTCCTGAATCCAAATAAAAAATCATTTAACTTGTATCTTATGTTACATACCTTCACACATTATATGTCTATGAGATCCTATTACATGTAGTGCCCGATTTAGGAAAAATATGAAGTGTATTCATTTTGCAGGCAATCTTTTGTGTAAGAGGGAGGAAATTGCTGTACAAGTATTGTTCTGATAATGGGATTCCCCATGAACAGATCGGTAAACTCATAGACATAGTTGCTACTGGATCTTCTGAGATACCCAAGTTGAGTGATATTCTGCATCGTGGTATTAAAAATGATGTTGAAGATCTAAGGTGATGGAGGGTTTTGAAGCTGTGCATTTAGAACCAGAATTAGAATGTGTGAAAGCTGTACTGTCACCTTCATCTGGGATAGTTGATACCCATTCTCTAATGTTGTCTCTAGTGGTATGTAATTCCATCTTGCTTAACTCCTTCATTAATCAGTGTAACCCATAGTTGAGTTTATATATGTGAATATATATATATATATATATATATTCTTTTGCTTTCTCACTGAGAGCTCAATGTGAGAAGCAATTTTTTTCTCATATTTTTTGTTTTCCATCATTAATGTTGTTTACTGCATATCTATAGGGATTCTTATGCCAATGTGGGTCCAGGGGGATGCTGAAAATTATAAAACAACCTTCTCCTACAATACTACTGTAATTGGTGACCATCTGGAAGGAAATCATATTTACCTCCATGTTTCTGAAAGCAAACTTCTTGAAAAGTGGACGGGGAGGTTCCCATTGCACCCAGAGCTTTTACTTGTTCCTACGCTTGTAGTGAACTCTGCTGGTTTGAGTGCTCCATCTCTTGCAAAAAGATTCAATGGCCTTGACAGTAGAGTTATTCCTTCTGCTTACTATGCTCGTGGTTGCTACTTCACCCTATCAAATACCAAGATTCCTCCATTCAAACATTTAATATTATCCCATACCTGTGGATGGTGGCCTTGGGGTGCATGTCACATTGGATATGAATGGTAATATCAGATTTGGCCCAGATGTTGAATGGATCAGTGATGTAGATGATACGTCAAGTTTCTTGAATAGGTATTCTTTCTCAACCTTTTTTGTTTTTTGGCCTTCTGATTTAGAAATTCAAACTTGACAGCAATATAGGACACACAGCACAAAATGGAATTGATAAGCCATCTAAGTTATGTTTTTAACGGGTTGGAGTGGTAGGTGGGAATCATGTTGCTGATCCCAAATAGTATGGACAAATAAAAGGGTTCCAATTTTTTACCCTTGTAAGAAAATTCCAATTTTGGTTTTGTGGTGTGAACATTTCGATGGCGTCATGGAAAAAAAAAAAATAGAAATAAAACAGCTGAAGTAATACCACAATCGCCTGAATCACGTTAATTTTGTTTTGTAAACATGATTGGAATATTTATTGTTGAAGGATCATGTGCTAACACAACCAATTCTTAGACATGACCATCTGATTCAGTTGTAACAGTTACCACCGTTCACCTTGGTCCCTGACCATATAAGCAACATTTGCTTGACATATACCACAATCCAAATATATGTAACAAGTAGTTTTTCATTTTCTGACAAACTTCTTTAGGGTGCTTCTTGAGTCACATGTCTTGTACAGAATTCAAGACCTGCATCATGTAATTATTTTTTTTTTCCAACTTCTTGTTGCATATTTTAAAGTATGTTAGATTCTCATATATTGACCAAAAGAATGTAGATGCAAAATGCATCATTCACGAACTCAAAAATGATTTTGGAATTCATGTTTGTGCATAAAACTATTTCTTTCTCCTTTGGTTCCTAATGACAATTGAAAAGTGTATTAACTAAACATGCATCCAGAAGAGACTCGTACAGTCTCTTCTGGAAAGTGTATTAACTAAACATACATCCAAAAGATTCAATAATTATATTTTCACTATAAAGCTATTAGTCGTAAATGGAGGAAAGTCTCACACTGCTCCTGCATGCCGCATGTATTATGAAGATGTTCATATACAACCGAGGCACCAGAAAATTTCTGATTCTAGTTTCTTCTTTAGTTGAGTTTTACCGAATACACCCATCAAATGACAAGATCACTCAGTTGGTTTCACCTTTTTGTGATAGCTGTTTCTCTACAACAACAACAACAATAACAAATGCCTTATCTTGCCTAGGTTGTGTTGGCAACATGAATCCTGTATCTCCTTCCCAATCTGTCAAAAACCTTAACCTTGGTCAGATTATGAGTATCCAAAATCCAAATTCTTTCAAACTGACTCTATCCAGGTTCCTTTTGGTCTTCTCTCACCTTCTTAAATCCTTTAATTAGTACCCCCTCACACCTTCTCACAGCTGCTTCCTAGATCTGTGCTTTACACACCTAAGGCCATCTTAACCTACATCTCCTATCTTAACCTACATTCCTCTATCTTATCTCTTATTTGGGGAACGCCTAAGTTTTCTTGGTTTTTATTTTTTTTTTGTCAAGTCTTAAAACAAAGCCTTTTCTATTTAACAACCTTTCGAACATTACCTCTCCACCAAATTACAAATCAATGATTAAAGTTATTGATCAACAGTTCAAATCACAAATATGGGATTATGAAATGATTAAGGATAAATTACATTGACGACCCCTTAGGTTTGGCATAATAGCAAAAAGCAAGGTTTAAAGGACCGGTCTGGTCTGGACCGCCCAGTCTGCACCTGGACCAGACCTCAACGATCTGGTCCCAAACTGCGATACAAACATTAGTATAACAAGGTTATGGACCGGACCGGGTGGTCCAGCATGTCCGGTGACCAATACAATCGGTCCGGTATTTTTTTTTTTTTTTTTTTGTGTATTAGATGGTCCAAACCAGTTTCAATCTGGACCGGTCCTGTGCCAACCAGTCCCGACCGGTCCAAATTTTGTTAATTTGAATTTTTAATAGCCAGTCCATATTTTTTTGTATCGGATGCCAAGAGAAAAGGAAGGGGATAACCGGATAAATCGTCTTCGAAGAGCTCTCTCTATCTCGTCGTTCTCTGCTGCCATAGAAGTCTGGACCTTGATCGCAGGTGAGTAACAGAAATTTCTCTCTCTCTCTCTCTCTCTCTCTCTCTCTCGCTCGCTCGCTCCGGTACCACTTACCAGAAACCTCTCTCTCTCTTTTGATAGCAGGTAATAAGAAATTTTTTTGAATCTGTTTTTTTTTTTTTGCTTTTTTTTTTTTTTTACTGAAAGCAAACCTAAAAGAAGATATCACCAATCAAAATTATTTTATTTTTAAGATGTATCCCATTAAAATTATATAGAAGCTGTATTTATGGAAGGGTAAGTTGATCCCCACAATAATGCACTAATGAATGATGGAGAGACATGCCTTGATCACTACCAATTCCTAGGACTTCAGATGAAAATTGATTGAAAAATCATCAACAAGGATATAATACAAATGACTCAGTCCCCAGAGTAATTCAAAATCCAATGGCGATTTTTTCAATCAATGACACAATATCTATTTTTTAACTCTCATAAACATCTATACAGAGGAAAAGAAAAAACTAAAACTAAAAGGGTCAATATAACTGATTAAAATTGATTTTTAAAATAACAAAATTTAATGAATCGTGGAGCCCAAAAAATGAGACTCATGACTAAGTCACAAGATCTTTTCATATCTTAAATATATTTAATAAAAATAGAACTTTCTAATGCATTTGAAGCTCCTTAATTAAATAGTTGACTGAAACTTTATGACTAAATACTCGAATAAACTTCAAATGCCATGGGTGATGTCAGAAAATTTGGATGCAAGCTTATTGAGTTGGGGATGGAAGAAGGGTCATCTGAAAATTTATGACTAAAAGCTTGGATAAACTTCAAATGTCATTGGTGATGTCAGAAATTTGGATGCAAGCTTGCTTAGTTGGGGATTGAGAAGGGTCGACATAAACATGCTCATTCTTGGAACATGAGCGCTTTGGCAATATGCTGGGTCCCTGGAAAGAAAGGAGCAATTACATGTTTGAAGTGGTGGAGCAAATGATAGAAAGCATCAGACGCTATGCATTACCTTGGGGAGTGGTTCTTCAGGAATTTCTGGGGATCTTCTTTTCAGATTTTCCCCTTGCATGGGTTTCTTTTGTGTTAAGATGAATCTTTTGTGCTACTTTAATATGGGTCATGAAATTTGCTGTTAGCTAAGCTTTGTACACTCTGTGTACATAGGGCATTTCCCTTTATTTCTGTACTTGAATATATAATACTAATAACTTTTATCTGATAAAGAAAATGAATTAAAGCTGGCTCTATTTTCCTGCAGGATTCAAAGGACTGGTCTGGGAGCTATATTTCCTGAACTTCTTCACTACACTTTACCTAGTGTTCAATTTTGATCACTGACCCTTGATTTGAAAATCTTTATCACTATGAGCAGTGTCTTCAGCTAGAGAACAGCTCTGGCACGATCTTTACCATTCTATAAATGGTAAACTATATGTTCTTTCAGTTCAACTTGCAAATGCATTTACCGATTTCAAAGCAACATCTCAAGAGCAGCAACAAACTCAGATCAGAGTCAAATAACAAACAACGAGCAATCACCTTTTTTATTAATATAATAATCAAAAGATGACATAATCCCTCATAAAAGAAAGAAAAAATAACAATAACAACAATCATAATAAGCATGGTTTCACGGATCGGACGATACTGGTCTGGACCGTAACCGGACCATAGCGGTCTGGTTCCAACCCGAGATACAAAGGATTGTATCGCGGGGTTATGGACCGGCGGTCTGGCAACCAGTACGGCCGGTCCGGAGATCGGTTCTGGCAGTCCGACAATTGGTTCTGCCGGTCCGGCGACCGGTCCCACTGGTCCGGCGACAGTCTGAATTTTTTTTAATTTTTTTTTGCTTTCCGTACCGGATCCGGACCAGAACCGGACAGGATCGGTCCGGTCTCCAGTTCCGGTTATTTAAACCTTGATAAAAAGAACAGAAAAAGCAAAAAAAATAAATTAATAACAAATATAATATAATGACCCTAACAATATTCTCATGAATAAAAGACGATAAAGGAGAGATGATTTTTTTTTTCTAAATTGATACTATACTCATCATTCAGGCCCAAGAGGGCTTAGATAATGTTGCAATTATTAATTCTAACAACCTCTCCAATCCAGGACCCAAGTTGCCTGATGAGCATTCCATCAAAATTATTGATCTATTTTAATCAAGTATAGTTCCTCACTTACAATTCTGTGCAGCCAGAATGTAAAGCAATATATCTACATGACAAACTATTACTTGAAAAAGAAAACCGGATTATAGGAATATACCTGAAAGGCTTCGCAACATCAATAATTTCGCCAATGTATACATCATTTGGGAAAATCTGGACATGTTAAGAATGTGAATAAAATGACCATCCAAAGAAGTCATAAAGAGCACTCATCATGTGTACCTTTTTGTAACTTTTCCAGACCCTACAATACAAGTATATGAGCATCAGTGTAACGGAGTCGAGGGAAATTTGTAAACAAGATAAAAAAAACTTAACAATATGGTTGAAGTTCAAAACAATAAGTAGTTGAAAAACAAATACGAGGTGTAGAAATACAATGAGTAGTAGTTCTATCCAATCACTTACTGACAAAAATCAGCAGTTCTACTTCTAAATTAATGTGGGATGACAAGTAACTAATCTTGTTGCAACGGTAAGTATTGCATTGTAGATTTCTGTTCTTGACAAAAATAAAGCCTAGGCAGCCAACAGAACTGGAATCAGAGTGAATGTCCTTTTCCACTCATCAATGAGGGTGTTCAGACCTTTATATACTTCTATTACTATGTATGCACAGCACATAATCGTAGATGACTGAAAATGTTTCTGTAAATATGCCGTGCATTTACAGTATAATGATGAATTAGTAGGTACCAAAAGTTTCCGTAGATTATATTTCAGTAAGGTCTAAACTTTATATCTATTCAATTAATAAAAGTGAATTATTGTGGATAATAGAAATGATAAAAATGGGCTATTAACTATGCTTAAATTTTTTTCAAATCAAAATAACCATTTTTACGGACATTTTCAGTGGTTTAAAACTCGCCCACCAATCCCCGTCTTTGCCTTCATACCCAACTGTCTTATGCCGCCCTCCCTCAACAAAGAGTGCATGAAAATGTTGAAAACCTCCCTCCTTCCCTCTTTTGAAAATTTGATCTCCATAGATTCCCTTAATTTGAGGAAGCAAAATATCAGTGTCATTTGTAAGTCTTTACTGTACATTATTATTTTTTCATTTTTATGAATATTTTCTGTACCTTCTACTAGTTTTTTTTGTGTATATAGATTCCTATTCCCGACTAAATAAAAATGACAGCTTGACACCATTAATTTCACCATCCTATGTATACCATTCCTCATCCATTTCTGCATCATAGATCTGCAATGGATCAGGTAATGTCATGTGTCGTTAAAATTGTATGAATCATTGCATAAATCTTACGATTCAATTTGACACTAGGTCGACTCAAATCAGCGAAAATTAGATTTATAATTGAATCATACGACTCATGCACTGAATCTTAAAATTTACAATTTAATCCTACAATTCATACGATTTGACCCCATTTCTACTAAAATTGCTATGAAACTTAGGGTTAACAATTCAAAATTAGATTTCAAGTCCAAGAGTCTCCTAATTTTGATTCTATTCATGGTTTGAAAACTTTGGTAATGCCTACTTCGTTGTCGATCTGCTATGTTGAACCTTCAAAATGAAACTTCAAGTATTCAAGCTCCTACAGTACTAGTGACTTTTGCTATTTGATGGAATCTTTGGAAAGAAAGGAACTGCAGGATTTTGTATAGCAAGAAAGCATATGGACAGAGCAAGTCTTGAGTTGGTGCAAATTCTATTCCAGCGGACATCTATCTCTAGAGAATTTTATAAAGAGTATTTTATAAAGCGATTGGGGAGTTTTATTTCCTAAGTTCTTGTATTTTGTTGCTAGCCAGTGCAACAAGAAGCTAATCTTCGTCAATATGATTTGAGAAAAGGGGACATTTTTCCCTTTATTATAGTTTTTTTATTACCAACCAAAAGAAAGTAATATGTGACAATTAACAAGTGCTAAATATGAACTACAAAAATTAATTGAACATTGGAAAGTCAATTGTAAGTCCATCGAATCAGAATGTTTAGTATAAGAAGGAAAAAGATTCATTCTACATATGGAAATGTTTCCCTTTACTCTAAAAAAGAGGTGACCATTTGCCGTTTGTCAGATAATCTTTTTTTTTCAAACCAAGTTGCCCATGTATCCATGAAACTTTTGGCTGACTGCCTGATCAACTAAGCAACCACTCACAACCCAAGTCAAAGCAAGCCTTGAATCAGCTCTAGCAACAATAATCCAACCTGATTTTAAAGAAACACAAAGCAATATGACACCTAACTCAAGAATTCCAATCCTTGGGAAAAGATAACAATTTAGTTGAAGTCATTATGAAAACAACAACAACAACAATTACACTTACCTCAACAAATTGGGGTTAGCAGCAAGAATCCCATTCAAACAACCCAATCTGTCAAAACCATGGTTTAAAGCATCGTCTAATCCAATTTGGCCATGTCGACACAGATCAGAAGAGACAAGTAATTTGATGTTTTCTCCATTTTTTTTACTATTTATTTGGTCGGACAATCCTAAAATGGATCGTCAATCCAACTTGGGATCGATCAGGAATGAACCCTGATCCAATGCAGAGTCTAAACACTGGTCAAAACCATCCTCCGTCAGATTATGTGTCTTTAAATCAATTCTGACCAACTCCATCCAGGTCCATTTTGATCTTGCTCTCGTCCTTTAGATTGTTCAATATGCAGTCCCACGTACCTTTCCACAAGCACTTCACTAGGTCTTTGTTTTACACACCCAAACCATCTTAAATTATTTTATTATATCTCCTATTAGGAATATTCCAAGACACTCAAGTTATCAAAAAAAAAATTAAAAAAAAAATATTCCAAGACACTCTCTAATACGTCCATTCCTTGGATAAACTCCCCTAGTCTTTCCACATCTGTTTCAAAATCCTCATCTCGGGAACAATGAGCCTATGAATATTCTGCTTCTGTATTGCCCAACATTCTGCTCCATACATCATAACAGGCCTAACAGTTGTCACAATAAAATTTGTCCCTTCACTTGAGTGAATACACAGATCACATAACACTCTAGAAGCACTTTTCCACTCAACCATCATAAATAAAATCTCAAAATAACAAGGTACCAATAATCAATCGTCATGGAACTTTCAGCTTCCAGTGCCCAAATTTTTCTGTCAAGTATTCAGTTGAGAAACCATCTAAGGCATCAGAAACCTATTTACAACAATTTCCTAAATCATAACTTTTCTTCTTGATATTTATCTTGTTTGTGGTTTAAATATCTGCAGTAACACAATTTTCACTCATCAAAGGCATGGCAATGCAATCTATAGTAGCCAAGGTTTTAAATTTCGATTTCGCCAGACATTTCGCCAAGGGGTACCCGTCTGGCAAAATTTCGCCAGATTTCACCGATATTTCACTGAAATGGGAAAATATCTCCATTTCGCCAAGAGGGGAAATGGCGACATTTAGGCGGCATGCCAGCAAAATTTAAGACCGTGATAGTAGCATTTCCAGGTCTTTTTCAAGATCATATCCTTCAGGCTTAAAACAGTGCTGTAAATTAAGCAGTATTAGTTACAAGATTTTATTTCTTTTTTACTTCATCTGAGTGGCATATCAATGAAATTTAGTATTCTTTTTGTAAGATACGATTAGTCTTTTATAGTGTCAATGAAAGTATAAACTTTTAAGTATTTTCGATTATTCTCTTTCCTTATAATTAAGGCAGCATCTCAGTGGAAACTAATCTCTGAAATCAGTACTAACCATTAAGTCAATAAACTCCAACGAACAACTCAACCCTTCAAGATCTCTCTCCAGCATTGTAGAATCTAAAAAAAAAAAAAAAAAAATTAGAAGTTGCCAAAAAGGTTCATGAATAAGAACAGTAATATGACAGTCCAACCTTCCACGCAGGTTCTTGAAAGAACCTTGATTTCATCAGAGATATTCATGCTTTCAGCATGCACAAGGTTTACTTCCTCCTTGACACTTCCAACAAGGCATCTACATCAATTTATAGATCCGTTTTAATTGATCAAACTATGATAAATGAGAACACACATATGTATGTATATATATATATATATATAGAGAGAGAGAGAGAGAGAGAGAGGTATTATATACAACAAATATCATAGAAAACAATAACACACATGCACGGACACACGGATATATATATATATATATATATATATATATATATATATAGAGAGAGAGAGAGAGAGAGAGAGAGAGAGAGAGAGA
>JAUPMG010000006.1:6850214-6865764 GCA_031762675.1 Pachysandra terminalis | reverse complement strand
CACTCGCCCCCCCCCCCCCCCCCCCCCCTCCACCCTCTCTCTCTCTCTCTCTCTCTCTCTCCATCTCTCAAATTCAAAACTATTTTTATATTAAGCGCCTTTCCCCAAACTATGTTGCATTAAGAAATGAGGAAAAAAATTATAGCAAGTTTTAGTTTGAGTTTGTATTATAGACCCATTTACTGAGTTGGGCATCGACCAGTTAATATCTATACTCCACCTTCCATGAACCCGTTTAATGCCATCCATAAGGAAGTCTTTTATCCACTTCATCTATCTACCCAAACAAGTGTTTAAATTTTGTTTTTGCAGATAATTTCCTCATTGGCCTAGAGGAGATTTCAGGTAATCTTTTTGTTTTGACAGAATTTTCTGCTAACTAAGAGAAAAACTTAGGATTTTTCCTATGAAACATCAAGAATTTCAAGAAGATATATAAAAACACACAAATAATTCAAAATATAACAACAAAAGACTATGTATAATAAGGAACACAATTTTAAGGAACTAAGATACACAATGTCAACATGAATTGATATACTGGAATTAGAATAGCATTTCATGAATGCCATATCTAATTTAGCCTAATTAGTCAATCTCAACCATTGACTGATAACTTTAACCATTGATCTTTAATCATTGGGTAAATTACATTCACACCTCCTTGGGTTTGGCATAATAGCAACAAGTACCCCTCAAATCTTGACCATCACAAACACCTCCCCTATAATTTGAAAGTACGTTACAACAAACCTCTTCCGTTTGTAACAGTCAATAAAGTAATGGAATATTTGCTCTTTGCTAATAGCAGCATATTTTAAGGACGAAAATACCTTTATATACATTGTTTAATGATCTTAAGAACAAAATAGGTGCTTATATGGAAGAAAAAAGAAGCTTCGAAACATTGAAAATTGTGAAAATCCCAACTATCTCTTATTTATAGGTTAAATTAGCAATTTAATTTTCTATCCTTTTAGCATACTTAAACATAACTATTGATAGAGGGGTACTATGGTCAAATGATAAGTTTCTGTTATAGATCGTTAGACCCCCCCTCTAGTTTGGCCCAATAAGGGTATTGGTTGTAATGGCCAAGGTTTGAGGAGTAATTGTTGCCAAAGTTTAAAGGCTCGGGACCGGTCATGGCCAGTCCCGGTCCGAACCGACAGTACCGCATAGATTTGGATTGAAAGCCTTTGAAGATGATATCCCCTTCCTTTTCTCTTGCCCTTTCTCAGTTTCTCTTGGCATAGATTTGGATTGAAAGCTTTGAAGACGATTTGGGGATAAAAGGACGATTTGGGGATAAAAAAGAAGTTAAAAAAATATTATATTTTGATCCCTTAACTAATTGAAATTGCATTTTTGTTTTTTTTTTTCTTAAGATCGTTCGGATCGTCCGATCCAAATATGGATCGGCGATCCAACTCGGGATCGGATCGGGACGATCTCCGATCCGAAACCGAGTCTTTAAACTATGGATACATGTGGACATATGAAGTTGATTATTTTTATAATCTTCCTCCCTTAGCAAACTCAAAAATTTCAGTTGCAGACAGTCCCCATCTATGATTTGCACCTTTTAAAGATGTATAGCATGACACTTCGTCATAAAAGTTTGATCCTGGTAATTTGTGAACAGGGTGATATATTTTATATCATTTATACATGCAAGCATCTTTCACAGAGTTGGCCTTGGAAAGAGTAAACATGCATAAATTAGATTTTTACATGATTGCAAGAAATAACTCTAGATATGCCAGGCTGCATTACAATGAAGAAATAGATTGGACAATTCCCCTTCCTTCTGTACATCATATGTAGTTGTTGGGATAAGGCTTAGCTTTTCCTTATTCTCCGAAGGATATCACTGGAATTGATTTTCTCGAGCCTGATGCCCAAATGAAACGTTTAACTTGAGTGGAATCCATGGCATATAACTAAATAAGGTAGACAAGTAATCAGAATGATGAGGAATTCTCTCCATGGTCTCAAAAAAGATTTGAATTAGAATTTTCCATCCGGTGCCTGGTTTCACACTTTAATAGGATTTAGAAAGGGGGAATAGTATATCAGAAAAGTAGAAAGGGATGAGTTGATGAGTGTGATGCTCGACCTAAATGTATAGTTCCTCTTCCATCTTGGTAATTTTTTGCCACACGTTTGCACTTTGGGATCCCAAAATCTAATGTTCCATGGGGTCATTATATAGGGCATACCTACGTATCTAGGTGCCACTTTAATTTTACATCTGAAAGTTTTCATTGTCTCCTTCACCTCCATTTTTACCTGTTGATTTCTGTGATGCTGTTCTTATTTAGCCTCAGTTTCATCTCCAATGCCGATTCTAGAGACACGGTCTTCCCTGGAATGGTTTATAAGAAAAGTTCAAGGTAGAATTCTTTTGTGCACTCTAAGGCGATTACTGGTGAAGGATGCAAATAAATCAAGGTGAGGTTATTCAATCCCATGAATGATGTAGTACATATGAAAATTTTAGTTCCTTGACTTTTAAATGATACAATACTTTCAATTGGAAAACTAAAACAGAAGCCGAAAAAATTGCTGAACCCGTTTATCAATCACTTACATTTGGCAGTTAATTCATGTCTTAAACTCAGACTGAGATTTTCTATATTCTGCAAACCTTTTTCATTTTTTCCGCTCTTATCTCCAAAATCTAGAAGAAAGATGATGAACAAGGGTGTAGGGCCTACTAAAGCTGTGACATTACATGGTTCATATATTCTAGATTGAACTGAAATTCGAAGTTTTGTTGCTATTTACTTTTTATGTTTTGCAAGTTTGAGGAGATTAAAACAATGGGATCAATTATCTTTTCATTTTTGTCATGCTTCTTAAGGTTTTAGCAGGCTGTGTAATAGAGAAGATCTTAGTGTGATTTCTTGCTTCAGGGTAGGTGTTAAAGGTTTCACTATACCCCATTTTCAGCTTTCTAACAACATGATCATTTTTCTCAATGCTTTCAAGGAACAAGCAATTAATTTGAAGAGTTCTATTGCGCTTTTGTAAATTCAGAAGTTTTAGTTAATTTGGAAAAGAAGTCAGATAATTAGGTATTTTCCCATACCTGACTAGGTTCAGCAATTGGGACAAAGCTCGACTGCGAAACTGATAATGGCATTATAGAACTGAGAAAGGGGAAACAAGATTTGCAAGTTGAAAAAATTCCATACCTTTTGGTTAGTTTGATCAAAAGCTCGCTATCAAGCCTTTGATTTACTCTATGTCCTTATCAATATGCTACTATCAGTTCTGATACATATTTAGAAGTTGCAAAGAGAGACTCTCTCTCTCTCTCTCTCTCTCTCTCTCTCACACACACACACACAAACACACACACTCGCACACACATATTGTGTATTCATATATATAATTATGCTTAGTATTTACGCATGAAAAATAACATTGTCTTCACCGTAGGCACACTTTTGAGTACTTGGACAGAGATGAGACAATAACAGCTCACATGGTAGGGGGCATTGATGCTTTCATAAAGGTAGGGCATGATTGGCCAATTTCAATCTCTGCACTAAAGCTGGTATCTCTCAAGAGCTCAGATCATTGTTCAAAGGGGATTTCATTGAGCTTTCTCTGCAAGGTTGAGGTGAAGTAATCAACTGCTGTTGTAATATGTTATCTTATACAGAGTGGATTAATAGTTAGAGGTTGAATTCTATGAAGAACTTGAAAGCTATTTAAATTTCAATAGGAGGTGAAAACTGAAAATTGACTTAACTGAAGTCTAAGTTGTACCACCACTTGATAGCATTTAGGCAATCAGAAACAAGAGTCTCTGATGACTTACATGGATTTTCCATCAACTCAACTTGCTTGGTTTCAGAGCATGACTGAAGTTTCAACTTAAATGCATAGAACCACATGACGTGCACGTTATGATTTCGGATAATTTATTTATTTCTATATTTCTACTTATTATGTAAGCAGGCATAGTTAATTTAGTGTGAAGGGGCAGAAACTGAAGCCAGAAATTGGTTAACTGATGAGTTTATTAATTTATTTACGTTGATTGACTAGGAATTGGCAAACTCCTTGGATGTACAAATCAGGCAAAGTCTTGTAAGCTTTATGGATGCCCTTGAAGAAATACTTGTGCAACAAATGCGCTCAGAACTCCATTCTGACCATATATGATCAACTTCGTTCTCGTGTTCTTGTTGCTGTTATTGCTTTAACTCCAATCTTGAGCTTCGAATTGTACTTGCATCTCATGGAACAGAACAAAAGCTCCTATGGTTAGGCAGCTACTAATATGTTTTTTTTTTTTCCAGTTACTTCTTTCTTTTGAAATGGTTAGGCAGCTACTAAAAAAATTGAATCAGAATTGCCTTGTCACTATGGAGCAACATAGTATGAATAAACCAAAAATATATAAATCATGTCATAAGTCTTTTGCTGCCTCTGGTCTCATTTTGATCTACGCCACCCTTCTTTTAGAACCAATCTATCCATTCCCACTCTTCCTATTGGTCTCCGGTATATATAAATCATGTCATAAATATTTCTATGGAAAAGTAAAGAGGGGAAAAAGGGAGTAATAATGCCTATTACCATTCTTCTCATTTTTCATAATAAGGTATTTTTTTCTACATGTTTGGATGATTTGAAGCATGAGTGAGGATATTTAGCTTTCATTCTGAGTAGTTTTGAAAAACTTCATTCTTCCCATAAAATGTGTATTGACCTTCTACCTCACATATTTAGTGACCCAAATTGACTAGGCTTTGTAGGATTGGTATCGGTCGGTATGACCGCTGATTTTATGGGAACCTCCAGGGTTTCGAACTCAGCAAGTAGTGTTTCGAGGAAGCGAAAAATGGCATCTTCCTGTGTCTTCTGGTAACAATTCCTCGGTTGAATCTTCCTCGATCATTTCCTGGGCTGGTAAAGCTTCGGTCAATTGTTCCTCGATCGGGGCCTTTTGTGGTCGGATGATTCTCACTGCATCATGTCTAGTCACCAGGCTTCAGTTGTCAAACGATAAACACGGGCCCTTCTATGGTTGGCTTGTTGCCGTTGCCATCTTCTTTTCTGGGACTCGGTTATCTCTCGGACCGAATGTGGAAATTTTGGATGGGTAACTTTATTCCATCTGTTGTATTGCACAAGCGACGGTTTCACCATCCTCCGTGGCTGAGTTCTTCTTGCCACCATCTTGACCATTTGTTCATTGGTCGTTGATGAAGCTGTCACTCTTCACGGTCTTCTACACGACACAATATTCGTTGACGGATCTCCCCGAGGCATCTATCACACAGTAGAGTCTTGGTCTTCCGGTTTACCTTGGGTTCAATGTAGGCTGCCCGCGATTGTCTCACCGCATTCCCTTGGCCCTTCAATGGTCGTTGATGAAGCCGTCGCTCATCACGGTTTTCTACGCGACGCAATACTCGTTGACGGATCTCCCCGAGGCATTTGTCACACAGTAGAGTCTTGGTCTTCCGGTTTGCCTTGGGTTCAATGTAGGCTGCCCGCGATGGTCTCACCGCATTCCCTCGGCCGGAAGGTGTTCCCTTTGCCGATGGCGGACTTTCTCTTTTGAGACCTATCTCTGGGCCGACGACTTTGGAGGCCAACATGTTGATTGATACCCCTGTAGGGAATGGGTTGGCGTCTACTTCCATTACTTCCTTTCCCTTTTCTAGGAATTTGAGCATTCCCTTGTCAATATTTTCCTGCACAATATTACGGAAATGAAGCAGTTAATGGCCGAATGAGTTTTCAAACAATGCCATTTACAGAAATCTTTCTTTTTCATCTTTTCAGGTGAAGAGAGTTTGTGACCATCTACGAGTCTTAAGAACCCATCTCATAGGAGATGGTCAAAGATCTCATCACTCTTGCATACATCAAACATGTATCTCTTGGTGTTATCATAGATGATCCTTTTGAAACCCTGACCGGATACCTATTCGTCCCTCATTTTCAAGGACGAACATACCATTGGTGTTTTGGACAGTACTTCGACCATATCTATTTCATAGTTTAGGTCCTAGTAATAGGTTTCGAATGTGGCCGTTTTTCGTTGGCTTTCTTCTTTAAGAAGCCATTCATACTTGGTGACCCTAGTGGATAGTTCGAAGAGATCTTTGAATTCCATCTCTTCAAACTTCTTTCGAGGTTTTATCCCCATACCGTTTTGGGCTAGCTTCACAAATTCGGTCTCGGGGAGGGTCAGTTTGTATTTATTCTTAGCCCTCTTGAAACAGCTATGAATTTGTCGGTCAATTCATTAGGGAATTGTCTTAGCTTGGCCAGATCGGCCATTGAAACCTCTGGCTCGGTTCTGTAGAACTGAGTGTGGAATTTCTCCTTCATCTCAGTCCAACTCTGTATGGAGTTGGGAGCCAAAGTTATGTGCCATGTGCAAGCATGAATTGCCAAATAGCCTCAACTTACAATAGTCACTAGTCGAGGCCTCACCACATTGGACGGTGAATTGTCCGATGTCTTCTACGGTTGACTGACTGTCTTCGCCTGAGAAAAGGGAGAATTTTGATATTTTGAATCCCCTTGGAAACTCAAAGTGGCGGTCGATCCACTCAGGATACGACCTTTTGTACAAAGGCCTGGTCATCATCTTATTTGGCAAGTGGCCTAAGACCTCCTGAACCATGTGGTAGACCTGGTTTCGGCCGAGACCTCTAACTGCTAGATCGGTCATGTCATTGATTTCTTGGAACAAATTGTTATCGGTCACTAAGTGCGGATTTGCCCCCTGTCATTTCCCTGCTGGGGTTTCCCCTTGGCAATTTTGCCGTTTAGCTTGGGTGCCCCCTGACCGATTCCAGTACCAGGCGTTGATAGGTTTTCAGTACGGTAGTTCCTCTTCACAGCCACCGGTGTTTCCTCTATTGGAGGAGCAATATCCCATTGTCGATCATTAGGACCAGCCGTTGTTCAGCTGATGCTTTCGTTCAACATTACAAAGGACCGATTAGTTTCGGTCATCATTTTTTGTAAAGAGGTTGACCATGGTCTGTAATGAGGCCTGTACCGACCCGTCCTGGTCTCCCTGCCGTTGAGAGGGACCAGATGCAGACCCAACCTCATTTACTATTCTTGGAGGATCATGTACCTGATGTTCTCCGCTTGCTAAAGGCAGATGTTCCTTAGTATCCTCTCCCAAGAACCTTGCGCTCCTTGGCAACATCTACACCCGATGTCCCACCAGGCATGCCATAAATAGTATGTTCCCTCCCGGGTCCCCTTTTTGCCTATCGGTCGTGTGCCATCTCGGGTGGCTTGCGCGCTTGGCACGGTGTGTAGGTGTGTGGGTGTGTATGTGTCACGCGGGCATGGCAGGACTTACTAGTCTATAGATTGGGAGTTCGGGTTTTGACCCTAGGCGCCAATCCACACTGACTAAATCGAGTTGTCTGAGCAATCGGTTGTGCAATCGGACACCAGAAAATGCGTCCGTTAGGCTATTAGGCGATTGTTCAAAGGTTGGGGTTCTTCCTTTCTTAGGTTCGTCTGAAATCCTTCAGACAGTGAAGAATGTTTGCCAAGGTCAGGGATAGCTTCTAAACGACAGAATCGTTGATGATAAATAAATAAACAACAAAAGAGAAGATAGAAATAAGATTGGTAACCCAGCGGTGGTTATCATACCGACTGTCTATACTAAATGCAGGCAACTTCTTGAGAGAGAATGATAAAAATGTAAATGATAGAAAGAAGGTTGGTGAACCGTGCGGGGGGGATTATTGTAGCGGTCATGGCGCACGCATAGACCGGATGAGTGACCGTGACTGAGAGCAGCTTCCAGTGGTGATCAGTCTGAGACTGAGAGCAGCAGACTCAAACCGGCTTAATTGGTGAACAGAGGGGCTTCACGTTCTAGTGACTGTGAATCGCACATGTAAACCGGAAGAGATTACCAATGCTGAGAGCAATGCTCATGAGAGAGTGGCTGGTGAGTGGCAGAGGAACCGGGTATTGTTGTTGAGGCAGAGGCAATGAAGGGAGATAGGAGACTCGGAGGTCTAATTTGCAGCTTTGCACTGGCCTTTGATTTTTTGTTAATGTGTTTGGAGGTCCTTGAAGAAGCAGGTCTTCTGTGCGTTTATATATTGGCTTGGTCGATTATGTAACCATTCAATTCAATTGTATAACCGCTAGCGCATTATCTGTGAATAGGACGTGGGTTGATTATTCTCGCGCTCTTTCTCTCTTTCTGGACAGTTGGATCGGGCGCGTGAGCTCACTTGCCTTTGATTCTTCTTGCCACGCGTTGCGCATCTGTGACTCCATCGTATTCCATACGCAACGCTGCTGTTTATTCTTGTGTGCGCCTGGTGTCGCACTTTTATTAACTTGCTTGTGCGTCGTGTTCGGTGCTACACTTGGTGTAATAACCCAAACTATAATGATAGGGTTAATATGTAATTAATGAAAATATAGGAGTTAATTTAAAATTTAAGTAAATTAGCTAACATGTTTTACTTTGATTGATTGTGATTGGTGGGTTGCCTGGTAGGAACCTAAAGTGCTTCACACACAATCATAACTCTTTAAGTTATAATGTGTGGCTCGGATCTTGTACAAACTTCTAATCTAAATCAATGGCTTAGATTTAATCTAGATTAATGCTAGTTATAACTTAATTAGGAATTCATCTTAATAGATAATTAAAGATTAGTTTAACTACAACTAGGAATCTAGATCTAAAGGCTATAATTAAATTAAACTAATCTAATGGCTAGGATTTCGCAGGAACACTGAGATTATTCTAGAAGCTTAGAATTTATTAGGAAAGAGTTTGAATCTAATTAGGATTAAAGTGAGATAAGGTCAATGATTAATTCACCTAGAACTAGGACACTTTAATCTAAGGGTTGTAAACCAAAATATAATCCTAGACTAAGAACAATTCCTAGACTAAACTGGAAATTGTAAGAAATCTATATAAACTAAGAGGGTGGACGTGTAGATCATAATTCTAAGAGAGGAGAGAGAAGAGATAAGGATTCGGGAGTAGCAAGGAGAGGAATTGCAGAAGCAAATGAAGAAGAAGAAGAAGAGGTGTTCATCCCAACACCAATTCCAGTTCAAGGTAAGTATTCAGATTAAATTATATTTTCGATGTGAACTAGGTGTCTATGTCATATTCATTGAGTACGACATAGCACAATCTTAAAAATTATATCTTTGGATACTTTCTTCATAAGAACATGATAAAAATAATATTTCTCTGGTTTTGTTTCCACGAAATTCACAAGGTAGATTAAATAAGTATTCTGTGAAGTAAATTATTGGGTTTGTTTTGGAATTGTATTTTAACATGTGTATTTTAATTAAATATTTTCAAATTATCAAAAATTAGATATTAAACTTCAAAATTTCTGGGTTCCGGGCCATCGGTTGACCCGTCAGTTAGCCGACAGGTCAACTGACGATTTTTTGGGCTGGTCGGTCAACCCGTCGGTCAGTCGACCAGGGTTTCTAGGTTTTGGTTGGTTCTTGGTCACTGGCCAAGCAACTGATTAGGGGTCGGTCGATCGACAGGTCAACCGACGCCCACAGGGTTTTGTTTGTGGTCCCTGGCTAAGCAACCAAAGCTGGTCGGTCAGCCGACGGTTCTAGGGTCAACCAAAATTTATGAAAATGCTCCGATTGACTTGAAACTTTGTATGCATACTATATTTGACCTAATTAGATCAATTATGATGTTAGTTTTGCTTAATTATGAATATTTTGCATATGTGCGTTTATGTGAAGGATTTGCCATATCTGACCAACGGGTGATATTTTGATTGGACTTGTTATTATTCCAGAACTCATTATGATCATGTTTCATATCTAAAAATACACTTGCTCATATACTAAATTTTTTGAATATATTACATGTTCTCCAAATTTGATTCTTGTCTTACGAGGATGACTCTATTTACTGGTGAGGGAGATTGTGGGGTTCAGTGTCCGGGCGGGCATATCCTTGTGGGCGGGTGTCTTGTGGGCATGCCCAAGAGTTAGCTGGCAGGCTAAAGATGCTGGCATGCTGGCAGGCTGGCCTAGCACACAAGGCTTTCCAAATTGGTAGTGACTGAGTTCAGATTCGTATTGGCTAGGGTAAGATCGGGTGTGAACATATACTAATCGAATGCCAAACAACATGCATACTTGCATATCATATTATTGTGCATGAATCACATGTGGTGATATATTTATTGTTGCATGAGCATGCATTACATACATTAATAATTGAACCAGTACATTGCATTGCACATCATTATCATGTCATATTTCATATCATGTTATTATTTGTATATTCTAACTATTCTGTTTTGTCTATGGATACCATAGAAGAGTGGCATTGACCCTACTTTAATCCAAAATATTGTTTATATTCGTTTATTTTGCTAAGCTAAGTGTAGCTTACGGTTTCTAAGCAACATATTTCAAAACCGATAGATAATGAACAACAGGGCTATGGTGATAAAGATGGATGACAAGAAGATGATAGAGACCTTAGTTATTTTTAGTATTTGTTTGATGATTTTTAGTAGATTCTGTACTAGGGTTTATTTGTTGTAAACTAGTATTTCTTAGGTTTGATTTTTAGTAGTTAATAGGGGTTGATTTGAAGCACGAGACTTAGAGTTATATTTTATTTCCGCTGTTTTCTGATTGAAGATTGTTTTGGATGAATATTACTCTTGATAATATCATTTTCCATAATATTACTTTACAATTATCTTAATAAATTCAATGGTTTGGTGATGTATTGCGTATCCACTCTTATAGGGATATGGAGTGAGAGTTATATCTTGAATTTGTGGACTCATGAGATTTTCAGGTTTAGGATGTGACACTTGGCTTCTTTGGTCCGAAATTGACCAAAATTCCGCACTTCTTTAGAACTTAATTTTGTTTTAATTTTTCAGTCTTAAAATTTTTATGTCTATTAATTCGTCGAAAGATCAGAAATTTCAATTTCGTTGGAGGAAATGAAATCGTTGAAATTCCCAAAATTAAAAACTATGCGACCAAAGGGTTTTTGGATTGCTGGTAAAAATGCTTTCCACTGTTTGGTGGTAATTAAATTGCTGATAAATTTGCTTTTCACATTTTGATGGTAATTAAGGTGTTTTTACAAACTGGTGTCATTTTCCTACCTCTCACTGATGGTCCTTTTCCAGTTACATTAGATATTCTTTTTTGTTATTTTTCTTTCAATCGATTATTGTAATGGGGCATGAACCATTCAAATGTTAGTACAAGCTTGCCGACAACCATTCTCTGAATGTTCTTTTCTTGTAAACTTTTATCCAGCCAATGTTAAGGGGCCCTAATGTAGGGTGAAGAAGAAAAGAATTGATGAATTTGGTTATAGAATACACAAACTTTTGGAGTTTCTAGGGTTTAAGAGAAAAACCTTAGAACAGTAGGAAAAAGAAAAAGTTTATCAATCTTTCAAAAAAACGTCTATTTTTATTTACAACTTTCTCATAACATTTATTTATGAAAAAAGAAACCCTCAAGCCTAACTTAAGACCCAAGCAACTAATTTTAGCCCTCTATGTAATTTAATCTAACCCATTAAAATAAAGTGATTGCACATGATCACTCAAAACTCACATGATTTTTAAAATAAAACCCCAATAACAAAAATATCCTCAGAATTCGTTACTTTTATTGAACCAAACTTTCAATCCTTTTTTGAAGACCAAAACATTAAAATTTTAATAAAATAGTACGTAGGACTCAAAAGGGTCTTTCCAACGAACTAAATATTGCCTACAATAGAAACACAATTATAAAGTTATGATTCTTAACAAAAGACTGCATCATACTCCCCTTTTGGAGAAAACTGATCCTCGAGTTTTTACATGTGCTTTGATTATTTTGAATATGCTTTCTTCATATATTCTGAACTTCATGAAGAATTAATAGTATCTGATAACTCATGAATTATTACATAATAAACCCTTCATTATATGACTTATCTAGCATTTTCTTATATTAAATTCTTCATTATACATAGAATTTGCCAATTCTATTTTACCAATGTATTATATTTTAAAAGTCTCATTTTTACTTAATTTATTGATGCAGAGACACTTTTGAGACAAACCCTGGTCGAGAGACCCAGATCGGGTCGGACTAAGCTCAAAAGGAATAAAATTAAAGACAGAGGAATAAATTCGACCCGACCAAGACCATTTGAACCTGACCTTGACCAAACCCGTCGACCAAACGCGCTGACCAAGTCCGGTTTAGCCCAACTCGTCATGAAGCTGTTGAGGAATAAATCCGACTCGACCAAGACCATTTGAACTAGACCTTGACCAAACACGTTGACCAAATGCGCTGACCAAGTCCGGTTTAGCCCAACTCGTCATGAAGCTGTTGGGTGAAATTTAGGAAAATCAAATCTGCGAAATTATGGAAAACCTAGTCTGAGCACCAATCAGTATGTTAAGCATAATTCTCTCCTTAAAATTCATATGGATGAAAGGATAGATGTTTTGAAAATATGATTTCAAGTACTATAGTTGTCTCTCAAACGAGAATTACCAAATTCGCATAAATTTAGTCCGCAAGTTGACTGCTAAAATTGTGATGGGAAAATTAGAAACTGAAGATTTATTTTTAGGATGTTGTTTCAAGAACCGAACCAAATTGGAGAAGAGGCACCAAATTAGCAAGACAATTGAATTGGCAGGAGGACGACCAAAGAGGAAACCAACACATTGAATTGGCTGGAGAGGAAAGACTGAAATTGAGAATGGAAACAAAGAACTTGAACTAGCATGGGTTGCTGAAGGTGCGTTTGAGGCAAGGAAACCAGAATTAGAAGGGGTGGTCATGTGTTCTGGTGTGAAGAATTCTTCAAGGACAGCACCAAGTTGGAAAGAAGCCAAGACTGAATTGGCTAGAACCATATTGAAAAGAAAGCAAATCTGAATCAAATTTGGGAAGGTGCATTTCTGGCATGAGAAAAAAAGAAGAAAACGTCAGTTTTCATGTAGGCAATTCTTGGGTTCTGAAGTTCTATAAATAGAGGAGGACCAGACCTCCATCCCATCCATCCCTTCTATACTTTTCTTCTTTCTCTATTTTTCTGTAATTTCTTCTTCCATAGAAGCCTAATCTCTTGTAAAGGCTACGGGTCAAGTTCCCTTATAATTGGTATGATAATTTATTGTAATTCATCAGTTTTTAATGCAATTATGTTTGATTGTAAATCTTTTTTGATTCTTTGTGATGTATGAGTTATTCTATATTTTTTATGAGTTCAATCATATTTTTCTCATTATTAAGAGGAATTTATCATGGTTTCTAATAGGAATCGAGAATTAAATTGAATGGGTTTTTCTAAAAGTTATTCTAACCATGTCGTTATCCAAGATTACAATGTGTTCCTAAATTATTTTAGTTCAATCGAATCAAAGGTCTTCATAGCAATCAAATATATAATATTTTATTGGAGTTATAATGAATTTTATACCAGTTCAAGGAACTGCCCCGATGCCTGAGTGTTCTCACTATTGAATTTAACCCTTTTATTTATTATTGATCCTTCAATTATTTCCTTCAAATTTATACCAATAATATTTCCACCATTATTTGTTCTTTAATCACCTTTTGTCTTTGATATCTGTGCTCTTTGTGGTTTGACCTCGGACTCACTGAGTATTATATTTCTTCGAACTCCTGCACTTGGGAGTGAGCAAGCAATATTCATCAAATCTCTTCCATAAAGTGTTCGTCCATTATGAGATTCCAAAATTACAAAAACCTCTTGCACTTGGAATTGTTGTACATTGGTTTAACGTAGTTGAAGTATTGACTTAACCCCAATAAAATCAATAACCTTTGATTCTTCATCATATATATGTTTGAAGATGTAGCTTTGACAACTATAGCTTTTGACAATGACTTGTCAAGTGATACATTTTGGTTGTCTACTGCAATGGGAACCATTAGTTCTTCTTCACTCGTTGAAATAAACGCCCCTTCTATGACCAATGGTTCAAGAGTGCTTCATTAATAACCTTGGCAGCACTAAAAACATTCAACCTATTATTTGAATTTCCACCAACAATCAAATATCCATCTTCAGAATATTCATCGTAAATTGGTGGAGACTCAATATGTGACTTGTCATGTGAGTCTTGCTACATCATCATGCTTGTGAAGTACTCTTTCAATAGGAGCATCTCGCCCACTACGTTTGCGAAGCTGCATATCGATGCAAGCTCTGATACCAACTAATGTAGTATGAAGAAGAAAAGAGTAGATCAATCTGGCCATAGAGCACACAACCTTCTAGAGTTGTTAGGGTTTAAGAGAAAAACCTTAGAACAGTAGGATTAGGAAAAAAGTTTTTCAATCTTTCATAAAAATGTCTATTTGCCTTTACAACTTTCTGATCATAACATCTATTTATAAAAAAAGAAACCCTAAACCCTAACTTAAGACCCCAAGCAACTAATCTTAGTTCTCTATGCAATTTAATCTAAGCCGTTACAATAAAATGATCTCACATGATCACTCAAAACTCATACGATTTCTAAAATAAAACCTTAATGCCCTTAGAATTCGTTACTTTTCTACAACCAAACTATAAATCCTATTTTGCAGTCCAAAGCATTAAAATTTTAATAAAATAAAATAGCTAATATAAGACTTGAAGAGATCTTTCGAATGAACCAAATATCGCCCAAAGCAGAAATACGAGCATAAAGTTATGACTCTTAACAAAAGACTGCATCAGGTCTTTGTTTAGACCATAATTAAACCACCCATAAAATCGGTCAGACCATTCGGACTGCTGAAGATCGTTTAAATCAAATGATGAATAAACGGGCGGAGAAAAAGCCCAAGGAAAATGAGTGAAGGCCCAGGAAAGTGGTGCAAGCCCAATTGGCAGTGAATATCAAACGTGACACCAGCAGAAGCTATGAAGTGGGCCAGGTGTCAGCAAAGGGAATAGGGTTGTACAAAAAGCTATAAAGATGAGTGCTTGGCAACAAAGAAAGTCTCTTCAGCAAATCAACTCAACAGCTACACATAGCTTTATCCATGATCCCCAGTGATCATTTATTTATCCATTAGCATTCTGCAAGGATCCTGCTATACCTAATTCGTCACCCGAACTAGTCGGCCACAAAGGAATCCCAGTCTGACGTTCTTCAGAGCCCCTCTTGTCATTGCCTTGCATGCTGAGTTGTGCACCCGTGAAGTAGGTTAATCATGTCCCACATGATTATATGCGCAGGCATCGGGACAGTTCCTTGAACCGGTATGAAAGTGATTGTAACTCGGACAGATTATATGCTAGATTGCTATTAAAACCTTTGATTCAGTTGAACTAAAATAATTCAGGAACACTTAACTGTGGTTCACGACATAGCTAGAATACTTTTAGAAAACCCATTCAATTTAATTCTAGATTCCCATTAGAAACCAAGAGAAACTCTTCTTAATGATGAGAAAAACATGATTGAACTCATAAAAAGAATGAAGAAATCATACATCACAAGGAATCAAAATA
>JAUPMG010000006.1:6793998-6809497 GCA_031762675.1 Pachysandra terminalis | reverse complement strand
TCACCACCACCCTTAAACCATACCACAAACACCTTAGCCCCTGTGTGGGGACATTCTCCAACCCTTTGGGGGGTACCGAAGGCTTATATAGCCATTTGGAACCAACCGTGTTCTGTTTTGCCTTAGGTACCCAAAAATAAGCGTTGAATACCAAAGGCTAAATTTGGGATACCTAAGGCTACAAAGAGACAAAAGGTACACATGACTTAAGATATAAGCCTTGGGTACCCCCCACCACACCCAAATACACTCCCCACACCACAACATCATGCCCCTACCACACCCAAAAGATACACATGGCTTAACATATAAGCTTTAGCCCCTGTGTGGGGACATTCTCCAACTCTTTGAAGGGTACCCAAGGCTTATAAGGCCATTTCGAACCAACTGTGTTTTTTTTTTACCTTGGGTATCCCAAAATAAGCTTTGGGTACCCTGTGAGTGGTACCAAAGGCTAAATTTGGGGTACCCAAGGCTATAAAGAGTCAAATATAATCCCTACAACACCATGCCCCTACCACTAACACCAAACTACTAATTCTTGAAGCACTGCTGCTGCAAACAACAGTAGCAGCAACAACACTACCCCACTTACCTTTGTACTTCTTGAACAACAACACAGGGTACCACATGCTTATGCCTATTGCTTTTTTTAAGCCCTGTGGTACCCCGGTACGAGGGGGTTCCCCAGGCTTAATAATGCATAGGGTACCACATGCTTAAAAATTAAGCCAAGGGTACCCCCTCTTAATGCTATGGGTACCCTGTGAATCATTAACCTTTTGGTACACAATGCAAACACGCATTTTTCCAGATAAGCATGCGTGTACAAATAAAAAAATATTGCAAATAGCATACCTGTTCTTAGAGGATGCGACGCCTTCTAAAATTTGAAAATCGTTTTCCACTTCGCCTCAACACCGAGATACAAGAATAGTAGCGAAGAGGTCGTTTGAGAAAAAGTCGACCTCTTCTTTGAGGTCCTCTTAAAATGAGAAAAAGACTAAAAAGAGACAATTGAGAGAAAAGAAGAAAAAAGGAAAACGAAGAGAAGATGAAGATTTTTTTTTTTGTTTTAAAAATATATTTTAAAACACCGTTATATTTAACGTTAACGATTAAGTCCACGTGGCATCAATCCAACGGTGCTGTATTGATTGCTACAAGGCTTAAGTGAGGATGCGAGCCCTCAAGCAGCCACGCAATTTCTTTCTTGTTCCACTCCTTCGAACGCAAGTTCCTGTCGACTCCTTTGATTAAAGCTCCATTTCTTTCCAATCCATAGCACCCATGAACATTTTATCATGATTCCTTTCCTACCCTCTTCATTATCAACATCGTCCTCTCTTGAATTTCCTTTCGAACTGTTTCAATCAAACCACCAGTGTTTCTCCCACTTCCAACAGTTTCTTTAACATGAAATCCTCTCTGATATCCGCGAATTCCTCTTCTCTAACCTCAAATTTCAACAGAAAATTTTATGGGGTCGGTTCTTTCGACCGAAATCAGCAAAACCCAGCTCGGATTTCAAATGTGTTTCTTAGAATTTCGATTTCGAGTAAGAATTTCGCCGCGAGTTCTCGATTCCTTCCGTCTCGTCTGGTTAGAATTTGCTCTGCAGAAGCTGCAAAACCATCCAATGTTGAATCGATTAATGATGTACTGGAAACAGAAACAGAGACGGCGACTGGATTTTCATTTGAAGATGGATCAGAAAGTAAATTGAACGTCGAGGTCGGAAACCCCAACGTTCCCGCAAATGTTCCGGCTGCGAAACTAAGCTTGAGTGATCAAGCTTTCTTTCTTCTTGCCTTCATTGCTTGCACGGTATGGTTATTCGTTTAATGGGATTTCTCTGGTTCTGTAATTTGGCTTTTTGGGTTAGACTGTAGTTAGGATATTATATTTTACATTATTTTAGATAATTGAAAAAGTAACTGAATTTGTCTCTCTTCCTAAATTGAAGTTGTCTCTCTTCCTAAATTGAAGTTGTCTCTCTTCCTAATTTGGAGTTATTGGTAGTGCTAATACACAATATCACACATTGCCTTGTGCTAATATAGTATGGGGACATGATCTGTTTTCATTTTATGGATTTTTTTTTTTTTTTTGGTTGATAATTAAGTTATGTTGATATAGTATCAGTAATATATTACTGATAATTTGAATTATTTCTATGTGTCCAGACTTCTGTAGCATTTACAAGCCTCATAATTGCGGCTATACCAACTTTATATGTAAGTTCTTTGAAATTATGCCTTGTTCAGCTATCTTATTATTGTACACATCATTTGAACTTTATATAGTGGATATACAATAAATTTATTTGATTGATGTTTAATATCATGGAATAAATTGAGATAGATTATTAAAGTTTTTATAATAGGCAGTGATTGACAAATAAAATATATACAATTAAAATAAATGATTTTCAGAGTCCCTTGGCTTCTGCTTGAAATGGATTCCTTAGTGAGTTTTTGTGAAGCTTTAACTGACCTCATTTTTAGCTTGTTATGAAAATGTGGAAACTTAATGTTCTGGGTAGGGATGGCAACAGGTTGGGTTAAATGGGTAACCCGCCCCGCCCCTAATGGTTAGGGTTTGGTAACCCCTAACTTGGGTTAGGGGCGGGTTAGGGTTTGGCTCATCCCGCCCCGATCTTTCCCCGATCCCGTCCCATTGCCATTCACTTATGTTTTAAATATGTATTTTATATTTTAAATATGTATTTTATGTTTTAAATATATATTTTATGTATAAATTTATATATTATAAGTAAATATATTTAAAATATTAAAGATTTAAATTAATAAAATATTTACTTTTAAAAAAATATTTTAACCGGGTCAAACCTGCCCCACCCCTCGACTGCCCCGCTATCGTCCCAATAGGGTTTGGTATTAGGGGGAGTCCTTTAGGGGCAGGTTTGGGTTCGTCAAAACCCGCCCCGTTGTCATCCCTAGTTCTGGGTCCTTAATTGGTCCCCAGTTTCTTTCATATCCATTATAGATTGCTAATAAGATGGATGATGACCACAATATCTTTATAGCTTGCTGGAATAATTTTCTTAATAAAGTTCTTGTTGCTTCCCAAAAAGAAAGATTCTTTTAGAGAAGTTCGTGTCTCGTGAATAATTGCAAATAGATTTCTGATCCTTTTTCCGAACACAAGTTTGTTATGTAAGAGAAACAAAAGGTCAAAAACCATTGTAGCAATTGAATGCCGGAGATACTTGCAATTGAGTACATAAAAAAGAGACGCATATCTCCTTTACAGCTCCTCAGTATGTAGTAGGAAAATTTAACTTCCTCTTGTACCCAGATATACACCATAGCCATCCAAGCCAATTGTTTATACAAGGAATTCTGGTCTAGGTACCAAATGAAATCCCCAATATCAAAACTGGCAGTAAAGAGTTCTCCGACTAAATAAATTGTAGTAGGAACATTTATAACATGTTAATGTAAATGAAACTTCACCTGGAACCGTATAATGTCAAGAATTCGATATGAGGGAATACTAAATTGAAAAAATTGCTCTTTAATGCACTGCATTGTTATAAAGGTTAGAAAGATAATGTAATTGTCTTTATAACCTTCACAATGATGCATTGTATTGAAGAGAGATTCTTTAGAAGAATTTTGCTTTACGAGGAGATTAGTTTGAAATAAAAATCTAAAATTATATGGATCAAAGAAGATGATGGTTACCCTAGAATTTTTCATACGATTTTCCATGGGGCAGGAGAAAGAATTTCACTTCCAAGTCGCTAATAGATGATATTTTGGGTGAGGATCCCCAAAAAATTGAAGATGCCCTCACATTTTTTTCCACGAGCTACACTAATCAGAAAGATCAATTCATATTCACTTTGATGGTATTGAACAGAGCCCTATATCCAATGACAAAGCTAATTGGACTGAGAATGGATTTAATTTTGAAGAGATTTAGAAAGTGGTTATCAGCATGGATATAGATATGACACTTGGTACAAATGCCTTCACAACAGATTCTAACATTACTATTGGGATATTATCAAGGATGATTTTAAGAGCATATTGATGAATTTTTTTTTTTTTTTTTTAAATATCAAAGATGGCGGTAAGAGAGTGTTTGATGAATTCTTTAAGAGAGGCAAAATCAATAAAAGCATAAATCCCACCCTTATTGCTCCGATTCCTAGAAAAATTGGAGTGTTGTCCCTAAATGACCTCAGACCTATCAATTTGGTTAATCGTGTATATAAAATACTTGCTAATGTTCCCTTCAATATATTTGAGGCTAGTTCTAGCGGACATCATATTTTCTTATCATGTGCTTTTATTAGAGTTAGGCTGATAATAGAGGTGATCCTTATGGCTAATATAAGTGTTGATGAGATTTGTCAAGGGATGGAGTGGGATGATCAAATTAGATTTTGAGACAGTTTATGATCACGTGGGATGGGATTGCTTTGATTTTTTTCCTTTTAAAGAAAGGATTTGGCAGAATATGACACAATTGAATCAAGGTTGCATTTCTTTGGTCATCTTTTCTATTCTCATCAACAAGGTGTAACAAGCTTTTTTAAGGCATTTGGTGTTCATCGGCAGGGTGACCCTCTCTCCTTTTCTGTTTACTCTAGATACTAACGTCTTTCATAGAATTATTAAGAAGGCAAAAGGAGTGGGTATCATGATGGGCCTAAGGATATGCACTAATGAAGTGCATATTTCTCATCTTCATTTGCAAATGTCTAACATCTTGCTGTGCCAACCCAGGGAGGATTTCATGGTTAACCTGAGTCATATCCTTAATTGCTTTCAGATGATATAGTGACTTATAGTTAATAAGAGTACCATGACTGGTATTAATATTGACCAAGATGTATCGACCATCTTGCTTCTTTCTACTTTAGGATGTAGAATTGAGAGATGCCCTCTTAAATATTTTTGTCACACTCTAGGAGGGAATCCTAAATCCCTTGAATTTGGAAACAAGAAAAATGAATGGAAACAAAATAATATTTCTGATAGAATGGTGGAATGCGGTGGGAGACATGCGACTGTTGTTAATAATAGTGGCAATGAATGAGTATCATTTCAAAGTCTTTGTTAAGTTGAAGGTATAAAAGCATCCTATCATATTGCATGGGTAGGCAACAAATGGATGATGATTGACTTGAGTTTTTTGTTCAAATTTTTTGTTGATAATCATAAAGAAGAATATGGAGGATGGTTCTTTAACACATAAGCCACCCATTTTCCTGGAATGTGTCAGACTACACAGTGTATAAATCTGAGAGAGGAAATATGTATGTGGAGAATTCTCAGAACAAAAATGTTTCATTTATGGAAATAATTCCATGACAGTTTGAAGGCCACTTTAGAATTTAAATGATCAAGTGCAAAAGAGTCGAGCATTAGGAATGCAATCCTTTAACTTGATAGGGTTTTTAACGGGGGAGAATGATGCAGGCAATACCCATGGGTAATCTAGCTAACCCATGGATTGTGTAGCCAACGCATTAGTAGGATCAGCTCGCAGACCCATTAGGGGTGGCTCTACAAGTGATTTATTTAGTAAGTTAAGTAGCACTCCTACTTCACTAAAAATTTTTTTTTTAAAAATCTTTTGTTTCTTCTTAGGGTTCAAATTAGTTGGGAAACTGTTTTTCTATATAAAGCCTTGTAGTTGGCTATTCTGGAACAAACTTGAGTTTATATGAGAACTTACTGATGATGGTTTTGTTGATTGTTCCACTCCTTATTGTAGTTTGTGACCATGTATCCTTGATTGTTGGTGTGCAATTGTGCTCATATTCTTCTTCTTCTCTCGAGTCTTTTTGCAACCCTAGCTATTGGTTTGGAGTGATCAGAATCATTAATTTGCCCAATAAAGGTCCGTGTTGAATCCTACAATTTTTTTTCCTTCATAATATTGTATTCAACGTAACTTTAATGAAGCTTCTTGGTAAAGAAGAAAATTCTACTCAAGAAGTTTCCACTCCATTGATCTTGTCTTTAATTAAATTTTAGAATATGAGTATAAAAATGGGTTGTCATTAATTGATACAACTACATTGCACTTTTTGATTCATCTATTTTTGGATTTTAGCAATTGAGTTAACAAGGTATCATTTGGTTAACTGCAATTGTTTAGGCATACAGCAGGAAACTTCCATATTAATAATCATTCGAGTGATGTATTTATTATGATCAATAATTCAAAAGCTAGATTGTTCAATATCCATTTTGTATGTTCATCAAAGGTTGATGATGACTCCCAGTTTATAATATGTTTCTCCAAATAACATAGATTTTAAGTATGATATTATCTCTGCTTCTCTGACTCAACTCATGAAACATAGCTATGAAAAAGTTGGTAGGTGATATCTTGGAAAGCTTGGTTGTTCTCATCATGCTTCCAGACATCTGTACTTGTTAAGTTGCCATGTCGATTTCTGTACTTGCCTCTGTAAGGCTTTAGTTTCTTTACCTTAAATATCATTTGGAGATTCAGTAAATTGTTCTTTTCCTTGGCCTTTCCTTTTAGCCATAGAATCATTGAGTTCAGAAAACTATGGCTGAAAATCTGAGCACTTCTAGCAACTTGTGCAAATTCTAGAAGGTGAACACATACCAAATTGGGAACATGCAAGGGGAGAGTAAGAAACTGAAGTGAGTAAGCTGGTAAATTAAAATAATAATAATAATAACAATAATAATAATAATTACATAATAATTCCTTTCTTCTAATCTACACTTTAAACCACAAGAAGATAAGGAGAAGAACCATTGCTCTACTATAGGAATAGTAGGGAAAGCCTTTACGTATGGTACTTTTTTTTTTAGTATCTTTGACGCCTCTAGGTAAACCATCTACCATTGATATTGTTGGATAGTGAGTCTCACTTTTAGCTAGGCTCTGTGTTATTTTGGTCCTACAGCAGTAAAATTTCAACCTATTGAGGTTGATTTCACCAATTGCTTTTTGGGTTCAATTTATATTGTTAGTTCTTTCTGTATTCAATTGACCGAATCCCAAAATGTGCACCATCATTCTCTTATAGGTTTCTCCTGAAAGCTAGCTTTAGAATTTTGTTGCATAATCTTTTTCCTCTACTAAAGCATAAAAACATTTGGAACAAAGATTACAAACATCTTTTCTCGTAGGCTGTGTTTGATTACTCAGAAGGTGAAGTAAAGTGACACTTTCCTTTCCTTTCTATTATTTCCCCTTGGTTTTGCAAGGAAAAGTTTGAAGGGCTATTGATTGAAAATGAGGTTCTTTTGGAAGAATACTTTCCAAACAGCCCACTTTTTTCAATTAACCAAATACACAAATTTCTTCTTACTTTCCTTCAACTTCCGGCTAAAAAAAACACATCCCCCATGTAACTGATTCTTTTGAACTTCTCTGGCATAAAAAACTTCGTTGAGAATTAACTAATGCAACTTTGGGAACATGCAAAAAAAAAAAATCATTTCATTATATCTATTCCTTTTTCCTATCCTTTCATCTTTTATACTGCACAATATTAATAACCCATGCCATTCATAATCTTCTCATATGACATCAATTAATCTTGTAAGGTGATTAATCATTCCATACATGAAAAATCCATCTCAAATGATTTGTTCCATTCAGAATCTCACCTATTTCCATTTCTTAAAAATTGTTTTCAACTGAAGATGAACAGAAATATTCTTTTCGATGCATTTATTCTAATCTTTATCAAGTGGAGAAAAAAACAACTGTAAGTAAATTATGCCATCCAAATGTGTTTTCTCATAAATAGGGCTGTAAACGAGCCGAGCTTTGCCCAGCTCAGCTTAGGCTCGTAAAAGCTCGGCTCGCAAAAAGTTCGGCTTATAAAAAATCGACGTCGTAAAAAAACTTAGATTAATACAAATGTATTAACATTATAGTTGATAACTATTATATTATGTAATATAATATGTTAACATGTGTGTTTAATATTAATACATAATATAAGATATAAGAATATGAACATATAATCACATATACAAACCGAGCCGAGCTATAACTGAGCCGAGCCTACCCAAGCTCGGCTCAAGCTCGTTAAAATAATGAGCTTTTTTCGGGCTCAAGCTCGGCTTTCAAGCCTAATTTTAGAGCTCAAGCCCGTTTGAGCCGAGCCCGAGCCAAGCTAGCTCGGCTTGTTGACAGCCCTACTCATAAAGACTGGATTAATTTTTTTCAAAACTTCTAAAAGTGTTAGGATCTCAATAAGCTTTACAAATTACAACACCCTCTTCCCCCGAATTTAGGAAGTTAAAGAAATCTTCTGAACTTATTCATGTTCTTTCCAACACGTCAAAACCATTTAGTCCTTATTTCATTTCAATTCTCAACTTTTATGTGCCACATTTTAACTTTCAGACTCACTATGGATATTTTTTGTTTGCTTCTTTAGTTAAGAGCATGCATCATAAGCATCATTGATCATTTGTCTTATTGTCTGCTCTCTAGGCAATGGGGAGAGCTGCAACATCTCTTTCAAAGTTGGCAGATACAGCCCGTGAAGAGCTCCCCAGTACAATGGCTGCTATTAGGCTTTCCGGCATGGAAATTAGTGATCTTACTCTAGAATTGAGTGATTTGAGGTAACAAACTAATGTGATATTTAATGCGTTGCTTGATCTCTTATGTTAGACTAAACCATCTATGATATTAAGTTATTAACATTGTTTATTTTGTTTTGGCATATTAGTAGTGAATGTGGCTATTTTTTGTTAAAGACTAATTAACGTATAACATATATTTTGATGAAAGTGTGTCCCCAAATTTCTTAGGCTGAACCCTGAAAACCTTAAATTTTTTTGAAGAAATACGACTACACCGCCGACGCCACCTCACAATGAACAAGGATTCCTCGGCCTTGGGATAGCCCGACCTCAACTCACCAAGTGATCCACCATAAGCATGTTATCTAGTAAAACCATCATCAAGAAGAACACAACCTTAAAGGGGATAGAATATTTCCAGATCAGCCTGGAGGAACCAAAAACAACAATGTAGGTATCAAGGAACTAAAAGACGGAATTAACTGAGCATTGTTAACTGTTAGACAAGGCACATTTCCATGAATCTGGTCTATGTCCCCCTTTCATGTGGTGAATCAAAAGGAGGGGACAGGCCATAGACTTGTACTCCCAATTAAAAATTGGCTGCTTAAGTAGAAGCCTCCACAATCTCTCTTGGTCATCCCTAACCAGGCAATCGCGCTCAGGTATTGATGCATTTATATAAAGATGACACATCTGATTTAAAGTAGGGCAATACAAAAAGCACTATGTAACCTCACACACACACACATATATATAGATCATGTTTATGGTTTAAGACAAACATCATTATTATCATCATTGCTGTAACTATTTGGGACAGGTTATTGAATCCTGTTTTATCATTACACCCATAGTGTTTAAACTCGGTATCGGATCGGGGATCGGCAGATCCAAATATGGCCAAATTTTTTTTTTTTAAAAAATCATAAAATTTTTTAGGTGTCAGACAATCCAATATGGATCATCTGATTTGACTCATCCGAAACCAAGTCAGATCGTCTGGATCGGACGATCTGACTTGGTTTCAGACCGAGTCAGAACTTTAGTAATTTTCGGGATCGGCTTGGGATTGTGACTCGTCCCGTGCCAATCCGAATTGTATCGGCTGATCTGACTCAGGATCAGCCGATACTTAACACTATGATTACACCTGGTAGATTGTGAGATTCCAAGTCTTCTTTTACTTCTAATGATGGTTTATCCCAATTTTCTCTCTTTGAGCCTTCAACCTGTATTTCTAGCACTTCTCAATAGGGTTGTCATGGGTCTTCATTGCAGATGATCAACATCCCAATTGACTCTTCCTTCATATATCACTTTTTGGGCTACTAGGTTCTCACTTATATAGCCAAACTTCTTCTATCATGATCTTACCAACCATCCCAATTGACTCTTCCTTCATATATCACTTTTTGGGCTACTAGGTTCTCACTTATATAGCCAAACTTCTTCCATCATGATCTTGCCAACCATCCATTTTAATATCCTCATCCCAGCTCAGCCCAATCTATGAATTCAGTTTTTCTTGATTTCTCAATTTTTTTTCCTCCAGAAAGCATGTTGCAGTATTCTATCGTGGAATTTTCATCTCAGCTTGATTAGCATATATGTCAGTGACAAAGTAGTCCAGAAGCATATCATCGAATTAATCACTTTAATCAGTGAGCAACTTCATCCTAAGGTTTTAAATTTTGATATCACCAGAAATTTCGCCAGATTTTTTCTGGCAAAATTTGCCGATATTTTGACAAATTGGAGAAAACATTAGGGAAATATTTCGTTATATTTTGCCGAAATTTTGACAAAATGGGGGAATTCAGCGAATTCCACCTACATTTCATTTTGCTGGGGAGCCATTAAAACCATGCTTCATCCTCGATCTTTTGCTTGTTACGAATAATCAATTCAAAATAACTGAATTTTTTGGTCATCAATTGTAACCACCACTTATCCCCATACACAGCCAGTATTCTGTCTTGTTTCAACTTATATTTACACTCGTTAATTCGAAAGTAATTGAACCTTTGTAATTTTGCATTCATCCTCTCTCTGTTATCCGTATGCTTTGTATGCATTGCCAGTTTAGTAGTACAACACTTGTTTTGTTTAATAAAAGACAACCAAAAATGGCAACCATGGTGATCAGGGTTTTCAATGTCGCGACATGTCGACACGACATCCATGGGAAATCGGCAGATTTCCCTTTTCCCTGCCACATGAGGGAAAAACTACATATTTTTTTAAAAACAACCCTATAAAATAGTTATTTTTTTCCCCGATGTCTGCAACATATCGCAGGCCTTACCAGTTGCGACATCGACATTGCAAACCTTGATGGTGATTAGTGCTTCTGCAACTAATATGCTTTGTGGCATGTGACACAGCCAAGAAATAGCTGATGGGGTTAACAAATCTACACAAGCTGTGAAAGCAGCAGAAGCTGGAATCCGACAAATGGGTGCTCTTGCTCGCCAACAGACCATTTGTATGTTATGCCCGTTACTTACTACTTCCCCAACTTCATTATTTCATACTCCTTCACCTTAATTGGGTATCCATGGTTGCATTTATGTGATACAGCAATGATACAGGAGAGAGCAAGCTTGCCCATCATCTCTTTGCAGCCGGTCATTGCAGGAGCTGCAAAGAAGACATCTCGTGCTGTTGGCCACGCCACGAAGACCTTCATGAATATTATTTCTCGTGGGGAATTTAGCTTGGATGACGAGAACAATGGGATCGACAGGGTGGAACTTCGATAAGCTTGTTAGCAATTGTGGCTTTTTTAGATATTTAACCTGTACAGATTGTAGAACTTTGATGCCAATGCAAAATGATTTGTTAATACTTGGATAATGTAGAACTTCAGATGAATTAGAACACACAATGTTACCATAACAGATTCTAGCATCTCAGATGCACCATTTTCTTTCTCAAACAAGAACATAACTATACCTACCTCGTGAACCCATATAATACCTTCCTGAGTTCTGGTGGCCATGGCTGTTGATGAGCCGAGTTTAACGACTAGAATAGGTGGCTGTGGCCATTGTCGAGAACACCGAGCCGGGTGTTCGTATTTAAGTTCATGAGCTGAATCTGAGATTAAAAAGTGTTCATTTCCTTGGCCAAGTCCCAAGCCAACTGGTCTGATTGATCAGTTCAGTCTGGGATTTGAAGCATTGTTAACAAGTGAGACACCCAGATCAGTTGGATTCACTCAGCCCTGATTCTCACCCTACCAACTCGGTCCAATATTGGTTGGACTCAGTAGCTCACCCAGTTATGCTTCCTATTTTATCCTAGTAATGTAAAATTTTATAATTGAAACCTACCTCCTGTTGACTCGCCGAGTTACCGAGTCAATCCACTGATCCTGGCTTTAGAACACTGGTATAACAAGAATAGGCATTTAACTTGTCATAGAATGATTTGAAAGGAAGGTTCTGTCCCTCAGCTTTACAGCTCTTTGTTCTTATAGTGGTCCCTTTCCTTTAATTTCTCTATTCAAAAGAAAGGAATGCACACTCAACTTTACAAAAAAAAAAAATCAGAACATCCTGGCATTTGGTTCTTATCTCAATGCATTGAACTGAAACAGTCCAAACCATAAATACCCAAAAGCCAAGAATACTATTTATATGAGCAGCAGATTTTATTGGACAAAAAAAGCTCCAATTTCTAACAAAACTGTAAGCCCCATCAACCAAAAATCAAATGTAACTTTGAACAAGAGACCTACATTGAATGGAAGACAACTGAGAGAACAATAAAGAAAGAGAATGGTAAGAGAGTGCTAATGTAAGACTCAAAAGAAGCTTTAGAAGCGTCTGTGTTTGGAATTGCAGGACCCATGCCTGGAGTGAATCCACTCCCGCTTCCCGTTCCATATAGTGGTGTAGTCGTTGTTGGTGTTGTCGGTGCATTTGGGTTTGTAACAGGTGTTGTTGGCATTTGTGAGACCGGTGTAGTCCCCCCTCCAGCAGTGCTGCCAATTAGAGTTTCATTGCCAAATCCAGTCATTTTGGAAGACAAACATGATATAGTACTGCTGCTATGCCTGCTACTACTACTATTATTACAAATTCTAGTTATAATAGTATCATACAATATTTAAGTAATACCTTAGAAGTTAAAAGTCATTATGTAATGCAAAGAATGGTTCGGATGCCCATTTCAGGACAGAAGAAAGTGCTGAAAGGAAAATGTTTTCTAGTTTTTTTTAGCTTCTTTGGTAATGGGATGTGAAGAAAGTCAGAAACTACTAACAACAAAATGCTTTATCCCATCCAGTTGGGGTTGGCAACATGATTTGTTTCAAGCTTTAATTTTCTCTCTGTTTTAAGAAAATGACATACAAATAGGAACTCATTATAAAAATTAAATAGATGATAGTTGTACAGTAAATGAAGAAAACTTAGTTCTATTTTATGTACCAAGATAGAAAGGATGTAGAAACATCTGGATGACACTTTTAGTGAACATTGTAAAATAATGAACACTTTCAATGGAAAGACGATGTCAGCTTACTGGTGAAGTTTCCATCATACAAAACGTTCTAATAACGGTATGCACTGTTGTTGGTAGAGATAGATAGATAAATACAAACATATATGTGTCTATATATATATATACCAACAACAGTGCATACCATTCTTAGAACTTTTGGTATGATGGAAACTTCACCAGTAAGCTGACATCGTCTTTCCATTGAAAGTGTTCATTCTTTTACAATGTTTAATAAAAGTATATATAGCATTACAAATGAATATAGCAAAGTGGATAAAATTGAGATCCTTCCATCTCTAAGGTGGAGTTTAATAAACTGGTGTTCCCAAGTGTCTATGATCTAACTTGGAATGCAGTCAAAAAAATTCATAAATTTTTCTGGTATATGAGGAAAGCTAACCTCCCCAACTTCAAGGAAGGATAGAAATATCTATAGCTTTTTCAAACTACAAGTACCATTTCTCAACGAGAAATTTTATCATAGAAATTTTCTTCTAAATTTCATAATTGAAAATATCCTTCGCTTCTATCTTTTTTATTCTTCCTCACCAAAGCCATCCCACTCAACCATATTGCCATAAATCAAATCTGCAATGGATGAAATTAAGAGTTTCAAAATAATTCAACTTCAATAAATAACTACATAAATAAGTAGGGTTGATATTCTTTTGAAGAAGCCCTAAATTTGGATATGCAACATGAAAGAAATCGGCTTTCGACCTTATGTGAAATCAACACATGTAGGAGCGAGCGTCATTGCCATAACAACCTATATATATTAGATGGCCATTTTTGGAAAGATTGCCATGTCACCAAACAATGATGATGCGGTAGCATCTTCGCCGTGTAATCACCCATGTAAATGCCAAGTGGCATAAGTTGCACACATGGGTTTCAACCATTTTGGGTGAAACCAAATGTCTCGGCGTATGTTATTAGCAGCTTTGTCGAGTAATTGGACGGGAATAACTGCATTTGACCGAGTGTCATGGCTTAAAAATAAAACATACAAAAATAGCCCAAAACCATCCCGAATCCTAAAAGTCCGAAGATCCTAACCCCCCCCAATTTGGGGAAGTACCGGGCCCCACCTGGGCCTTTTGGCCAAGGGGACGGACACTTTTGTCGGCGGGAACCCCTTGCTACCTGGTAGAAAGCAACTTCAAGCCGAGAGCCTGTTTCTTACGTGATTCGGACTCGGAAAGCTGTCGTTCACCATTATATGGCGCAATCTGATTGATGGACCTGTTATGCTAAAACTCTTGGTTCTGAAACTTACCAAATTTGGAAATGTTTACTTTTTTGTACTTATGCCGAGAAAACAACAGTGGCGCCAGGAAGACCTGGAGGAGCCAGGACTCAGCATAGGTGTCTGGCATGATGTAATACAGCTTAATGGGGGTAGTACTTCAACTTAACAGGTTCATAATAATTTCGGAGAACATGCTTCTCTCAATTTACTCCTCTTTTGTAACCTTCCATTAATTGGGGAGATCATGACAACTCATTTGTAACTTTCATATTAATACAGATCTCTTATTTAACCAGCCATGCTAAAGTGGCACATCATCTCTTGCCTTTTTATAGGCATGGACAACCTCTATGATGGCGACATTTGTCACCATCTCTTTGTAAGTGCCATTTTAATTTGAGAGAACATGATTCTCAATTTACTCCTCTTTTGTAACATCCCCATTAATTAGGGAAAACATGCACATCCTCTCTCTCGACTTTATATGATGATGACAAATTATGATTGTGAAATTTGTCACTATCTCCTTAATCTCTTATTATAACCCAATTTCTAATATACAAAGAGGGTTATATCTTTCTTTGCAATTGCCATATTAATTTGGGAGAACTTATTTCTCTCAATTTACTCATCTTTTGAAACATCTTCATTAATTGGGGAGAGCATGCCAACTCATTTGTAACTCTCATATAAATGTAGATCTCTTCTTTAACTAGTTGTGCTAAAGTGGCACAACATCTCTTGGTTTTATATACGCATCGGCAACCTCCATGATGATGACAATTGTAACCATCTCCTTAATCTCTTATCATAACCCCCCCGTTTTTAATGTACAAAGAGAGTTATTCTCTCTTTATAACTGTCATTTTAATTTGGGAGAACATGCTTCTCTCAATTTACTCTTTTGTATCCTCCCCATTAATTGTTGAGAGCATGCCAACTCATTTGTAACTCCCGTATAAATACAGATCTCTTCTTTGACCAATCATGCTAAGGTTGCACGTCATCTCTTGGTTTTATATAGGCATGGCAACCTCCATGATGATGACAACTGTCACCATCTCCTTAATCTCTTATCATAACCCCCATTTTTAATGTACAAAGAGAGTTATTCTCTCTTTATAACTGTCATTTTAATTTGGGAGAACATGCTTCTCTCAATTTA
>JAUPMG010000006.1:6774144-6788834 GCA_031762675.1 Pachysandra terminalis | reverse complement strand
TTTTGGGGAGTGTTACTCCTAATTCTACGCTTTTGAGTGCATAGGTCCTTCAGAAACTTCGCATATGAGGGAATCTGCTGTATAGCATCAAGGAGAGGAAGATTGACCTTTACTTGCCTAAAGACCTCCATCATGTCTTTAGTCTTCTCTCCTTGTTTCCCGAAATAAGAGGGCTCCTTGGGTCGGGTTGTTATTAGGGTTGGGTCGAGCGGGCTGGGCCAACCTTACACCCCTAATTTTACCCATGTTATATTCACCAACAAAACTCCTACTGAATATAGATTTCCTACTCTACACAAATCTAATTTAATATAATCCTCATATTTTCAAGACAATCTCCAAAAACAAAGAATAGCAAAACGAAGAGATCTATGCACTGCTTCTTGCCATCGACAGGATCATCACGTCCTAGTAGTCTCCAATTTGGAAGCTAAGTTCAATAGGTGTTTACCAAACATCCTTTATTCCTCTGAAGCAGTTTTTATGAAGCTCTTCATAAGAATCAATTTTAAAGGAATCGCTTCTCCTTCCAAAAGCAACGCCAAACACGCCCAAAGACATGTTTCTTGCCCACATACATTGAGAAGCTCTTTGTGCATATTATAATGCTAAATCTATCATTTTTATTACAACGGTCCTATCCAAAAAATGACCTAAGGGCATAGGTTTGTAAGCATTTATGCCCTTAACAAGGCCCATTAAGAGTTCTTGGATTGTTACAGGGCGTGAAGATGAAGGATTCAGCCCTTAGTATCCTCGCATCTCCAATTTGCGGATGACACGCTGATTTTTTTGTAGAAACAAGCAATCTGATCTGAAGGCTTTAAGATGTATTTTGGTGTGTTTTGAAGCAGTGTCGGGACTTCGCATTAACTTGGCAAAATCTGAATTAATAGAAGTGGGAAACACAGGTAATCTGGTTCAGTAAGTAAAATGGTTGGGATGCAAGATCGGATCGTTGCCATCAGAATATTTGGGTCTTCCCTTGGGGGCAAAATATAAGAATACATGCATGTGGAATAAGGTGATAGAAAGGTCGAAAAAGAAGTTGGCATTGTGGAAAGCAAGGTACTTATCTAAAGGGTGAAGACTAGTGCTCATTAAGAGTTCATTGACAAGTCTGCCATCATACTTTATGTCTTTGCTGAAAATCCCGACGTCGGTTGCAAGAAGACTAAAGAAACTTCGAAGGGATTTCTTGTGGACGGGTAATGGGGAGTTGCAGAAATTTCATCTAGTGAAGTGGTCTAAATTGTTTGAAGAAGGAAGAGGGTGGCTTGGGGGTTGAGAAGCCTTACTAGATTCAACATGACTTTATTGGCTAAATGGCTTTGGAGATTTGGGATAGAGGAGGGTGCGTTGTGGCGGGTAATGATCAGTGCAAAGTATGGGATTGAGGGAGGGGGTTGGTGCACAAAAAGAGGTAGAGAACCATTTGGAGTGGGGGTTTGGAAAGCAATATGTTCAGTTTTGGTTATGTTTGATAAAAGAGTGAGCTTTAATGTGGAGGAAGAAAATAGAATTAAGTTTTGGAAGGATATTTGGAGTGGAAGTGAACCTCTTATGCAGGCATTCCTAGGGGTTGCAACAATAGCTTCAAAATTGAACGACTGGGTTAAGGATCATTTAATTAGACGAGAGTGGGGGGTGGGGATCTAAAATTAAGAAGAAATATGCTTGATCGGAAAGTAGAAGAGGTGGCAGAATTTATAAGGTTATTGTGAGGGAAGGAGGAGACGGTAGAGTGTGGAGAGGGAAAGATGGAGAGATATTTTCGGTTAAAGCTATGTATGATTCGTTGTCTGTTGAGGTTAGTGGGGAGGGACCTTGGAAGTTAATTTGGAAAGCAGGTATTCCCTCAAAGGTGTCGTTTTTTCTTTGGAATATTTCGCTGAATAAAATCCTTACTTGTGATAATCTCAAGAAAAGAGGATGGTCCTTGGCCTCGAGGTGCAGGTTATGTAAAAATGAGGAGGAAAATGTTTCTCATCTACTTCTCCATTGTGAGGTTACTAGGAGGATTTGGATCTCTTTCATTAAAAGATTCAAGGTAGATTGGGTTCAACAAGAACAGACTAAGGCAAAACTTAGCAGTTGGGGTTGGAGGAAGAAGAAGAAGGGCAGGAGAAGAAGTTGGATATTATGGAACTTATGCGCGGCAGCAATTTTGTGGACCAGACTTAAAAAAGAGGCCTAAACTATCTTGCTATTCATTCTCCTTCCTCAAACCCTTAATCCTAATCCTTAAATCAAACAATCTTAAACACTAGCCTTTAAACACTCGATTCTAAATCCAAAACTTTGAACCTAAAACACTAAACTCTAAAGCCAAAAATCTTAAAAATTAAAGCCAACACTAAATAATCCCTAAATCCTAAGGTTCAATGATATTAATTTGTAATAAATACTTCAATTTTTCTTAAAAAAATGGAGCGGTGAAAGGCAATAGTTAAGGGGATTTTTTCTCGAGCTCTGGTTATTTAGCTCATTTAAAATAAGAGAATAAAAAGTTCTTGATAGAAGGGCTTTTGTCTACCAAAAAGATAGAAAAAGATGATGTGTATGAGCATTAAATTTTTTAAAACATAAGCCATAAGGGCATGATTTTGTAGGATCCTTATTACGAGTTTAGATCATTTATGATGCATGCACACGATAATGCAGGTGTTATACACCCATCTTGCCACGTCCATACAACCAGTAGTTGTTATGGTTTTCTTGTGAGCAACCTTAAACAACCATAATCCCTGAACCACCTTAAACCCTAGATCCTATATCACTCTAAACCCTAGACCACCTTAAATAGGAGAAAATAGAAAATGAAAACCAAAACAACAAGTCTTCAATCATTTATACAATGGTGTAGAGTGCATATTGCAAGCTAATATCATAGACCGACATCACAGACAATTTCACTCCCTATATTACAAAAGTTAACATCCTCTACTTCCATTTCTGCTCCCATCTCTACAACCAAGGGCTACAAGCTGTATACTATACCCTTGGTTATAACTTATATAGAAAATTATGGGAAAGGATTGCTTTTGGTCTTTAATAATAGAAAAACCCATTAAAAAGTCTCCCTTTGGGAAAGGAGAAACTATTCAAAAATAATTGTGCTTATATTTATTTTTTTTAATCTTATATTCTTATTTACTAAAATACCCCTGATATGATATGTTAAAACAAGAAAGGGAACAGGTTTTATGTTGTTTGTCTTCAACGAACAAGGTTTGGTCTTCATCAACAAACAACACTTCACCATCAGCTGCAACGAACATGATTTTGGTTTTTATTTTATTTTTTTTTATGTCCATATGTTGTTCATCTTCTTCAACAAACTTATTGTTCTTCTTCAACGATCAACACTCTATTGGTGTCTAGATTCTCTCTAGGTTGGTTTATCCATTGGTGAAACAACTCACTGCATTTAACGCACATGAGCTGGTCAATCCTTTTGGTTTGCACAAACTGAAACGGCCTGTGTAGATAATTTGTTTACAGTTAGCATGCACCAATTGATTGATTTACAGCCTTCATGCAAATATTCTCGTAGTATTCTCTCCCTTTGCCCTTGCAACTTCTGACGATATCAAATGCAACTTGAGTATTGTCTTCATTCCAATATCCATTACGAACTGAAAGCTCAAGAACTTTATTGAAATTTGAATTTCCCAATTCTTCAATGTGCTTCACTCTCTCCATTAATTCAATATCAGATGGGCTAGGATATGGCAATCCAACCATAACTACACAGCCACTCATTCCATCACTTAAGTTGATACTTTCTCATATTTTTCCCACCAACTACAGCTAGGAGGATTGCCCCATTATACACAGGTTGGTCTTCTTTTCTACTCCCACTAGACAATGTATTAATAGTTTCCTTGTATTCCTTGAGAACATGTTCCACATATGCATTATTTCTTGGTTCTCTAAATACACACTTTTTCTTCATAATCCTTTCAAAGTAGCCCTAGCCATTTAAAAATGAGATCATAGATTGAGTTCTGTCCATATTGTAATACATCTCAGCCCCTTCATGAGTAATACACTTCAGATTAGTTTCCAAAATACTCATTCAAAGATGGCTCCTCCAGTCCCTAGATCAAACACAGTTGTTGACAATACTCAGCACAACGGCAAGATCTATGTTTGGACGCCAGCAGGGGAAGAGGGCGATGGAGTGCTGCTAGTTGAAGACGAACAATGTATTATTCATTGAAGAAGACAAACAACGCATGGACTCAAAAAAAAAATATGTTTGTTGCAGAAGGCGCTAGTGGAGTGTTGATCGTTGATGAAGATCAAACCCTTGTTCAATAAAGAAGACGAACAAGATAGAACATTTTTCTTTTTTTGTTTTAACATGTCTTATATCAGAGGTATTTTAGTAAATAAGAATACAATATTTAAAATAAAATAAATATAAAATAAGGAGAATGACAAATTTAGGAACTTGGCAACTTGCTAGTGTAAAATGCCTTAAGCTCAATTATTTTTGAAAAGTTTCTCCTTTCCCCAAAGGAGACCAAAAGCAACCCTTTACCATAATTTTCCCCAACTTATACATCCCTTTGGTTGTAGGGATAGGAGCATGAATAGGAGTGGAGGGTTTCGTCTCTTATTATAAAGCTCTAAAAGTAAAGGGAAGTGAGTTAAGTCGACTCGGTGGACATAAACCCATTGGATAATAGAGTTGGCAATGGATTGGGTTCGAGTGAACTTAATATAGGGTATTAACGAGTTGATAAGCTCTAACCTAACCTGTGTAATCCGTCCAACTCAATTAATCTCCAAAATAAATTTGTAAATACATAATAATAGACTAAATAATATTTCAAACATATTTTTTTGCTTATATATAATGAGTAGGGTATAATGACCCAATGGGTTGAGAAGCTTAAGCAAAACCCAACCCGTTTATTTATGGGTTGAAACAGGTCAACACAAAAATGGATATGTTTATTAAAATCCCAACCAAAACCCACATACTGGTGGGTTAGTGGGTCGGGTTGCAAATTGCATATATGAATAGATACAAGAACCATTCTTAAAAGGAAAGCAAGAAGTCAAAATTGCACTTTACTATAAATACCACACAATAATTCATTAAGGGCAATACTTTAATATCCAGGTGGGCATTTAAAAATAAAAATAAAACAAAAAAATATACAACTGAATTGAATATCTGAAATCGTCTGTTATGTTGTGCAACCCCCTGTCAAGGTTTTAAATACTGGAACCGGTCGCCGGACCGGTTCCGGTCCGGATCGGCTGGTGTCGGTCCGAATCCGGTACAAAAAACAAAAAAAATAAAAAATTAATTTCAGATCGCGCTGGACCTGCCGGACCAGTGGGATCGGCGGGACCGGACGCCGGACTGCCGAAACCGGTCATCGGACCGCCGGTCCATAACCCGGCAATACAAAGGCTCGTATCGCGGGTTGGAACCAAACCGGTCCCGTCCGGTCCCGGTCCGGACCGGTATCGGCCAATCCTTGAAACCATGACCCCTGTTGCGCAACTCTATTGCTTATCTGCAAAAAGGGGGACCCATAGCGGACACGTGGGATTCAAATCATCTAAGATCCTTCTCGTAAAGAGAAGGAACAGTAGCCAATGAAAACCAGACACATAAGCCTAACAACCGGACACACTGTTCACCATCAATTAAAAAAGGGAAAATTAAGGAAAATGGGGACCCATAGGGGACACGTGGGATTCAAATCATCTAAGGTCCTTCCCGTAAAGAGAAGGAACAGTAGCCAATGAAAACCAGACACATAAGCCTAACAACCGGACACACTGTTCACCATCAATTAAAAAAGGGAAATTAAGGAAAAGGGGAACTTTTTAAGTCTAATGCCAAAAAAGCCTTTTGAAAAGTCTTTCTTTAGTTAAAGCCTATTTTAATAAAAGTAATTGAGCTCAAGGCACTTTGCACTGTAGCAAAGTGCCTTAAGTCCAAAATACCCTTCTATTTAAACCTTTTTTTAGAAAATTAGTATATTGTAATTTATTGTTGTACCCTTATTTTTTAGGGTGAATTGTACTTAGACCACCACCACCACCAACCTAACACCACCACCCAACCACTACCACCACCACCCCCCTCACCCCACGACCACCACCACCGCCACCCTCACCCCACCACCACCACCATGACCACCACTACCATTTCATCGTTAGTATGTCAAATAGTTGGTTGTCCATTTTGAAATAGCTTGCAAATTGTGATAAAAAAGATAGTATCCTCCAATGAAAATACTGGTATCCTCCGATGAAAATACTGGTATCCTTAATCAAATTTCATAAAACAGTTAGTGCTCATTTTGAAATAACTTGTAAACTTTGGTGACAAAGCCAGTATCCTATGATCAAAATGCTAGTATCCTGCAATGAATGTGTTTGTATCCTTAATCAGGTTTCATCGTTAGTACATGAAACAATTAGTTGCCCATTTTGAAATAGCTTATAAACTGTGATGAAAAAGATAGTATCCTATGATCAAATTGCTAGTATCCTCCGATGCAAATGCGATGAATGTGTTTGTACCTTAATCAGTCATCGTTAGTACATGAAACAATTAGTTGCCCATTTTGAAATAGCTTATAAACTGTGATGAAAAAGATAGTATCCTATGATCAAATTGCTAGTATCCTCCGATGCAAATGCTACTATCCTTAATCAAGTTTCATCATTAGTACATGAAACAGTTAGTGCCCATTTTGAAATAATTTGTAAAATGTGATGAAAAAGCTAGTATCATATGATCAAAATGTTGGTATCATCCGATGAAAGTGCTTGTATCCTTAATCAGGTTTCAATGTTAGTTCATGAAATAGTTGGTTGCCCATTTTGAAATAGCCGAAAGCAACTCGTCTCCAAGAAGTTAGTTGCGGATGGTGGGGGTGGTGAGGGTCATGGTGGTGGTGGGCGTGGTGGGGTGAGGGCGGTGGTGGTAGTGGTGGTAATGGTTGTGGTGGTGGGGTAGTGGTGGGGTGGTGGTGGTAGTAGTGGTCGTAGTGATGGTGGTGGTGGGGTGGTGGTGGCGGTGATGGCTGTGGTGAGGTGGTGGTCGTCTAAGTACAATTCATCCTAAAAGGAAAGGTACAACAATAAATTATAATATACTACTTTTCTTTTAAAAAAACAGAAGGAAGTTTAAACACAAGGGTATTTTGGGTTTAAGGTACTTTGCTACAGTGCAAAGTGGTAGCAAAGTGCCTTAAGCTTAATTACTTTTATGCAAATCGGCTTTTGCTAAAGAAAGACTTTTCAAAAAGGTTTTTTTGGCATTAGACTTGAAACATTCCCATTTTCCCTAATTTTTCAAAAAAAAAAAATTATTAAAAATCACATGGATTTGTATGATGACAGGCTGATGTAGCTTTGGCTTATTGGCTGCTGTTCCTTCCCGTAATTGAATTCATACGATTGATTAGCTCGTGAACTTTGTACACATGCGAGCCCTACTTTTTCAGAGAAGCAACAGACGATTTCTGTTTCCTCTGTCAGTCCCATACAAACAGATAGCCTGAGGGATTCAAAGCTCAAACCAAACCAAACTGGACAGACAACACAAGCTTTCCATATACGACATCACACCAGACGAACACAACTTTTTTAGAGAAAAAAGCCACATTGAGAAACTAAACATAGGAAACAGTGATGCCCTCTTTTAATTATCATTATCATTAGTCTCAGTTTTTTATTTTTGTTGAAATTAGTCTCTGTTTCTTCCAAGTTAATACACTATTTTTCAAATTTCAATAGCAGAGAGTCTCAACGGGAAAAAAAATGTCAGGAGGTAGAAACAAGCAAGCAAATAACCATGTCAGATAAAAAGGCAAAAATACTGAGCAAATAGCCTATTTCAAGTAAAAGCCAAAAACAATGGAGAGAGAGTAAAAGAAGCAAACAAGCAATGACCCATCATCTCAGACCAAGTTTGAGAACAATCAAACACACATTTCAGGTAACATCTGAAAAAGGCAGAATACAGATAAGAGAGAGAGAGAGAGAGAGAGAGAGAGAGAACAAGCAATGACTCATTTCAGAAAAAAATTGAAAACAAGCAAATACCCATTTCGGGTTACATCTGAAAAAGTGCAGTACAGATAGAGAGAGTACAGGTAGCCAAGGGCATTAAAATAAGAAAACAAAGTTAAATAACATGCAGAGTGACAGAAAGGAAGATGAAGGTGAAGAACAAAAATAATATATTTTGAGCTAATCAACTTTAAAAAAAAAAAAGAAAAGAAAGAAAAAAGAGCACACCTTGCAGATGATGGGTATACACAAGATCCATAACCTGTAAAACCAAAACCGCACATTTTTGTAGTCCAAATCCCACAAAAACAAAGTAAAACAGTGCATGCAAAGCTGGGGAAAAAAAAAAAGAAGAAGAGAGGGAAGAGAAACAGACTTGGGTCAGTCATTGCAATGGTGGCAGTGCCAGCAAAGTCGCATGAGCCAGGTATCATGGCCCTACGCTGGAAGTAACTGTTGAAGGCGTAAGAAGCATGTGCCTGCATTGTATTTGGAAGGTAACAAAGGCCAGATGGCTGAATGGAACTACAATCAGCACCTGCCCCACATGCATAGTCCAAAGCAGTCTTCAACTCCTGCTCGCTCGCGTTGCTCCTTGCCACACACCAGCTCGCCCCTTCCACCACCTTTCCCTTTCCTATCATCACTACCACCACCACCACCATTGCCACCACCACCGCCACTGTTGTTGCCATGGCGAATGGAGAACCAACTGCTTTGTAGTAGTAGTAAGTCGGTAAAGCAAGAGAGAGAGAGAGCGTGTGAAAGAGACGTAGCAACAAAGCAATAAAGAATACTGTTCACTAGAGAGTAGAGGGAGAGCATCTCTTTTTGCTTCTTTTTTTCGCCTTTTTCATTTGTAACGGGTGGCAAACTACTACCTTTAGTAAGGGTATTCAGAGTACTGCTTTTTTTACGGTGTATATACGCTGGCTGATATGATATATTCGGTGTAAGTTAATATAGTACTTTGCTAGTTTGAGATCCACTGATTTTGGCAAGTCAATAATATAGATGGACGGTTCAGATACATGATCATGACTTTGAATATGGTCTAGAGATGAAAATCGTGTGAATTTAAGCACATGGATGGGTCCAAACCCGTTTATCTGTCTGTCAAGATAATTTATTTTGACCCGACCCGAATCCGTGTATAGTACGTGTATTCCATGAAAGAAGGCTCTGCATGAAGCCCCATGGGAGTTGGACGTAGCGAGTAGTATTCTCTTTTTAAGGGAGTACAGCGCGCAATTCTAGCATTGAGGGTACTTTAGTCATTTTCCGTGTATTCTATTTCGGGATTATAAAAAATAGAAAAAGAAAAGTGCATTGAAGCGAGAGTTCCAAAGCCGTAAGATCTGGACAAATTTACACTCCATTCATGTCGCTTTCAAAAGAGATGAGTGGTAGAGGACCGAAAATGTCATTGCAAACCACGACCATCCAATCAAATGCAACGGTACAAAAGCTCAGAGCCAGAGCCAGAGCCAGGGTCGGATTAAAGCATTCCCTGGAAACTGATCGAAATTATAGTACAGATTGCCAGTCCTTGAAGCTATAAATATAGCTTCTTTGGATGAAGTAAAATCTGGTGACCGAAAGAGATTGCCTGGACCTTGGCTGTTTATATATATACATAGGTGTGCTGTTTATATATATACATAGGTGTGTGTGTGTGTGCGCATGACAGCAGTTTCCCTAAGCAGGAAGTAACTACATTATCAGGTGGAAACTGGAAACTGATCTAAATTATCCCAAGGTCTGCTGAAAAATTTTGAACCTGTATAGAGATACAATTTCTGATGCTAATCCTCTTCCATGCCTTAAATATTTCAGTTGATTGCCTAGAAGAAAAAAAAATCACATGTTATCAAATACTTGAAAAAATCAGCAAACGCAAACATCTCTATAATGTTGATGCTATTTAAATCAGAACGGTGCAACTCCGAAGCCACAACCAACATCCTGTTAAAGAATGAGTTTGCCCATAATAACAATTTAAACAACAGAACTGCAATTTAATTTCAAATGATAATGATTTCCAACATGATAACGATTATATATGTAATGAGGCATTACCTCTTTTAGTAAGCATGTCTACAAACATCAGCCGATTTTGCTTATTCATCTGCTTAGACTGTTCTGCACATGTAATCACAGAAAAAATTGGTTATAGCTGAATGGGGGGGAGCATGAAACAAAGATCAAGCCCTCGAATAGATTAGATCTTTTCTTGATGATCCAATTCTGGTTTTCACACTGGACAGGAATCAGTCAAAACATCCATCTTGGAGATGAATGAACTGCACTTTGGCGGGGCCTGCTCAGGCTAAGCTGCTCCGAGTTGTTTCGCTTCTTCATGATCGAGGAGACAGTTGGGCTGTAGAAATCATGGCTCCTATGAGATGTAGCCCCTTGTGAGTATATCTTCCTTCCTTGCATGAAGTTACGCTGCTGCTCCAGGGATGTCTTGTTGTCTGCTATTGGATTTCTATGAGCAGCACCCCATCTGTTGTAATTAACACAGCTTTGGCTCCTCCCTACTTGTTGAAATTTCTCCCCCCTAGGAGGACTGGGGTAGTTTCTGCTCTCAGCAGTCTCAGCGGAGTACATGGTTTCCCCATCGCTGCTATATTCAGCATGGAAGCCATGAGGCCCAACCTGCATTTCCGAAACCTCTATTGGAGATGAACTGGACTGGACCTCGCTCCGGTCCCCATTTACGGACCTGGTTGAGACGATCTCAGAATTACCACCAGGGCTGATCAGTCCTCTATCCTTTAATTGGTATTCTTCTCTTGGCTGGTTTTGTAAAGCAAGGTCCTCAACACCATTTCCATCTGAGTTTGAGGCCTGTCGTTTGATAGGCTGTTGTAACACTACAGATTTAGGAATCCTTGGAGGGAAGTTAATATCTAAAAGTTGGATCTGGGTAGTTTCTTTCTTCTGGATGAGCACTGAACTCAGTCTTGGGGTTTCATAGATTTCTGGGGTTGGAATTCCCTGCTCACGGGTGGTAACACGTTGCTCGTTAACGGGGTTTTCTTCTTGGCATATGTTTGTAGTAGCTGAACAACTTGGTCCAGGCTGATCTCTAGGCTTTGAGATAATATGGGATGATGACAGGGTATCATCATTTTCTCCCTCCGCTGACTTGAAAACTCGTCGCAGGGTGAATGAAGCACAGGAATTTTCACTCTTCTGCCCTGTAGACAACAATCGGATGAGCGGCAGTTTGGGCTTGTTAAGCTCATCCAGGCTTCCTTCCCAATGCTGGTTTAACCAATCACAGATAATGGGAATTGGGATGCCAAACTGCATAGGCAGATCTTTCTTCCATGAAGATGACGATGATGACGAGGTTGAAGAAGACTTGGCAGTTGGAGATGTAGCTAACTTCATGGGATCACATATCATAAATGCAAGATTACCTTGGACATCAAAACCAGCAGACCCAGGGCTCCAAGTTACTCCATCTGTAGACAATTTTATGAGATTGTCAGTCGCTATCACCACCTTTCCCTCACCCACTGTCAACTCCTTTTTTTCTGTGTAGCCTAAGAGATAGATAGCATTACCCAGATCCAGACTTGGATTGGAACATGTCTTCAAGTAATGAGGCTGTTGCACCTGCGTGTTTGAGTCTCCATCCACAGCATCTAAACCAACTATTGTAAGATCAAGAACAGAGCTAGTGATGAAGAACCTGCACCAGAAAGAAAAAAGGGGAAAAAATGAGGAAAAAAAATGTTTCTGCAGGTGTAGCTATACAAACTTGATAATATAACAATACAAATTAGCAGGAGTAAAATGATTTCTCTTGTTCTTCCTTTAGCTCCAAATTGAAATAAGTCCTCTTTAATTAAACTTACAGATATAAAAAGGTCTCCAAGAATAACACTGAATAATATAATGAAGCAAGAATTCCTATTTTTACTCTTAACTACTTTTGTTGATCACTGTCTTTTTCTGTAAATACCAGATGAGTTATTATAGCTGTGAGGAAGAAAACAGATATTAATCCTTTTGTTTTAGTTAAGAAATAACAATAGCTCTTATCAGGGCCTGTTAGAACAGGGCTGCAAATTCAATGCTAGGTACCCCCAACACTATTACAACCTGCTAGAATATGAATATGTTTATAAGGGAATGATTTCATGTGTGTAAGTAACATGAATCCATAAATATGAAACAATGAGCAAAATAGAAGAATCAAATTTTAAACACAAAAACAAAAGCATCTAATAAGTTTGCCTACGTTAATTACACAATGTAAGCAAGCAAATTATATAATAAATAATAGGAAAATGATTTAGGAGATGAATCTAATAATACTGTAGATTTAACTGGGCGTATGGTAGTATGCTACAGCAATGAAGTACCACATCAACCCTAAATCAAGTCTCGGGTTTTCAAGTGGACTACATTAGGAGTCCCTAGACCAGAAATGGGAAGCTTACAAGAGGAAAAAGCAGAAAGACTTGAAATAGGAAACCATGACACTGACAATTCCGCCTCCTATACAATCCTAATAAAATTCCAACCCAAAACACTCAAAAATATTGGACTATACCATTGCATGCCCCTTGGGAACAGCCTTGACATCTAGGTTGCAAATATTTCTAGTAAGTTCTACCTTTCATGAGTGGTGTTCTCCAGATTTCAACAGATGGGGATTCTTGAACAGAAATGACTATTCCCTCGGATGTTTTCAAAATCAGTCACAGTGGCATCCAACTCAAAATCTCCGACATAGACTTGTGCCTTGCAACAATGTCTGGGCTTAAACCTCTCACTGCAACTGAAACAAAGACACTTTCTCGTCTCTCATTCATAGCTTTTGTAAAGCCTTTAGATATAAATAGCATTGACAAGCAATATTTTAACCACAAACAAGAAAGCGTGAAGAAGGGGCAGGTTATTGGTGCATTCATACCATAGTTTTAAATTTCGCCGGCATGCCGGCGAAATTTCGCCATTTTCTAGTTTGGCAACATGGCGATATTTCCCCATCTCGGCGAAATTTGGCCAGCCCCCCCACTTGGCGAAATGTCTGGCAAAATCGAAATTTAAAACCTTGATTCATACCAAACTCACGTTTCATCCTTCGACATGGATACAAGTAACTCGCTGAAAACCATTCAGTAGTATAAATATAAAAAAGGAAAATGGTTGCTCCAAGGGATCAGGCTCCTAAATGCTAGATCACTTCTAGGTGATTAGCCTCCAAACAAAAATATATCATATTCTAATTCTTTAAAAGCCATCACATGTGTTTACAAAGAACACTACTTGTCCTATTAGACAACTAATTGAAATAGGAAACCATGTCATTAACAACCCAGACTCCTATAAAATCCTTACAAGATTAAAATCAAGAACTTTTGGGACCTATGAGGAAAGTTTTTATTCCAGAATCCTTGTCTGTTTTGAAGTTATTTCACAATTTTGAGAAGCATTCTTACTACTAGGAGCTTTATAAAAGTAACTACAGGTTGCATTATTAATTTAGATATAGAAATTTATCTGTAAAACATACTAGTTTTAACCTAATTGGGGGTTACACATTTGTTAACAGAAAAAGGAGATATACGGCTTTTAATTTTTATATAGTGCCAAATTTCAATATCCAAGTGAATTTATACATGAAATGAATAGCTTATTTAATATATGGGGTAGACATTGAGCATTGATAAGAGAATGCAGATATAATTATAAAATAAAAAATTTGCATTTTTTACTTAAATCCATGATTTGAAGAAGATTCAATTCGTTTTAAGAATCTGCATGTATGTTTCCAAAGCAGTGACCAATTCAGTTACCAAGATCCAGTGCGATCGGGAGGTCAACTAAGATGTACCAATCACATCCATTAAGATATAAAATACATTTAATATCATATGTATACCCTTTTAGTTTACTCCAAATTTACCAAAGACCAACGAGCTTTTTCTCTCTCATTTTTTAAATCATTTACATGAGATGCACAACAGAGTTGACTAGACAGCAATTAGTAGCATGAACCGAGATAATAGATCCCTATTTCTGACCATTTCTCAGAATCATCTGTACTCCCATGCATTAACCTGCCTGTCCTAAACCCATTTTCATCTCTCATGAATCCATTGTTCGCTCATTCTCACCACTCCGTATTAACTCTCTCATCTCACAAAACCCCAATCATTTCCCCCATTTCTTACATCTATCAAAAGTCTCTCTCTAGCCCTATCTATCAAATTCTCTACCTCTCTTTTGTAAATAATAGATTTTTTTTTTATCAGTAAAGGAAACTATTCATTAAATATGCCAACAGGCCAAAATATACAAGTAAAGGGAATCAACCCAAAACTAAAAAAATCTTCTATGTCTAAATCTACATGTCCCAGTTCATTCCCCATTTACAACAAATTCAGAATATTTGATACCCCCCCACCCCCCACCCCGAATTCAGTATAGTTAGAAGCCCAAAAAAACAATAATGATATCGATAATCTTGAGTGTGTCATTTTCCAGTTCCCTGAAAATCCTTTGATTTCTTTCGCCCCAAACAATCCAAACAATTGCTGCCGAACAGTAAATAATAGATTTTATTAAGAGAAGGGCCTGAAAAGCACATACAAGCAGGGGCGGAGCAA
>JAUPMG010000006.1:6752694-6764517 GCA_031762675.1 Pachysandra terminalis | reverse complement strand
TGCAGCAAACCTTGTTGGGAGAGGTCCCCACTTCGGCGCCCGACAGTACCTCGGAGGAATAGTCCTGGGCGAAGCCTAGGGATACCTTGGGAAACCAAAAAAAAAAAAACTTATGGATGACTGTTTTCAGGATATTTCTTGTGGTGGGCTATTGCACATAGATATGGGAACATAGCCCAGCTCCTCGAGAGTTCAATAACTGCCTCTCACAACCTAATCCTATCAAAAGCCTAAGTAGTAGAAGTTCTTGAGGAGATAGTGTAGTTGCTTCTCTCTAGCTTTCTCTCTAAAGTGGAGATTAGGTTAGGACAGGTTGAGAAGGCAGGTTCCAGCGATACCTCTACGTTATTAACTTCTTAGTTTGTTGTGATGGGAAGATAATTTTCTTCAAGTCGGTAAATGTATCTGATCAGATCAAGGATTATCAATATCTCTTCAAATTGATAGCTAAAAGTTATAGAAGAGATTGTGGACCAGTATGTGGTTCATCTTGTCATGGAAAATCAATCTTCATTCAAAACTCAAAAGGGTTGGGAAGTTACTGATGTTGGAAAGAAAGCTCCAACATTGGACTCTATGCTCTGCTGATTGCGTTGATATGATTTTACATGCTTTGAGGAGAGAAATGCGGCTAAGAATGTCATTGAACAAGAAGAAAAGGCTTTTAATTTCGTCTATAATCACAATTGGACTGGTAAGGCTGTATGGTTAGTAGGAACTTAGTTGGCAAGAAAGTAGAGTAGAATTAGATTATTCATATCTGTTTTTTGGAATAATGTTCGCCTACTAACTGAAATGCATGAACCTATTATAAAGTACAGAAGGTGATGGATGGAGATTAGTAGGCTACAATACGTTACGTGCACGAAGCAACAAGATTATGTCAACTTATTGTCATTGTAATTGCCTCTAAACAATACAAGAAGAATCAAGCGATCATTGATAGAAGATTGAAGGACCAACTCCTCCATAACATCCATGCTGTTGGTAAACTGCAAATTTTATTTTCATTAGCATTTTATTACATGGAGTGATATGGACAATATAGTTTAACTGCACAATTGTGCTTCAGCAGATTACCTTTATCCAGTTTGCCATTATAATAAAGATCTTGGAAATGACACAAGCCTGATAACCACACTTTGAATGGTGATACTAAGGATGAAGAGGGATTTTACCAGGTTTAGTATGACCTTTAATGAAGTAAATATTGCTTCGTATAGAAATTGTGACCAAAAGTATGGTCATTGAAAATTGACAATAACATCCTTTTATATGAGAAAACATTTAGGGATGCTAGGTACAGGTTTCACGGATCGAGCGATACCGGTCCGTACCGGCCAGTCCGGACCATAGCAAGCTTAGATCTTCTTATTAATTTATGCATGTAATTCACCTAATGCAATTAAATAAATGATAAACAAACCAAAGGTGGTAGTTTACCTGAAACATGGATCTCATGGAAGAGTTTGTTCATCTATTTCTTGTCAATGATATCACAATATCCCCTGTGTTGTCTAGGCGCAACCGCTCTAATAGCAAGCTGAGACCTTCTTATTGCTTTATACATGTAATTCATTGTTGCTTGCTTCTCTTTATCCATAACTTCTTATACTTTTATGATGGGATCTTGTAGTTTTGCTACTAAGCATTCATTATCTCAAAAAGTATAGTAAGCATTCATTATTTCTTGTCAAGTATAGTTATGTATACAATGAAATTCGCGGTGAAGCCTCAGAAAAGCAATATAGATGATTGCTTTTCTGCATCATCAACTTCCCAGCTTGCTTATATTTTCAGATTGTTGGTGACAATCTGAACAACATATGGCTCCCAATTTCTTCTATAACATCGTTAATCAATTTAAAAGTATACAGGTGATCCTTTATCTCATAAGAGGTATTAAGTAACTTATGGAATATTGTCTTTAAATCACAATACATCAAGAGATTAATAATTGAGGGCCTAGTACTTCCCTTCCAGACATCACATATAAGAGTTACCCCATATTGGTCCCACTTCTTTATAAATGACTATTATAAGTTTGTCTCCTTTATCTCTGCATTTATTATGGGCTCTTTGATCTCTTATGGGATGGGACATTTAACTTCTGGCACAGTCTTAGCAATCTCATCAATGGCCACCTAGTAATATAGATTGTTTGCTGTATTTGACAAGACGTTGCTGTAAATAAACTATTTCCTAGTGGCTTACTTCACTAGTTTGGCTCATTTTCTAGGATGCTTAACATCCTTCATCTTTTTTTTTGTTTTTTTGGTTTCCGAAGGTATCCCTAGGCTTTTGCCCAGGACTAATCCTCCGAGGTACGATGGGAAGCCAAGGCGGGACCTCTCCCAAGAAAGTTTGCTGCATCCACAGGGGCTCGAACCCGAAGCGACCAGAGCCCCTTCCACTTAGGCCAACCTTAGTTGGTAATGTTGGGCGTCTTTATGTCTGTAAATTTTTGGATCCATCTTCTTTATACTTTGGCCCTTAATTTATTAAATTTTTCTCTAACACTAATAGAACACATCAAACCACACCTACCAGCACCACTAAAGTTCTTACCAGGGATACAACCAATATCAACTCCCCCTTGATCTACTAATAAATGTGCCCCTCAGAGCTTCTCTCTCTGTAGCAATTTCCTCCCTTTTTAAATTCCTAATATGTCCCTCATGGCCTTAGAAACTTTATCTGGTAAAAATATTAGATCTAATAGGGATAAAATAAATGAATTAACCAAAGATAGGTCAACTTATCTGCAAAATAGAGATTTTGTGATACAATATTTCTTCAGATCTCAACTAGAATTCGTTTTGAATCAGTACCAATGAACGCAACCATTTGGAGTAATCTCTTCAGATGTTTAAATGCTTGAGATTTCGTTAATCCAATGTATTGGATATGGTCACTGCACTACTTTTCTCAAGATCTTTATAAAGTTCTCTTAATTCTTTCTTGCTTTGCAAAGGGACCTGGATTTTGAGCTGGATCTTCTGGTTTGATTGAACCATGGGATTCGAGATCTGAAGTCTCTTCAGATGGAAGATTCCTCTTCTGGAGAGTTTAATGGCTACAATTGATTGTTGCGATAATCTTCTTTTGGACTTAATATGGAGAAAGATTGAAGGCACATTATGTTTATCTTCAATATCCATATCAAGATTGTAGATGAAGAATAAGAGTTTAAAAGATCTGTTATCGGATTCTCTCTCTCTCGTCTGTAGCCTCAGCATTGAAGCAGAGCAACTGAATGGTTAGAGTAGAAGGCAGACTATTGTATTTATGCCATTTCTGGACTTTCCATTTGTTTCTGTCTTTTATCATTCATATAATTCGAGAATTGAATCACTGATGCATATATGATTTCTATATGAAAGATCTGTTTTAGATATACTCATTGTCTTCTTCGCCAATCAGTGGTATATGGCTCATTTGTTTTCTTCTTTTTGTGTAATACAGATGGATGAAGTGTTGGCTTCAGTTGCAGAGACAATAAAGAACTTTGCTGTGATCTACCTGGTAGACATCACAGAGGTGCCCGATTTCAACACTATGTACGAGCTGTATGTTCCCTCAACAGTCATGTTCTTCTTCCCAAACAAGCACATCATGATCGATCTGGGGACGGGAAACAACAACAAGATCAACTGGGCTATGAAGGACAAGCAAGAGTTTATTGACATTATTGAAACCGTCTATCGCGGGGCCAGGAAGGGTCGTGGTCTAGTAATTGCCTCCAAAGACTACTTTCTGCGTGCATGTTCCTGGACAGTGTAAGATCAGCAGATGCTATGCCGCCGAACCTCCATTTTAGGACCTCATACCATGTGGAATATAGCCTCCAATTTACCTTCAGTTGCTTCTCTGTCTTTAAGCAACATATTGACCAGTTAAAAAGGCACTCCGACCAGTCATAATTAGAAACTGCTTCAACAGATACAGTTCCTGGCAGGAGGCTTCTTTAACAGAAAACCCCATAATTCTCATCAAAATAATAATTAAAAAAAAAATACCAGAAAACCCATATCGGTTACACAGAGAAACTCTTATTCATTATGGTTCGAACTCTTATTCATCTTGGTCTAAACTGATCTCAGTAATCCCCATTTATTTCAACTCAAAACTCAAGATATACTCTTTACCTAGACAGCTAAACACCAGGATTTTTGATTCAATTCATATACCCTTCTGAAAACAAAAGCAAAATTAACATTGCACAGGACTCCTTTTCAGTTTAATGAGCAACATTGGGCAGGTGCACCTTTTTTCTTTTCTTTCTCTTCATACTTGTTTATTACATTGTACTTGGTCGTGCTGATAAGACATGGGTATAGCATCAATTTTCAAATCTTGAGATAACAAGATCATAGAAACTGTATAGGTCAGGAAACATTCTTCTTTTTTTTCCTTTTCTTTTTTTGGTACAGTTTCCACGGGCCACTGCTCCACATAGCCATCTACTTACCATCCTAAGCCTTCGGGGAGTGCTAAAGGGGCCCTGTGAACGTGGCGTCAAGACAACTCAAACGACCCACGACGTCTTGGTTGGGGGCAAACTGCCGAATAAGCTTCCATTTATTTGATGAAGGCGGGTTTCAAACCAATTCTTGTGATTTAGTCTAGGTTTGAGGTTATAAAGGGTTGTATAAATGTCATAAACCAATTCTGAACGTTGTAGACAACTCGGATCACGTGCCTCGATGCACACGAACTCGAATCTGCGGCGAAAGATCTCTATCGAACTGGACAATGTCTCACGTCGGAATATGTGATTACTAGAACCACATACAATAAACCCATACTCAGAGGTTGAATTCTCCAAACGTGGACTGTATGAATGGGTAGGGAGGAGGAGCCTTCTATATATATAGAAGATTCAACTCAACTCCTCCTAGGACTCAATCTTCTAATTCTATTAGAAGAGAGTTATCTACTCTCTCCTAATTCTATTAGGAGAGAGATATCCACATCCCCACTTCTAACCAAGTATGAATGTCTAATTAAGTGAGGACCCAGGTCAGGTCAATCAGGTTGCCCCATCACTTAAATCCAACAAATTCCTTTGAGAAATTGCTGCTCATATTGAATCCCATTAAGGTGGAGTTCTTCTAGTTCATTGTAGAATTCCTGCCCCATATATTGACCCTACAAACTAGTCTAGTCAGTATGAATGGTTCTCTATTAGTGAAAGTCTCTCTAGGGTGCCTTCTCAAGATTTAGGTACTCAAAATGACGGTTCAAATCATTCACCTCCCAAAACAAAGTTCAGTTCAGTTCACAAACCACAGGCAGTAAAATCCCTAATTTAACTCCCAGACCAAAAGTAGGACAATCGACAAAGGACTCAGTTCAACAAACAGTCTGACACCCTCACCCCCCAAATAATCCAATCCAAAAACCAGTAGCCATCAAGGATAAAAACCAAAAGGCGGTATGTTGTGATGCTAAAAATAAAATATACACATATACATATATATATATATATACACACCTTATCCCAACTAGTTGGAGTCGGCAACAAAAATCCTGTTCCTCCATCCCAATCTGTCAAAAGCCAGATTGTTTTTATTGATATATATATATTTCAAAAAATCATTTGAGAGGAGTTGTGCAAGTGTTTGGACATCAAAGACGGCCCTTAAAACAGAAGCCGCAATTTGTGACCATGAATATCTTGGTAATACGGTGGGATAAACTTAAAGATGATTGCCGTCACCTTAAGATTAAAGCAATAATAGGTACCTATACAGAAGATACCCAATCTCCATGACTGAAGGAGCCGAGGCCTACGACACTAGAACAAGCAATACACTGAACATTTCTTCCTCATGACATGAAAACCAAGATGTTTCCTTGTGCCTAAGCATGCATTTGTAACATTAAACCAGTTGATGTTCAATGAAGTACGAGGTTGACAAGATTATGCAAAGGGGATTGGCTGTAACCATGTATTTCTATGACAAAGGTTGCACTAACTACAACTCAGTCAAACAATCCTAAATGAGAGTAGATGGAAAAAGAAAGAATATCTAGAATTTGTAACTTAGGAGGTTTTTCCAGTTATGGTTCAAAAAATTTAGTTGGTAGTCCTTTAATGAAAAAACGACAAAATTATAAAGCTTTTCTGTTAGCAACGAATGGATTCTAGTATGTTGTGGAAGTGGAAATTCTTTTATAGTGAATCAATTTTTAAGCATATAATTAGGAACTATTTGAAGGTTAGAAATGGCTAGACTTGTGCAAAGCCCACACCTAATACAACTTCACACTGACTGCAGGCCTTAAGCTACCATCAGTATTGAGAATTGGCCACTGCAGTCCAAGAAGAATAAACTCTATCTGTAAAGCTAGGGCTATAGAGCATTTTTTACCAATCACTTAGAATATCTGGCTTCCTAAACTCCTTTAAGAGGATAAATTTAACTAGTGACGAATCTCCAAATAGAAAACTAATTTCCAAAGGTGAAAAGCTTCTGCATTAAGAAAGGCCTATATTCTTCAAAGCTAAAAGCAAAGCTGAGGGAAGAAGGTGTGAGAAATAAGTCCTCTGTTCCCAAATTAACCTATGATCCTGCCTCATTTGTGTCAACAACCTAGACACTTAAATATTAAACGTATAGAAATAGTTTCAGATGGAAAACAACCTCCCATTGGTTTCTTCCTGGGCGTCATTTCCCTGGACCTCTATTCACCCGGTATCTCTTATGGGTTATGTAGACCAGGTGATAAACTGACTTAAGACTGGTTAGTACATTTTCTTTGGACTGAGTCAGTATCTTATATACTTTCCCTGTACATAGGTCGTCCTAGTTGGGGATGTCAATTGGTTAGGTCTAAACCGAAATCCGAACGAACCAAACCTAAAAAGTCAGTTTGGTTTGGTTATGGTTAAAAAAATGAAAAATTGAATTAGTTGGTTTGGTTTATACCTATTTGGGACATACATGGTATTGATTTTTGACCAATTTATCCTACTTTAACAGGAGAGTGCTTTTATTTTCATTGATAACTACTTTCAAATCATAGAACAGGACCCAGTCAAATTAGAATTTACACTAGCTGTGAAGTGATTTGTTGTACGTTTGTCAATTCTCTTCTAAAGTTTTTCTTTCCTCATTCCAAAGAACCTAGATGTGATTAGAATCTAGCTATTTGTTACATCTTTCCCCCTTTATTTATCCTTGGTGAGGTTTCTCCCATTTGAGATTATATTTTTCCTTAATATCCCATTGTGTGATTTCTAGGTCATCATAAGCTCTAAAACTTGAATAGAGTTTGAATCTTTTCACCAAAATTTGTACATGAATTGTGTGATAATCTTAGAACATAAGTCATTTGATCATAACTTCATCTTTTTGTTTGATCGTAAAATTATTAGGAAAAAAAAAAAGAAGAGAAAGAAATAGATATGAATAATCTTCCATAAAAATCATGACCTGTATTCAGCATTTAGATACATATTATCTCCAAATTTTGTAAAAGAAGAAGAGAACTCATGTAGAGAAAAATTCAAACTAGAAATTAGTGTACAACCATACCTTTTTGTAAATTACACAGTACACTAACCAGCTTGACCATCCTCTGACCTCTCAATTTTCTCTTCCACCACCACAACCATCAAGTCAAGCTTCAATTACAAGCTACATGAGCTGGTTAGGAAGAAACAACTTGTTACATAGAAACCAAGTCATGCATCAACAATGAATTGGTCATCTTGATTATCTCCTTCAACCCGAGTTTCGCCATGAACAATCCCATTCATATGGTGCAAATTCTGTATCATTTGTGAAAGATAAGGGTGACCTGCTCCAGTATGATCAGAAAGCCCAGTTGGATGGGCAGTCCACTGTGAGACTATCCCGAGCAACTGGCTGGTAAGGTTCTGTTGCTCATGAAGGATCCGAGACTGAATCTGGTCCATTGCTGCCCGGTGCTGACTCAACATGCCATCGATCCTTTTCTTCCAATCTGATCTCCTCCGGTCCATCCTCTCCACCCATTCTCTCTCCTGTATCAATTCCTCCTCTCTTCTCCGCCTCTCCCTCTCTGCACACTCCTTGTCCATAGCTTCCCATTCCCGCATCCTCTCCCTCCTCATAATCTCCCTCGTCCGCTCCCTCTCTCCCCTTTCTTTCTCTTTCTCCCCCAGCTTCCTTTCCCTCTCTTGTTCAACCTCCACTCGAAATTGTCCCCTCCTTTGCCTCTCTCGTTCTCTTTCAGTCTCCCGAACTTCAAACCGAGCTTCCTTTTCCTTCAATTGTGCTAACTGGTTCCCAAGAATTGCCCATGTCCTCTTTTCCAACCTCTTCAACTTCTTCCTCTTCTTCCTGGCCTCGGGTCCAATAGGATCCATTTCTTCATAATCAAAACCATTAGTCCCATTATCTTTCATTTGATTACCATTATTATCATGACTCTCTTCCCCCTCTACACCATCATATTCAAACCCTAACCCTAAATCCAAAACTCCATCTTCTCCACCATCAATACCAACCCCAAAAGCTCCCTCTGGAGGTGTAACCAGATGCCCAAACCGACCAATCTCCATCTCCTGACCTCTCCCATGAAAACCCCTTCCATTTTCACCATTACCAGTAGTAGTTGCAGTTGCTAACAAAGGCATTGAATCATTACTATTGTACCCCAAAGCTATATCACCAAAAACATCCTTATAACTAAGAAAATTAGGCCAGTGAGTAAGACCCTCAACCCAATCAAACTCCTCTTGCCCGGAGTGATGGTGGTCGCCGGCGGAATTTTCCCCTCCGACAGGCTTCTTAATCTTCTGTTTCACAAGTAAATACTGATGTCTCATGTTCTGAACTTTGGTTGAGGCGTCATTCCAGGACCATTGCCAAGGAAAGGCGATGGGATCAAGGGCATGGTGCATCAGATTAACTTGAGCAGCAATGGGTCGGAACTTTTTCTCCCTGGTTTTCATCTTACCTAGGGTTCCATCGGAGAGCATCTCTCCGTACTTCTCAATTAGGGTTCGTTCCTCTTCCTCCGTCCACTTCTTCCTTCTTGGAGGCATCAGTGACTAACACCTCCAAAGGAAAGATCTTTCCCAGAACAAACGCGAACACATCGAAATTGAAAACAATCCTCGAAAAAAATCCCAAACCCAAATCGCAACTGAAGCTAATAAGATCAAAATCGAAGAAAAGAGAGAAAGAATAACTGACCTTGAGCTTGAAATAGGAAGTAACGGTGAAGTGAGATTTTGATCTCTGGATGGAATTCGAATCCTCCAGAGACCGATTTGTCCGGAAAATACAGAAGCGAATGGAGGATCTGTAGGTAGTATTGGGTTTTAAGTTCAACTGAACTGATTCGATATATTATTACAGAGAAATAGGTTCGAATCGATTGATCTAAAGATGAACAAAAGGAGCCGTTAGAGCAGAAGCTGCCTTAGCTTCTGTGATTCACTTCTCTCTTCTCCGGACGTTCTCTCTCTAACACGCGCAGGCGCAGATCTAGGAGAGAGTGAGAAGCATGAAGTTTGTTTAATTACGGATTCGTCCCTCCCAGTCCTTTTCTTTTCTCTTTTCAACTTAGGCTGCGTTTGGACCGGTTTGTGTCTTTGGATAAACATTCATTGGATAAGTGGCTCAACAATAAACTGCTTAGTTCAAGAAAATAGAGTTTGGTAAATACATTTATTTAAGACGTGTTTGACTTTGCCTTTTAGAAGGAGAAGCGATTCCTTTAAAATTGATTCTTATGAAACGCTTCATAAGAATTGTTTCAGAGGAATAAAAGTTGTTTAGTAAAACACCTATTGAAAAAACATTTCCAAGTTAAATTTAGAAGAAATTTGTGTAGAGTAGGAAATCTATATTCCATAGGGTATGTTTGGATCGCATGAATTGAAAGATACAAGAGAATTAGAATGCATATGAATTATAAATCTTATGATTTCAAATTCATATGTATTGAAATTCAGTTGTTTGGTTGACACGTTACTCATAGTGTAATTTATCTAATTTGTATAGCTAGTGTATATATATTTTTATTACTTTTTATTTAACTCAGGTAATGGATTCTCTTACAAATAGGGATGACAACAAGGTTTAATATACTAGGACCATGTGTCAGACCGGTCCCAGTCGGTTATGGTTCGAACTGACAGTCCTGACCGATCTAGATCCGACCGTCAGATCGGTGTCGCCGGACTCACAGAATCGACCATCAGGCTGACGGGACCGGTCACTGGTCCAAATCGAAACCGATTTAGTGGGTTACCCTTTTAAACCACCTCAACGAAATACTTAGAGTGTGAATTATAATTCTCATAAATCGTGGGGATTGTGTGCCTTTTTATTTCCCACATGAATTTTAATTCCCGTGAGAATTGGTCATCCAAACTAGGGGTGCAACTTGGGTCGGTTAAAACCGAAACCGAACTGATCCAAACAGATTTTCGGATTGGTTTGGGTTGGGTTTCTAAAGGTTTGGTTCAGTTTTGGTTATGAAAATACAAAATCGAATTAAAGTGGTTCGATTTTGGGTTTATAGTACGGTTAAACCGAACTGAACCGAAACTCGACATATATATACATTCTTCTAAACCGAACCGAAATCCGATATATATTACATATATAATTTGTTGACTAAGGTTGTTGTTAAGCTACATAATTTCTTTTTTCTATATTAACTGCCCTTGTCAATTAGTCTAAATCATTATTTTGTACTAGACCGAACTGAAATTAGTAATTTCGGTTCGGGTTTAGGGTTTCTCAACTAACTTCGTTAGGTTTTCGGGTTAGGATTTTCGATTCTCAATTCGGTTCGGTTCATGGTTGATATGTATACACCTCGGTTTGGTTTTGGATTGAGGTCAACCTGGACCAAACCGAACGAGTTGCACCCTTGATCCAAACTCAAGAATTGAAATTCACACTTGCCAATTCCAATTCTCACCCTTGAATTCTTGTGATCCAAATGGACCCTAAGTGTTTTGTTCATGAAGATAGCATGGGTAAAATAGGTATTTTAAAATTTTAATGTGATATATAAAACCATAAAACATATTTCATTAAAACGTCGAATTGATTCTCCCAAACGTGATTTCATAAGCAAGAAATACTAGCTTCAAAAAAATCAACATTTGGATGAAGTGATTCTTGTGAAATTGCTTTTCACCTTGGCTTACAAAACGCTACTTATTTATTTGAAGTGCTTTTGGGCTCAGGAATCACTTCTAGAGCCTGAAGAAACAATGCCAAATACGCCTTTTAAGTACTTATGAAAGTTTAAAGATAAAATAGGTATTATGAAAATATTATTAAATTTTAAAAATAACATTTTTTTTAAGTACTTATAAAAGATTAGGGTAGAAAAAGTATTATGAAAATATTACTAAAATTTTGAAACTAACTTATCGCATAAGTGATAAAAGAAGCTGCTTTCAACAACTTCTCCTTTTAAGTGGCCTTCCTCTACTGCTTATGGAAAAACATTTACCCATTAGGTGTTACTAAGCACACTTTTGATTTTAAAAACTGCTTTAACAGGCTACAAGTTGAAATAAGCACATATATATGTCCTGCCCAACGCAGCCTTGGCTGTCTATCAAATGGAGACGTGGAATTGACATAAGTCACGTCTGATGGACCCATCCATCGCTTTAGAGTCAATGCGGGATTGACACGTCAACGATGAATGAATGGAGTCCAATCGTCAAATCAGCAGATGATAGTGGTCATGTCCGTGACAAGTGATCTGGTGCGCTGTGTTTTGGTCTTTTCATTCTATTCTATTCGTAGTGGCAAAATCTGACCCAACCCGTAGACCCACCCGAATCCATCAGCA
>JAUPMG010000006.1:6732177-6748982 GCA_031762675.1 Pachysandra terminalis | reverse complement strand
GGAACCCACCACTTATATGCTCAAACACTCCACATCACTTTTTCAATGTGGGACTCTAAACTTCTCACCCAACTACTACACCTAACGGGCAGGGCCATGCACCCTAACAGTTGGAATCTCAATTTCGTAACATTGGGTATCAAAGAAAAAAAGTACAAGGAGAAAAGAAAATTTTGTTGTAGGTGAATTGGTTGGAATATTTTAGGCATCCTAGGTGTTTGTTCATCGTTCTAAATCCCCTTTGTGAATTGAGAGAAAGGCGCAAGTGAAAAATGGCATTTTTGTCAATGCCCTTTTTTTACTTGGACTAGACATTGAACCAGAGGGTAATATAGTCATTAAAATTTAATTTTAACTTACATATTCAGTGAATCGGACGGTTCTGTTAGTGACGGGTATCTGAGACCTGATAGTAAACCAAAGAGAGGACAGTGGGATTTCAGAAACAAAAGGGTATTTGACTGCAATTGTCAGAAATTATTGGAGGGTCAAAGTAAAATTTTCCCAAAAGAGTTTGCTTGCTGGTCCCCATCTCCTCGTATAGAAATCTTTTTCATTTAAATGGATATATGCTCATTCTCACCTTATTTATGAGCTACATTGTATAGGAGCATTCAAGCATTCTTGTTTAGCACTGTTGTACAATCTGATGGAAAACGGATGAAACTGATTATTTATCTTAAATACATGCTTTCATAGTGTAAAGGATCGTCTGATCCCCGAGTTGAATCTGATACATAATTAAACCATACTGATTTGACTCGGTCCGATCCCGAGACGGATCAGGCGATACAACTCGGGCTCGGCATCCGGATCGTCCAATCCCTCTCGGATTGTCCGACTCGGACTGAGTTGAGTTTTTGAAAAAAAAAAATTAATTAAATTTGGATCGTCCAATCCCGTTCGATCCCCGAGTTGGACTTTTACAATGAATGAAGATTAAAATTGAAACAGAGCTCTTAATGAATATATATATCCTTTAAAAAGTCTAATCTCAACCCAAAACTCATTATTTATTAGCTATCCTGCGACTATAATCCCTTGGACGAATCCTGTTTCTAGTATTACCATTATCCTCGCCGTTACCTTCAAGTCTAACCTGAATTTCCACTCCAAACAATGTGATTCTCCTGAAATACATCATATAGTTTCTGTGTCTTGACTGCAACCCAGTTGTTGTGTAAAAGTGAATTTCATCTTTAGCTCTTAATCTGTAGTGATTTACTATATGCTTCCACCCTCTTGTAAACACATAGCTTTTGCTTTTCTTCCAGTATTCGAAACCAACTTCGGACATTAATCGATCATCGACGAGTGTTAACCTCTCCTTAATATAGCTTCCATCCTCTCTCTTAAGACAAGGGAAGTGGAGTTCAGCAAACCTTTTTGGGATCACAAGCCTATTGTAATCACCCACATCGCTCCTTGACAATACCTTGAGGAAAAGAAAATTTCCACAGGTGGTTGTTGGTTCATCAGCATCATTGGAAGGCTGTTGGTCGTGATTTCTCAGGGGTTCAGGTTCTGAAGAAGACGAACTTTCATTATCCATGAGAGGGTCTGGTTCAGAGTAAGTAATGATACTATCTGAAGACAAAGGGATGATCGCCGGAATTCTCGACGAATTGGGGTTCGGTGACGACGAACATCCAACACTTTGAGGAGGGAGTGTACTTACATCGACCATGGGAGGGTTTGGTTCAGAGGAATTAAGGGTATTACTTGGACCCAAAGTGAGTTCAAGAGTAGTTGCCAAAATGGGATTTGTCTCCTTCAAGCTGTGCCTGCCAAAGCATTTCATCAGTATTGTGTTTTATGAGTTCTAACCAAAAATTTCTATTGAATTGCAATATCTAAGAAAAGAGTTCTTCATGACTTTTTTTTTTTTGGTGAAGAAAGAGTTCATGACTTGGTTTTTTCTTAATCAAGGTAATCAGGGGGGGTGGGGGGGTCAATTGGTTCGGTTTAAACTGAAAACCAAACAAACCAAGTTGAAAAAAGTTGGTTTGGTTTGGTTTTTTCATTTTGGTTTGGTTATGGTTTAGAAAATAAAAAACCGAATTAGTTCGGTTTGGTTTTTGGTTAAGGTTTCGACTAAACCGAAATAGATTACGTAGATATATGTGTGTATGTGTTTGTATGGAAAATAGTATTAATTTTGTCAAACCGAATTATTTGGTTTCTATGTTGGTTTGGTTTTTGGTTTTATCTATTATAGTTCGGTTTGGTTTCGGTTTTCTAATTTAGTTTTTGTTTCGGTTTAGTGTAATATAATTCGGTTTGATTTAGGTTTGACCGCGAAACCGAACCAAATCTACCGAATTACACCCCAAACTACAGTGATCAAAACCGAAATTTTGATGTTTTGGTTCTCTGTGATAACTTAATGCTGCTTTGTGTAATATATATATATATATATATATATATATATATATATTATAAATCAATATTAGAATTTTTCTTATTGTAATCCAATTAGAAAGGAGAGAGAGAGAGAGAGAGAGAGAGAGAGAGAGAGAGAGAGAGCTGTTCAGAATTAAACATCAGATTTTGTTTTTAAAAAAGGAAAGAAAAGAAAAGAAACCCAAGAACTGAAATTTTTGTTACTAAAAAGGAAAGTAAACCAAAAAAAAGAAAGAAATACCTTGGAGATGATGAGTAACGGTGGTGTCTCTTCTCTGCAATGGAAATATCTCTTTGTTCTTGATCATCACTGGGTTTTTTTATCTTCTTCTTCGAGACTTGCTGATGACCTGCAACTTCCATATTCAAAGATTGTTCTTCACTACTGGGCATCATCATCATCTTCTTCTTCTTCAAAGACACTTGTTCAATGGCAACTCCACAATTCAAAGATAAACTCAATTCCAAACCATCACTCTCCAGTACAGGTAAAAAGCTTGACGACGAACCACATTCAACATGCTTCCTTTCCTTCAACCCGGACATAGCTCTTCCTAATTAGACTTTGCCTGAAGCTCTCTCTAACTTCTATTACCAAAGCGGCTCAAGAGAGATAAGAGAGTAGCAACACTTGCTCGCTTTATATGGGATTTCAATTTCTTTCCTTCAAAGGTGAAGGGTTCACCATTCCTAGTCCTCGATGAATACCAAGTCATCCACTGATTTGTCCTAATTTATTAGCAACTCCTAGTACTACTACACAAGCTGTAGTATTTTTAGACTGATTTACCCTTTCGCGCAATCTCAATAAGTCGGATCTTGATCCGATACCAACCCGAATCCATATAAATTTATCCAATTAAATCGGATATTTATTCGATTAAATATCTGGATTTGGATAAGTGAATCCGTTCTGATCCGATTAAAATCCGAATTCAATTAGATTATAAAGATATTTAAGTAATTTTATATGCTAAGGATATTTAAGTTGTTTTAGTAAGCTATATATATTATCAAATTAAACCTTACCCTAACGATTGCTTAGCTCTGCAAAAGCTTTGGCCCCAAAACCCATTTCTCTCTATAGTAAACAAACTCGAAATCCACCATTTTCTGGTAGTTTTTTTTATGCTAAAAACCTCCATCAAAACCGCATCTAACCTTGCCAAAAACCCTAGAAAAACCCAGATTGAAACCCCTATAGATCTTGATTCGAATCCCTTCAAATCTCATCTAAAACCCTAGCTAGATCTTTACGAATTCAACCCCAAATCCCCAATTTTTTTTTTTCTGTTCGTCCCACCCCAAAACCAATTTAAACCAAATCCATTATTGATCCCTGTTGTTAAAGAAGCCCATTGAAACCTCTCAAAACCCTGATTCCCTCATCTTTACCATTCAAGCATTCTCTACAGGCTACGACACCTCTTCTTCTCACTTTTTAGATCAAACCCTAATCCTAATGGAATTCAAATCTTTATCGGATTCGAATATGGATCTTATAAAATAATCGGATTCGGATTTAATAACATATAATAAAGATCCGATGAATCTTTTATCGAATATAGATCTCCTAAATTTTAATCGGATTCGAACTCGGATCACAGTTGATCCGACCCGTTTGCAATCCTATCCCAACCCACTTAATGTCCTAACCCACACGGATTCAAAATGGTTTAAGATTGGGTTGGTGCAAAACCAGCATGAACCGGATTAAACAGGTGAAAATCAATTGAAAACTGATGATAGAAAAACTAGGTGTGAATCGGATTGAATTATTTTCTTTTTCTTTCCTTTTGAACCACTGGTTGAACCAAATCGATCTTCTTATGGGTTTAGATTATACGGTCCGGTTTTCAAAAATTTATAAGTAAGGTTATATCGCCATCAGCAATCATCAGCCTCCAGACTTTACCAAAATAAAAAATAAAAAAATGAATAAAAATAAAGGAGAATTCTATTATACCGAGCCGACGTCGGCATAGTACCTTTAACGGTTGAGATTTTATATATAAAATAAATTTAACGGCTTAGATAAAGTTATCCACTATACAGATCAGAAAATGTGGGCACGCACGCACGCACTATAGACTAACTCAAAAATAAATTAGATCGAAAGTAATATCATAACCGTTGATAAAACGAACATATTTGATCATAAAGTTAACTATGTATCGACGCATTATCATTACAAAATAGATTGTGATGGTTTGCTCGTGTCAATCACTCTGAGCAAAACCAACTCTACTAATTCCCGCGAGTTTCGGTCATTCTGTGAAGACTTATTATGGATCGTTAAGATACTCTCTGAGAAAGAGAGAGAGAGATCTTCTGCTTCTTCTTCTTCTTCTTCTCATTTTATATATATTTTTCTCTTTAGATCATTACTTGGGAGAAACGAAAATGGCGAACGCGGCGATGTTTCGAAGTTCTCGAACAGAAAGGAACAATGGAGGAATGCAGAGCTCTTACAAGATCTTCGTCTCCACAATCTTCGTTTCTGTTTGTCTCTTTCTCTGTCTTTTCTTGTTCTTCGCATCAACTGCTGACTCAAATGATTTCAATCTGGTTCGTATGATCTAATTTATCCTCTTTTAAGTTCCTTTGGTACAGCAGAATTTTTGAGAATTTTTGTTTTTTTTTTTATTTGAATTTTTGGTTGTGTTATCTGGAATTAGGGCTTCTCTTCTGGTTTAAGTACCGGTGGATCTGCTCGGCGATCCGTTCTTGCTCTCAAATCAGATCCTTTGAAGCAACGAGTGGATCAGATCCGAAAGCAAGCTGACGATCACAGGTCTCTTGTCCTCGCTTATGCCTCTTACGCTCGCAAGCTCAAGCTCGAGAACTCGAAGCTGGTTAGGGTTTTCGCGGATCTCGCTCGGAATTACACAGATCTGATCTCCAAATCATCTTACCAGTCTCTTATCGACTCTGATGTTCTTTCGATTGACGAATCTGTTCTTCGTCAGTTTGAGAAAGAGGTAAAGGAGCGGATCAAGGTAACACGGCAACTGATCACTGAGGCAAAGGAGTCTTTTGATAACCAGCTCAAAATCCAGAAGCTTAAGGATACAATTTTCGCCGTTAACGAGCAACTCACGAAGGCGAAGAAGCAGGGAGCTTTCTCTAGTCTGATTGCTGCGAAATCGATTCCAAAGAGTTTGCATTGCCTTGCTATGAGGCTCATGGAAGAGCGAATTGCGCATCCAGACAAGTACTCGGATGAAGGAAAACATTCTCCGCCTGAGCTTGAAGATCCAAAGCTTTATCACTATGCGATCTTCTCTGATAACGTGATTGCTGCTTCCGTTGTGGTTAACTCCGCAGTGAAGAACTCGAAGGAGCCATGGAAGCACGTATTCCATGTCGTTACCGATAAGATGAACCTTGGTGCAATGCAAGTTATGTTCAAAATGAGAGATTATAACGGAGCACACGTTGAGGTGAAGGCAGTGGAAGATTACAAGTTCTTGAATTCTTCTTATGTTCCAGTTCTTCGGCAACTTGAATCTGCAAACTTGCAGAAGTTTTACTTTGAGAATAAGATTGAGAATGCTACAAAGGACACAACAAACATGAAGTTCAGGAATCCAAAGTATCTGTCGATTCTGAACCATCTTCGCTTTTATTTGCCGGAAATGTATCCAAAGTTGCACAGGATCTTGTTTCTTGATGATGATATTGTTGTTCAGAGGGATCTCACTGGGTTGTGGAAGATCGATATGGATGGAAAGGTGAATGGGGCAGTCGAGACTTGTTTTGGATCGTTTCATCGGTATGCCCAGTACATGAATTTCTCACACCCTTTGATTAAGGAGAAGTTTAATCCAAAGGCGTGTGCATGGGCCTATGGGATGAATTTCTTTGATCTCGATGCTTGGAGAAAGGAGAAATGCACAGAGCAGTATCATTACTGGCAGAATCTGGTAAGGAGATTTCTCTGCAAATTGCTTTCAAAAATTCATATCATAGTTAAAATTTAGTTATATTAATTGATTTATGGCGTACTTAAGTTGAAGTTGAAACATTTTATCTGTTAATTTGTTAGGGCTATTCATTATTAAACATCAATAGTGCTTGCACAATTTGGATTGTCCCTAAAAATAACTTAACAACATGGGGCCGGAGATGTTCTTTGAGGTCACTAGCCTACAGAAGCAACAAAATTCCCGATGCCAATTAGTTGACAACAAGAACCAGTTTTGCCATCCCAGTCTATCAGATCTTCAATAAGATTATATCATTTCTAGCCGACTCTATCCAGGTCCTTTTCAGTCTTTCTCTAGGCCTTGTAGATCTGTAAACATGCATACTCCCATACCTTCTCATTGGTGCTTTCTTAAGTCTCTGTTTTACATGCCAAAATTTCTTAGCTGACTTCACTTTGTTTTATCCCCTATTGAGGCTACGCTTCATAATACAGGCCCTTGTAGCTTTTAGAGAAGAAAAATGATTTCTCATTATTTTTCTTTATTTTATATAGTTATAGAACTCTTAACTAAGAGAAAGCGTCTGTTCAGAGTTTGTTGTAGTTTTACTTGTAAGCTCTCCAAGATGTTTGTTCCTTATCTTTCCCAAGTCTTTTTCACACCCCAGATTAACATCATCGGCCAATAAACATGTTGCTTCTTTGTTTCCTAACATCCTGCTTCATAAATCATTGCAAGCCTAATTGTTGTCTTGTAATTTTTCCTTTTAGCTTGAGTAGTGGAATACTCGGTCGCATAACACTCTAGAAGCATGTTTCCACTTAATCCATCAGGAAAACAACTCGAACATTTCACTTCAGTGACCCCCCCTCTTTATGTATAACTAATCCAAGATAATTGAACTTCTTACTTTTGGAGATTTTGCAATCCTCAAATCGTACCATTTCTTCACCCCCGATGTCATATGTAATGAAGTTGTGCTCCATGTACTAAATAATAACTCAAATTTATTTTGAAACATTTTGATTCCAAAGTATCCCTCCACAATTCTAGTTTTGTACTTACTCCATCTTTAGTGCGGTACAACATAACAGCATTATCTGCAAATAACATGCTCTATGCAACGGACAGCAACAATACCATACCTTACCTTAAAAAGCAAACATAAAAAATGGACCCTTTCCATTACCGAAATCTCCCAATTCATAGAATGAAACGTAATACTTAATTAAGAGCACATATTGGTGAGTGTAATGCTTCCACACATAGCAGGTCTTCTTCTTCTCTTCTTTTCTAAATATACGTTGGGCACCTATAATAGTTCCAATGTTTAATTTGGGAGTTTCTGTCATCTTCTTGACATTTTTTTCCTTTTTAAGTTATTTTTCCTGTTCCTTTATCAACTCAAGTAATAACTAAACTCCAAAGGTGTTATTGTCATGAAAGGTTATCTCCTCAATTGTTTCTCTATCATGAATTCTAGTTTTGTTTTGCCTTGATATAGTCACTGATTAAATAATGATGCTGTGGCAGAATGAGAATCGGACGTTGTGGAAATTAGGGACATTGCCCCCAGGGCTGATCACATTTTACTCAACGACGAAGCCGTTGGACAAATATTGGCATGTTCTGGGGCTGGGCTATAATCCAAGCATAGGAATGGACGAGATTCAGACTGCTGCAGTTGTGCACTTCAATGGGAATATGAAACCATGGCTTGATATTGCCATGAACCAATTTAGGCCGCTTTGGACAAAGTATGTGGACTATGAGATGGAATTCGTCCAGGCATGCAATTTTGGTCTCTAGAGGAAATTGTTCATAGTTGAAGGCTCTCTTTGAGATTCAGAAAAGCATGCATGTGCCATTTTTAAGAGGTGAATAACAATCGCTTACACGAAACGAAATCCAAATGTTGTTGGTAGAAATTTCTTGTACTTTAGAATTCTGATTTCACCTTGTCCACATATATGTCTTGCCATTGAATTTACTTGTTGGAGGCTTGATTGGCTATCTAAGTTTTGGTTCAGGTCGTGTCCCTACTTGTGTATTTCCTCCGTTTAACTTCAATGAACATCGTGAATACAGTAATTGTTATTCCAAGGTTTCCAATTGTTTTGCATGCTGCTCTCTTTTGTTTGTGCTTGTAATTTCAGTTTTTCTTTTTTGTTGAAATAATAAGAAATCTATTACCTAATTATAGTTTGGTATTTTAGCATTTAATTCTCTTTGGAATGGTAGAATATAGTGCTTGCTTAAGGATTTTTATGTGAGGGACTTGTGCTTCCTCATTCACCTACTGTAAACCCTCTCATAAGGTGGCTGTAGATATATTAATCATCTAGAAATGGAGCTATAATATTTTAGACTGGTGCAACTTCCTTAAAATGGAAGGGTTGAAACTGTGTTTGGTGAGAAAAATTATATTAATTTTGTTAATATTTTAAATATTCCAACTAAAATTTTATAGGCACCTCCCTTGAGGTATGCGCAAATTGCAAAGACCTCTCTTCAATTTCCCCCTATTACGAAACGTCAATTAAGACCTTTTAACTTTTTTTTTTTTTTTTTTTTTTTTATATTTTTGACTTAATACTTTCGAAACGTACCATTCCTTCGTTCAATTACCTAACTTGAGCAATTCAAAAAAAATTAAAAAATATTTGACAAAATTACCCCCCAAGTTATTGTATTTAAAAAAAAAAATGGTATAAGTGGTAATCAAGATTAGTTTTTAAGATATAATTATTTTTTTAATCTTATAAATAAAAGGGGTATTTTCGTCTAAAAATTACTGATTTAAGGAATTGCCGATCCAACTTTTGAATGGATATTTAACAGAAGGGAGGTAAGTGTGACCTCTCTTCAAACCGGAAGGGGAAGGTAATTGTGGTTTCCAAAAAGTGAAGGGGTGTAAATTACCCAATTTAAACACCACATCTTTGATTAAGCTCTTTCACCCCAAACAACTTTCAAAAATGTCACCAAACAGCAAGTAAGAAGCTCTTTTGGATCCAAGTAAAGGGCTTCCTGGCCATTAGAAAAGCTGGACAAAGGCGTTGGGAAAAAACATCATTTTGAAAGTACACGTTGAGAAGGGTGTTCTTCAAATATGCTGCTTCTTCCACGTTAATTACTTTCGACAATAATCAGGACTCAACGTTGCACCTCATCACAAAACATGCCTTTTTTATGGATTTGCAAGTGTTGAAATAGACAGACCAAATAAAGCATGATAATTTCTTATCATTCTTACAGCACTTGTCAAAGATAAATACCATGTTATCTCACGTGAATAAAGAATGCAAAAGGCTACAAAATGTCTAAAACTCTGCTGACAATAGCTCTCTCCGTGCCGTGGGGACTTCTGATATTTGACTCTTACATGCTACATTACTAAAAACCTAATACAGCCGAAAAAGAGATCAAAGGGGCAAAACAAAAGAAAAAAATCTGACAGCTACTTTGTAACTCACGCATTGTAACAACTTTGGTAATTCACTACTTTCAAACAGAAAACAATCTCATTATGCCAACCATCGCATTCATCAATCCTTCAAGCAGAAGCAGACACCCGTTGTGCAAAACTTTTTGCTGCTGCATTGACAGACAACCCACCAGTACGGTTCATTCGACCACTATTATTACCTCCTGTGTGATCAACTCTCTGATATCCACCTTCATTTCCACGATTCACAGATCCTTCCCTGCCACTACCCCTGTTCCCAAACTCACTCCTGTTATTGAAATCTCCCCGGCTATAGCCTCTACTGCTGCCGTAGTTTCCTCGCTCTCTTGCTCCGTCATTCCTCAGCCCACCACTCCCCCTACCAGGTGGAAAACGACCTCTGTTGCTCACTGCAGAAAACATTTGACAAAATTTATCATGAGGAGAGTTCTGGGCACACCTAGGGGCAAGCACCAGTGTTAGAACAGTCCGTCTCATAATCAATTAAGTTATGAGTAGTAACTTACAGCTTAATATAAATTATATAAGAAATATAAGTCTTTATAAATCATATGGTTATTTATACTACTAATAAGCAGTTATACCTACTAATATAAAATGTGAGATATAAAATTACTAATGGAACAACTATAAAAAAAACAAATAATACAAATAAGTTAATAAATTAAGGCAAAAGGTAGTTTGTCTCACCAGGTTCACTGACCTGATGAGACATGGATTTTTTCTGCCATGTGGGAAGCCGCTGGGGCAAATTCAGGCTTCAGTTAATAGACTTGCGCAAAAAGGAAGTTTCATCCTTAGAAACCGATTCGTGCTTAAAGTGCGTATCTTTTAGATGGAAGAAAATCCTCTCCGTTATTTCTATACGACATTTGGTGTGGTACCAATCCCGATTAAGCACTCTATTCGTACTTAAGGTGCATATCTGTTAATGCTTCCGTCGTTAGCTTTTTGTCTTGTTCAAATGTTTTGAAAATAAGAGGAAAGGGAATTGCTGCAGCATTTAAAGCAAGTTTTCAAAAAGTTAAAAAAATTCTAAAAGCTGTCACAACTGCTATTGAAGAATATATTCTCAAGACCTTCACACGAGACATTGGTACACTCAACAGCATCATTTTCAACTTGTTCACAATCACTTTGTACATGTGAGCTACCAACAACGGCATTTTTATGGGTTGCATGCTTCAAAAACTCATCTACCTCTTGGCCCACTTGCTTTGCACAATTAATAACAATATCATAAGCTCCTTTAAACTCTGCAGCCCTAGTTGTTATTTGTACAGGTCTAAGACAAAGATCTTTATACCGCCTCCCAATCTTTAAATGAGGATCATTTTCGACTAGAGACCCATAATTATTTGATCCAACCCCAGACTTGGCATCTCATCTCCACCTCTTAAGAATATATCTATCAAGAATTTTCATGATTTCATTGTTGTTCAGAATCTTTAATACATGATTGCATAAAATTTCAGCAAACTCAAACTTCTTGCAACTGCAATCTACTGTAGCATCTGATGAGTCAAAAGTAACTTGGTGTTACTATTGTATAATTGCATGTGAGATACTAACAGGGGTATCTTCATGGGTTGCATGCTTCAAAAACTCATCCACCTTTTGGCCCATTTGCTTTGCACAATTTATAGCAATATGATAAGCTCCTTTAAACTCTACAGCCCCAGTTGCTATTTGTACAAGCCTATGACAAAGATCTTTATACTGCCTCCCAATCTTTAAATGAGGATCATTTTCAATTAAAGACCCATAATTTCAACTCATTTAAACTGTTATTGAAGAATATGCTCTCAAGACCTTCACACAAGGCATTAGTACACTCAACAACGTCACTTTTAACTTGTTCACAATCACTTTGCACATGTGAACTACCAACAGCGGCATTATGGGTTGCATGCTTCAAAAACTCATCCACCTCTTGGCCCATTTGCTTTGCACAATTAATAGCAGTATCATAAGCTCCTTTAAACTCTACAGCCCTAGTTGATATTTGTACAAGTTTAAGACAAAGATCTTTATACCGCATCTCAATCTTTAAATAAGGATCATTTTCGATTAAAGACCCATAATTATTTGATCCAATCCCAAACTTGGCATCTCTTCTCCACCTCTTAAGAATATATCAATCAGGGATTTTCATGATTTCATTGTTCAGAATTTTCAATGCATGATTGCATAAAATTTTTGCAAACTCAAACTTGCAACTGCAATCTACTGTAGCATCTGATGAGTCAAAAGTAATTGTGTTGTCATTGTATAATTGCATGTGAGTTAAAAACTTTATACTCCTTTACAGTCCCAAATTCACCACAAGGACAAACATAACAATTTAGAACTTGTATTACTTCTTTTTAGATCATTTCAAATACCGCTTGAGTGTCTACAATCTTCGCATCCTTTAGTATAGAAACTGGTCCAACAACTACAGGAATACTATGCTTCATCTTACAGTCAGCTTGCAACTACTTATAATGTTGATCTGCCAACAATCGATCAAAATGATTCAAAAAGCGTAGCAAATCTTTTGAGTGTCTTATCCTTTTAATGTACTATTCATACTTTCAGATCTTTGAGTACTGATCATATCAGCGCAAAATGTATTTCAGCCATACGCTAAGGACCATTTTTTTTTCTTTCTTCAAATCTTCCTTGAAGCCATTTATTAGTTTGTAGACCATACTTCTCAATCATCTTATTTCATGCATCTACAAGTTCTTGATCATCCTCTATATACATTTTTTTAAATCTTTTCGAAATATGATGCTCAAAAACATCATGAATATGCTTAGCAGCATTCTAATACATGTACCATAAACATATACGATGATGGGTTTCTAGCAAGTCTGATTCTATTGCACTGCGCAACGCATGATCCTTGTCTGTCAATACTGTCTGTGGCGCTTTTCCCGATATTGCCTTCACAAATGTCTTAAACAACCACTTAAATGATGGTATTGTTTCATCATAAAGCAATACAGCACCGAAAACAATGGTTTGCTTGAGATGATTTACCCCCATGAATAATCAAAATGGGTGACCTTTGTTTGTTTTATAGTAGTATCAAAACAAACCACATCACCAAAATAACTATAATCTAGGATCATTCTTGCATCTGTCCAAAAAATATTTGCTATCAATTCCACAACATATAGTTGAATTGCATAAAAAATTATGGGTTTTCTACTTGTTTCATCTGAAAATATTCTAATAAACCTCATGCGTCTCCTTTCTGCATTTGTTTCTCCTGCTTAGACCACAAATAATTGTTATAATCTTAAGGAATGAAACCTAAATTTTCACGTCCACCAACTTGTCTACCCATCATTTCCATCATCTCTCTTGGTGCAATCCCTAATCTATCTGCAATGTCTGCCTTAACAGTTTGGGTAGGAGTCAAACCCCTATGTGACCTCAAGAAATGAACCATCTCAACAGATACAAACTCATGGTTGTGCTTCGGTTCAAACTTGTAGACCACATTTTCAATTGTGTTTTCGAGAAATTTTTATCTCCGCTTGCCAACCCATCCTTGTCTCCGCACAAGGTTTTTTGACATTTTCATTCCGTGTGTCTTTTGAGCTTTCAAAAACCAGATCTAGAACAACAAAAAGTCCTAGTTATAGTTACACCATCATTTGTATTTTTTCCTTTTTCCGAACACTGAAACCAACATTTTTTTTTGTAATCATTATAAAACTTATAAGCTAACTATTTTGAGTCAAATTCTATTCCTTCTTTTGGTTCAAAATCAATTTCGCTAGTTTTGGTCGTCAATGCATTATGCTCAACTGAGTTATCCACAAACTCTCTTCCTAGCTCGACATTGAACTCCTTTGAATTACAAAATAAATCATCCTCCAAACTCCATATTTTGTTTATTTATTTTGATGTCAATTTTAAAATTCATTATTGAATATAGATGATAATCAAATATAAAATATTGAGCTTTATGGTGTATACATGTAGATTCACTATCTGGGCACGTTCAAAGGGCCACCTTAGCAGATATACCGGATAGTCGAAAGACTAGTCTTTGCTACGAGGCTAAGGGTATGGGGTTCGGCTGTTGCCTTGTAACCTTCTCAAGTTTAGGGTTGACGATACTAACCACATTGTGTTCCTATATGATAAATGATTCAATGCTAATGTAATGAATAAAAGTTAATAAATGTCACCAATAAGCGAACTTATTTTTATTGTAATGAAATAAATCAAAAGGGAAAACTTCCTACGATAAATGAATTTAATATATATTGCATATCTCGTATCTGATTTGATTCTAGGTCCAAAAAGATGATAAATTGATTCAATATGTAGAGCTAATGAGCTTGTGGAGCAAATAATTCACATAAATAATCAGAAAAAAGGAGTAGCAGTGTAGCCCATCTTATCCCTTCAAATTTTATAAATAAAACAGATATGGAATTGGAGACTATGACTTAAAACTATCATCCGGTTCAGGTGTTCAAAAGATTTACAAGTCTAGACTTGGGAGCCTACATTCTAGACTTCTTTATTGAATATGGAGTTTTCTAAGCTCTAATATCCTCCGTTTCAAGTCTATTAAGGTGTTCAAAAGATTTAGAATGGGATGATTCATGTAAAGATTGAAAAACTAATGAAGAATATATGTGGACTTCCAGACATGGGCGAGAGGATTCATGCAAGGACTGCAAAACCAATGAAAATATTAAAACTAGTTTCAGTTCTACTCTATCACTACACTACATGAGAGAAACTAACATGTAATAGTTTCAGCAATGTTGAATGCGCAGCAGCAGCAATCTGGAAGAAAATGGGGGAAGCCGAATGAAGCAAACGTTAAAATCGTCTATCTTTAGGGGATTTAGGGAAGAGGAAAAACGAAAGCCCAAAAAAGTGGCGTTAATTTGATTTTTCCCTCTTTCATTGTGCAGCTTTTTTATTTTTATTTTTAAATTTTAATAAAGCTGCTTTAAATGCTGGCAGCTTTTAGAATATTTAAACTTTTTGAAAATTTGCTTTAAATGCTGCTGCAGACTTTTCCTCTTATTTTCAAAACATTTCCGTTTTTAGTGGTGACGTGGCATTACAGAAGACATGTTCAATCGGGATTGGTACCACACCAAATATATTATAGAAATATCACAGAGGATTTTCTTTCCCGTTAGATACCATGCAGTCATATTTGATCAAGTGTGGCAGAAGCCACTAAACAAGTAGATCATCAAATGCAGAGTATAAATATAAGAAAGAGCGAGACAAAGATGTATATAAAACAAAATTATAATAAAGAAAAATATAATGTAAACCCAAATAAAGGTCCTTATGCTATAGAGTTTGATATGTGACAAGTATATGGAAAGATCAGGACCCACCTTTGAACGGGATGTACTTGTGAGATCAAATAGCTTCAATCATTTGATCCAGCTGATATTTTTTTGTATCTTTAATGGGATTCATCAGATGGTAAGTTTCAATCTTTTCCATAAGAGACCTTCCCAATCTCAGGCCCAAGACTATTAATGGATTCTTAGGCCCCACAAACCATTGATGCTTTCACACTTTAGTTACTTAAATACAAACTATCTACCTACCAGGGGACTTTTGGATAAGCCATGTGGACAATACTGTAGCCCACAAAACATCATTAATATGTGTAGTTGATTTTTTTCACATATAACAGTAGCCATTTGAATTTTTTTTTTAAAATTAAGTTCTACATAAGAAAGATGTTATATTTAGGCGGAGCCCTAACTTAGTAGGGCTCCTCCTATCAAGTGAAAGTACACATAGGTAGGAGGCGTTTGCTACATAAGCTGCCAAATGTTCTGTCTCACTAGATTTCTAATTGTGGTATGTCTTCCCAGTAAACAAGGTTTTCCGGAGTGGTCCGTACCGAGACTGGACCGTCGCGATACAAAAGAATGTATCGCGAGGTTATGTACCGGGTGGTCCATTATTATTTTTAAAGGTTGTGGACTGGACGGTCCAGACCGATATTGATCTTGATTGGTCCGGTACCGGCAAGTACAACCGGTCCATTTTTTTTATTTCAAAACCTGATTGTCGGTCGGGTACTTTTGTACCGTACCATACCAGCCGGTATCAGACCAGTACCGGTCATGCCCAGTCAGGTCACTGTTCCCAGTACAAAAAACCCCAAAACCCGGCCTCATAAGTTAACATAAAACACAATTATATAGTGATAGCTACAAATTTATAAGTAAATATATAAACTATACATTAGTAAAAACATTATTGAAGCCTGTTAACGTGGCCAAAACCCTACACAGGCGGTCACCTTTCTACCTAGGCAACTGGTTGAAAACCCAGCTAATTGCCTAGTTAAAATTTTTACTTACCTGTGTCAGTATCACCTAGGCCCATAGTGTTTAAACTCGGTTCCCGGCTCGGGATCGTTCTCGGCCATCCATTTTTTTACTACCAGGATCGGACGATCCATTTTTTTTTTGGTTCTTCTCGGATCGGAAATGACTCGGGGATCGTCCCCTTCCGATCCCTTACACTATGCCTGGGCCCTGAACAATGTCTGACTAAGCAACAAGACAACCTCCTTTAACAACATTGTTTTTTTTTTTTTTTTGTAATGCACCTTTCATAAAATAGGTCTCAAGCTGCAACCATTTAATGGATTGCACATCCATTGTCCAAGTTCCCTAGTAATCCAAAAATTCCATCCCAGTTCAAGAGGTGCCAAACACACCCTTGTTGGCATTGTCCTTTGGAGTGTGACAAACTTGAACGTGGAGGTAACTTTGAGTTGATGTATTATGTGTTATGTGGGCATGTTGGTTAGGTGAGAATATTTCCACCATTTTCTGCGAATGAAAACCAAATTAGATCCAGACAATAATAGAGCAATTGTATGCCAAACTTGCCTCGAGAACCGGAAGGCCTTTTTTCCTCAACATAAGTTTGGCGACCACCAATTGTAATGGGTGAAGCCTGAAATAAGAAAAGAAAAAAGGAATTTATTATTATATATA
>JAUPMG010000006.1:6696706-6726377 GCA_031762675.1 Pachysandra terminalis | reverse complement strand
TTCAATAATTGATTGATCTTATGGGTCTTTTATTTATTTATCTATTATTTTGCCACATCTATATAGGTTGAGAAGTGAAACCTATTATCCATCATATTTAATTTCTTATTTGTTGTTATTCTTGTGGCAATACAAAATTGTATGGAACTCTTATTCTCACGCGTAAAAGAATAAAGAACATATTGATGCTCTGATGAGTAAACACAAGGCGTTTACACACTATCCTTCCTTGTCTCTATTTTGTATATCTTTGTTTTATATATCTTTCTCCAACGTAAATTACGCTCAGAAGATGATCATCGCCACCACAATCACAATTCCACTTACATAAGAATAAATTATATATATATATATATTTTGCACGTGCAAAGCCCATCTAGTAGTTATATAAAAGAGAGAACGTTCTTCATATCCCTTTCGATAGTTGCCTCATTGTTATTCCTATTTTACCCTTTAATATTTTTTTTATCTCTAAGTATCACTTTTGAGTTGTTCAACTTTTTTTATTTCTATTTTGCCCCTGAATAACTTTTCAACATTCTTCATTTTACGTCCAAGAATTGTCCGATCTTTTATTTCTATTTTTCCCTTTAAACAAAATTTCTCACTCTAAGTATCACTTTTGAGTTGCTCGATGTTTTTATTCCTGTTTTGCCCTGCAGAACTTTTCTTTCAACTCCAAATAAGGACGGACACCTGTTTTGTAATAACATCAATGATACGTGTCGAAACACGTATTTTCTTTGATTTTTTTTTCAACTTATACCGTTTCTATACTCTTTATATAAGGCAAATTCTACTTAAGCCCTCGTTACATTATATAAAAACTTCTTTTGATATTCATTTTGGCCTCCTTTGATGTCTTATACTTGTTACACATACCTCCCTCGGATAATTCTCTATCGCAACTTCCAAAAAAAAGTTTTTATATACGTCAAATATAATGATACGATGATTGTTTTACTAATATAAGTCAAATATAATGATATGAGGACTGTCATACCTCTCTGTAAGTAGCAGACATTGTCAAATTTGCATTCTCCTATTACGATATGGTTGTAAATATAACAGAATGGGTCGAGTTTCAATCAATTCAGGCTCGACTCTAACTAAAATCAGTTTGCTCAAATCCAGTTCCCCTGAATTGAAGTTAATCCATTAAAGATAAACTTAGTCTGAACTCAATTTGTTGAGTTTGAACTAGATTTAGATGGACCAAACTAAATGAAAAGATTAAAAGAAAATTAATTTCTATTAGACATTCATTTATGTCATGGTTATGTGCAATATTTGTGGGATATAGTTATTATATTTAACTCTAGATATTTGAATGAGATTATCGGCATGACAATCAAATAATATTAATGTAGCGGAAGTCATTTTTTTATAATTATAGATATTAAGAAAGAGAATAATTATATGGTTGACATTGGAAGAAGGCAAAATTAGTCAAGAGGGGCAAACTGAGATTTTAGTAAGATAAGAGAAGTAGATTAAATCCGAAAAATGTTGCCTAGCACATAACTGCCTCCGACGAACAACGCTCTATCGCAACTTCCAAAAAAAAGGTTTTATATAAGTCAAATATAATGATATAAGGACTATTTTACTGATGTAAGTCAAATATAATGATATAAGGACTGGTTTACCTCTTTTTAAGTAGCAGACATTGTCAAATTTGCATTCTCCTATTATGGTATGGTTATCAATATAACAAGTTGGGTCGGGTTTCAATCCATTCAGACTCAGCTCTAACTAAAATTAGTTTGCTCAAATTCAGCTCCCCCAAATTGAAGTTAATCAATTAAAACCAAACTCAACCTGAACTCAATTTGTTGAGTTTGAACTGGATTTAGATAGACCAAACTATATGAAAAGATTAAAAGAAAATTAATTTCTATTAAACATTCATTTATGTCATGGATATGTGTAATATTTGTGTGATATAGTTATTTATTTAAATCTAGATATTTGAAATGAGATTATCGGCATGAGAATCAAATAATATTAATGTAGAGGAAGTAAACAATTTTATAAATTATATATATTAAGAAAGAGAAGAATTATATGGCTGATATTGGAAGGAGGCAAAATTAGTCAAGAGGGCCAAAGTAAGATTTTAGTCGGGTAAGCGAAGTAGATTAACTCCGAAAAATGTTGCCTAGCACATACCTCCCTCCGACGACAATGCTCTATCGCAATTTCCAAAATGAAGTTTTTATACAAGTCAAATATAATGATACGATGACTGTTTTACTGATATAAGTCAAATATAATGATATGAGGACTGTTTTATCTCTCTTTAAGTAGAAGACATTGTCAAATTTGCATTCTCCTATTACACTACGGTTGTAAAATATAACAGGATGGGTTGGGAGTTTCAATCAGTTCAGGCTTAGCTCTAACTAAAATTAGTTTGCTCAAATCCAGCTTCCCCGTATTGAAGTTATTCCATTAAAGCCAAACTAAGTCTGAACTCAATTTGTTGAGTTTGAACTGGATTTAGATGGACCATACTAAATGAAAAGATTAAAAGAGAATTAATTTATATTAGACACATTTATTTGTAATATTTGTGGGATAAAGTTATTTTATTTAATTAAATCTATATATTCGAAATTAGATTATCGGCATGAGAATCAAATAATATTAATGTAGAGGAAGTAATTTTTTTTATAAATTATAGTTATTAAGAAAGAGAAGAATTATGTGGTTGACATTAGAAGAAGAAAAAATTAGTCAAAAGGGCCAAATTGAGATTTTAGTAAGATAAGAGAAGTAAATTAACTCCGAAAAATGTTGCCTAGCACATACCTCCCTCCAATAACAACGCTCTATTGCAACTTCCAACAAGAAGTTTGTATATAAGTCAAATATAATGGTGTGAGGATTGTTTTATTGATATAAGTCAAATATAATGATATGAGAACTATTTTACCTCTCTTTAAGTCGCAGACATTATCAAATTTTCATTCTCCTATTACGGTATGGTTGTAAATATAATAGGTTGGGTCGAGTTTCAATCAGTTTAGGCTTGGCTCTAACTAAAATCAGTTTGATCAAATCCAGCTCCTCGAAATTGAAGTTAATCCATTAAAGTCAAACTCAGTCCGAACTCAATTTGTTGAGTTTGAACTGGATTTAGATGGACCAAACAAAATGAAAAGATTAAAAGAAAATTAATTTCAATTAGATATTCATCTATGTCCTGGATATGTAGAATATTTGTGGAATATAGTTATTTTATTTAAATCTAGATATTCGAAATGAGATTATTGGCATGAGAGTCAAATAATATTAATGTAGAGGAAGTAAACAATTTTATAAATTATAGACATTAAGAAAGGGAAGAATTATATGGTTGACATTGGAAGAAGACAAAATTAGTCAAGAGGGGCAACTAGAGATTTTAGTAAGATAAGAGAAGTAGATTAACTCTAAAAAATGTTGGCTAGAATTAGCACGAGTAGACCAAAAAAAAGGGGGATTAAAAATCATCAACTGAAAAGGATTTTGAAGGAAGTTGTACAATAATTGGCTTGAATAATGGCCAACCTCAACACATGCATTTCAAAATTTTAATTGTGCAATAGGGAGTAGTGAACACATAGCTAAAGAGAGGATGCTTTTATTTGTATGAAGAAGACTTAAAGTTTCACTTTCAGCTTTGTGCTTGACTTGCCCTATCATCTTTCGCCACTAAATTTCAATAATTAATTGATCTTATGGGTCTTTTATTTATTTATTTATCTATTATTTTACCACATCTATGTAGATTGAGAAGTAAATACTATTATCCATCATATTTAATTTCTTATGTGATGGTATTCTTTGTGACAGTACAAAATTGTATGTAACTCTTGTTCTCACACCTAAAAGAATAATAATGACGCTATGAGAAACAAACACAAGTGTTTACACGCTATCCTCCCTTGTTTTTGTTTCTTTTGTATATATTTGTTTTATCTTTCTTTCTCCAACATAAATTTATGCTCAGAAAATGATCATCATCACCACAATCGCAATTCCACTTACACGAGAATACAATATTTTTTCTACCAAAAAAAACAAAGAGAATACAAAATTTATATATATATGTTTGGCACGTGCAAAGCCCCATCCAGTTATAGAAAATACAATGATTTGGCGGTTAACTGAATGTGTGATACTACGCTATATATGTTCTCCATAATTTTCCTGCACTAAACTCTGTGATTGGTCCCTTCATATGCGATTTTATTGCAAAAGATATTATATTTTTTTTAACTATTTCTTTGATTATCTAAACTTAAATAATTAAAATAAAAGCACTATCCCCTTAATATATATATATATATATATATATATATTTAATTCGTTGACATGAAATGAAAAATAGAAAAAAGACAAAAAATTACACTGTTATAATATTTTTTTTTGTAAAGACATAGATTATAACACCAATTAATTTCATATATTTATTAATTATTGAGTTCCATTAAATTTTCATATAACTAAGGACTAAAAAAAAAGAACAAAAGAATATTTACATTTATTTATTTAATCCTCTATCTCATTTATCATGAAGGAAATAATTGTTATCAATTAACTGTGATTAATATTGTACGGAGATTATAATTATAATATTTTGGGTATGCTGTATAGATGAGTTTTTAGTAATTATAGATATGTTTTAAATAGCAAAATAAAATTTGCCCAAAATTATCTAAAAATTAGCAGAACATTATGACTTTTCACTTAGAATTATTTTAAGTAGGGTTATTCCAAGAGTCGTGATGACATCACCAGTAGTGGACCTATCACGTTACTCCACATGGATTGGAGAAACTGGCAACCAAAGAGTTTTACTCAAACTCAAAAATAAAAACTGAAAGAAAAAATTTAAAATATAAAATATAAAAAATTAGATAAATCCTAAATCTTAAACATTAAAATTTATAATTCTAAATCTTAAACATTAATTTATAATCCTAAAACCCTAAAAAGATACATGAACCCTAAACCCTAAATAATCCTAAAACCCCAAAAGAAAACATAAATCCTAAATATTAAATCTTAAAAATAAATAAAACCTTAAAAATGTCCTACACCCAAAAAAAAAAATCCTAAAGTTTTTTTTATCATATAAAAGGGTTTTTATTTGATTTTTAACGAGATAAAAGATTCGTATCTTTAAAAAAGAGTTGATCAAAGAGAGAAAACCGATTAAACAAGGCTAATTGTTTGGTTATTGTGCTTAATGTTAGGACCCTTTGGTTATTGTGCTTAATGTTAGGACCCTTGCATTAAGCCCCAGACCTTAGACAATCCAAAGACATAAGAAATTGAAAGTAGGATTATTTCAGTGATGGGTTTTAGTCTAAGTGAAATGGCTACTTATTTGATTATTGTGCTTAATGTTAGGACCATTGCATTTAGCGCAAGAACTTAGATAATCCAATGACACATAAAGTAGACAAATTACATAAAGAAGCTGTCTGACTGTGAAAGAAAAGTGATTTAAAGGATTGGTGAAAGGAACATCGTCCGGACCGTATTGTGGATTGGCCCGATCCAATATATACCGGTACAGATTAGTCGGTACAACCAATCCAGTGACCGGTCCAACCAAATTAATTTTTTTTTTTAATTTTAAATTTATAAATTGAACAGTCCAGACTGGTATCGATCTGGATCAGTTTGGTACCGCCGATCCATTTTTTTTTTTTTTTTTTAAATTGGATGATCTATTTTTGTACCGGTACCGGTCGACATTACCGATCCCTGATCCGAGACTTTAAACCTTGTTTGTGACGGGAGATGATTTGCACAGCCATGGAAACTTTAACCACAATATAAAGAACTCACAAAGCTATTTCAGAAACACACTGCATATTGTGACTTGTTTTATTCTAGGGCCTATGTAGTCACTGTCAAGTGATTTATGGAATTCCTTATTTCTTAGGGCAAGATTAATATAAAAATAATAAGGTAAATTACAATGACCTTCTATAAGGTATGCACAAATTATAGTGACCTCCCTTCACCTATAAAAAATAACAGTTAGGGAGGTCACACTCACCTCCCTTCCTTCTGTTAAGTCTCCATTCAAAAGTTGAACATAAATTGCTGAGTTAGCTGTGCATTAAAGACTAAAGTATTCCTCTTTAACCTCATAAACTTTAAGGTGGCGTTTGCATTGCTTCTATAAGCACTTATTGCAACTTATAGCTTATATAAGTACTTATTAAATTTAAAAAAGTGTTTAGCTAAGCTTTTGGGTAAGTATGTATCCATAATCACTAGAGGAAGGCTACCCATAAGGTAACTTCTCCCAAGTGCTTATGCGTAAGCTATTACAATGTAGCCATGAACAACTCGATCACCACCACACCACCACCTAGTGGACAGGAATGCACCACCCAGTGGGCTTGCCCTTGCACACTTGGTAGTGCAAGGGTGCACCACCCATTGGGCATCCCTTGCACACTTGGAGGTGCAAGGATGTATCACTCGGTGGGCAAGGCTGTACCAACTAGTGGAGAAATTTGGAAGATAGAGATGAACCTAAAAGAGGTATTTTGGGAACGAGAGGTCACGCTACAGTGCACGACCACTCGTTCCTAGTGGACAGGGATGCACCAACCAGTGGAGAAATCTGGAAGAGGGAGAAATGGTATTTCGGGAGCGAGTAGTCACGCTACAATGCACAACCACTCGTTTTAAAACTTTTTGAAAAAGTACAATCAATTCTATTAATTTTTAGAAAACATTACTGACTAAGATAGTTTCAAAAAGTATAACTAAAAATGAGTTTTCCAGGCAAACTAATGTAGCTGTGCAGTGACAAGGTTATATAATGAACAGTGTCACCAAGGCAGATTGGATCTTGATATTCAATGTACAGGAAGTTGAAGGATCTGATAAGAATTTGCCGATACCCGCCCCAAACCCTGCACATTATCATCCATAGTCACAATGAAACACCAGCCTCTCTCACTTGCAATGGTCCAAAGCACAAGATGATTAGCAAATCTACACTTCTGATTGCCACAGTAAGATTGCTACTTTTGAGAACTCAAAAATAGTTTGGGTTCTATGATTCAAACTGACAAGCTACCATCAGCCAAAAAATGAAGTCAAGACCAAAATCTAGAGAAGAAATGGTTGCACGATGGCCACTAGGTGGTTAAATTAAGCTTCCTTAATCCAGATTTAGTGAGTTTGGCACTGGAGGTTCTAGACAGGTGAAGGCAGCCTCGTCAGAAGTCGGCCATCCATGGCGCTGCAAATCAAAAGACGAGAATTAATCAATAATGGATCACTGTAAAGACAGATAGAACGTGAACGGCGTTAAGTAGTTGGGTTAAGTTGAATGTGGAAGGTTCACCTTTTGATATAATAGTAACAAAAGTCGGCTAAAATAAAAGTTTGAACCGTTTCCGAAAGGAGAGCCATCGGTACCCACAAGTAACCATACCCAATGAAGTATAAGTACCTCCCACTTGTCTCATAAACCTGCAAGTGAAAATTTATTAACAGAACAGATTCAGAGTAAGTAGGATCGTCACGTGGTAAGATCCAATTATGAGTGATTTCACAGATTAAGAATTTTTTCTCCGTGTATTGCAGGATTCAAGTATTGAACAGAAACAGCTCTGAGAGTTGATGGTCACTAAACTAGAGCAATGCTTCCACGATATGCTAAAATCCAAAGCTTAACTTAGATCCCTTTCTCCAAAATAGAAGAGTTTAACTACCTCCAAAATCATTAGAAACAAAATTCATGATAAAAAGACTAAGGCTATGTTTCACCCAGCTTATATAAGTGCTTATTTCAACTTATAGCTTATTAAAGCACTTCTTAAAATTAAAAGTGTGTTTGGTAACACCTAATGGGTAAGCTTACCCATAAGCAGTAGAGGAAGGCTACCCATAAGAAGCTGCTGAGAGCAGCTTCTCTTATCACTTATGCGGAAAGCTATTTCTAAACTTTAGCAATATTTTCATAATACCTACTTTACCTCTAAACTTTCATAAGAACTTAAATAAATGCTATTTCTAAAGTTTGATAATATTTTTATAATACCTATTTTACCCCTAAACTTTCATAAGCACTTAAATAAATGTAGTTACCAAAAACTATTTTCTTCAAGTAAGCAGTATATTGTTGCTGTGGATAAGTGCTCCCATTGAGCCACTTATCCAATGAATGCTTATCCAAAAGCACAAGACGGGCCAAACACAGCCTAAAGCTTGTTAGCAGTGCAAATTGGACATCAAAATCAAGAAAATATCAAACTTTTTCCCACTTATTTTGAGAATTTGTGTTACTTAATAAGATGTTATTTTTTGGTTAAATTTTGAATATTTTAACAGTTTCGGGATGGAATGACTGTAGAAGCATGTGTCCGTACATGGCTAATAACCATGGAGCAAGAAGAGGGGCTTTGGTACAGAATAGGAAAGATTGGTTTCTGTGCCCTCCTACTTTTAACATGACTGTTTTCTGCTATTAAGATAATTCTAGGCAATCCATTATGTATCTTCAAAGACAAGTTGGGCCTTCCTGTAAGGCAAAAAGCAAAACTAAGTTCATCCCGAGGAACCTGAGCTTCCTAAGTATATCAGACTCACCTGAATGATCCAATGAGCACATCCCAAGAATCTTGCGATACCCAATGCGAAAACATAATGGGCCGTAAATGGTTCAACCATCTGTAGATACATTTGATAAAAAAAGAAACAAGTATTATTCTAGTATACTTATAAATTACTGCATTAAGTGCCCAAATAGGAAAAGTGAGATCTAGGACCTTTGCATTCTGCATCAATCGAAGCTGAGGCAGCACTGAAACAGATTCTAAGTACACACAGAAAGCCCAAAGCATTCTGCTGATTCGTGAATGATGTGTATAAGGATGGATAAGTACAGCGAGAATAGCTGAAGGCGCCACCTGCAGGAACAATCACTCCCTTATACAACAAGATGTAGATGCATACAGATGAAAACAACTCAAGTTTCTAGATACCAAAAATAACTACCTTAAATATTTAAAGCAGAAAGAAACAATCAATCTGAGAGTGCCACTAAGATCATGATATATAATAATTAAATTGCCATGATCAAATAGTTTGCAAGAAAAAAACATCAGACTAATCAAGTACTATGAAGAAAAATGGCAAGATCTGCAAGGTTAGATTGGTCAAGTAATGGATCCTTAAATTATCTCTGTGTATAATTTATAGAGCATAGAAGAGGATGAAAGCTTCTTTTTGAAGCGAGCATCACTTCGTGAAAGAAACAAATAATTATACTAATGGTGCTCCGAGTTTAAGCATCACAAGCATTTGAGAGAGAAAAATCTCTACCAGGTAATCAAATTTTACATAGTAACCCATATTTTCAGATTTACAAGTAAAGTCCACATGCAATTAAAGTATCGAACAAAACGTCCCATGAATATGATGATCCCTCCTTATCAAGGAGATTGGGTGAATCACATACTGACACAGCATTCCGACTAAGAATGAAGTACTATACACCTCTGCTGTTAAATCTTATGATTCATTGTATGTATCTTACGATTCGATTCGATTTGACCCTAGATCGATTCAAATCAGTGAAAAATCTGTTTATGTTTGAATCTTACGATTCACACATAGAATCTTAAGATTTACGATTTAATTGTACGATTCATACGATCAACTCTACAGCACTAAAAAAATGTCCGCTTCTTTTATTACGGGAAAAATTTCCCTTTTTTTGGTTTGATCCTTGTTTATATAGAATATAGTACTCTAAAATGATTAAATATGCATAAGGAAATATAGTTTATAATTTTAAACAACAAAAAATACCATTTCCTTAGAGAAATCCTAAAACCTAAATCCAAAACGCCACTTCTACTAAAACTACTATATGATTTACTATTTAAAGTTACGATTCGATTCTAAGTGGCTTCTAACGATTTTTTATTCGATTCACGATTTGACAACCTTGCTATACACAAAACACAATTCAAAAGTATGTGCTAAATGAAATGATAACCTTACACAACAAAAACAGTCAGAGCGGCAAATAGGGAAACATAGCATTACCATATAATATATTGGCAAGTTGTCTAATTCCTTAATGTAGGTTGACTTCAATTTGAACCTTATCATGTATATAACCCAAACAGTTGGAACTAATGTGGCAAAATCAAGCACTGTATGGATGCTGGCTTCCATGGTGATACTGCAGAACAATCTTACAGCTAGGAATATAGCGGTGAGCTCTTGAGACTTCAATGAAAGCCCTACAGAAGGCATCAAAAGTTAGAAACCTGATTATCAGAGCAATCTAGATAACAAATATAACCAACGATGCAGCAGAAAATAATTTCTAATCAAACTTTCATAAGGAATTCGAAGACTGTCATGTCTTGAGAAAATTTAATGCTTATATGTAAATATGTCTCTCTATGAGGTCTGATTCGAATTCCATGCCCCGATTGTAATCATGGAAATCAGGCAAAGTATGTGTACAATTAAACATGCTTCCTAGTGGAAAATATTGATAATTAGGCGTGCCTATTGTAACATAGATACACGTCTATTGATCTATGCCTAAGATGCAGAAAGTGTAGAATACACACATCCATTACTATGAGCATATTAAAGGAGGGAAAGAATGAATACCAGTGCCAAAATAAAATAAAAAAAGTACACTCAAGACAGAATAACAATCTTTTCTTACCATGTCTGGGTAAGAATGAAACCTCTAGCCTTGAACCCCTTAACAACTTACTAAAACAGAACAAGATTATGAAAAATGAACAAACGGCTAAGAAACTAATCTCGTGTGTATTTAAAGTAACTAAACGAAACTCAAATGATCCAACAAATAGTAAGCGCTCATCTTAAATAAATTAAATCATCCTCTAATAATCATAGGATAGGAATACCCCTGAAACACAATAGTAGATTTATATACAAAACTTTTATTCTTGTCCTCAAGGGTAGAAAAACCTTCCAACTTCTTCGATAGAAACTCAATCTGAAAGTTTAGGAAAAATACTTTTATTTTTTTAAAGTTGTGCATAGCTGAATGTTTTAGACCTATAACAAGTAACCTACTCTTATGAACCATCATTTGGCCCCTGGTCTTGAAACCTGTTACATTGTTTGCAGATCAAGATTTTTAAATTTCTTCAATATTGGAGATCTGTCCCTTAGTATATATACTTTCTTAGTTATCACTGAACAAAGAAAGATATATCCACTGAATTCCCTGTTTTACAATTTTCATTCAGTATAAGTGAGATATCACTAGGAATTTACTACAACAGTCATAAGATAATAAAATTTAATTGAAATTGGTAGATTCTCAATGATATTTACTAAGCCTATCTTTGTTTCCGTAAAAACCATTGGAACTCTTCAACCCCAGTTTTCTTCAATTGTTACTGCACAATTTGTGTTTCAAGAACAAAGTTTTGAGCCACTAACTGTTCCTTTGAGGCGGTTTTTGACAAAATTCCATCCCCAAGAAGCCCAATGAACAACCATATAAACATGGATATTGATAGAATTATCAACAGATACTGCATCTTATGCTGATTAAGCAACAAAGGAGTTGATTAAGCTACAAAGGAGTAATAAATCACGGTGATCCCAAACTAAGCTAAGGAAAAATTACCACCAGCTGCCTCTTTCTAAGTTATTGAATTTGTCCAAACTAGGATATTTAGCTTCTTTTTCTTTTTTCCTTTATTGATTTGTACATGACTTCAAATTAGAGGGAAAAAAAATTAGGGAACTCTGAATTTAGAGAGATCTATCAACTATTTATACGTATTAGTGAATAAAACAGCTTTGTTATTACTCATCAGTGCTAGAAGGGAAACAGATTTACACATCACCGAAATGAGTTTCCATGTCATGTGCATGCATACTCTCTGAGTCCCAATCAAAAGCAAAATTTATGAGCCTATAGTTAATTAAACATGTTGTTGGATTCCATAACAGGGTGACATAGAGTCTTAAGAGACAAAACAACAAATTTCTTAATGTCCAGTTTCATTAGTAACTATATATGTGTATGACTTCTCATTTAATTTAAATTTATTTTATTTTGTGAAATACAAAGTTAAAGTCAACGACAATAAGACAAAAAAAATGAAAGCAGAAATAGAGAAGAAAAAGGTAGCAACACAAACAAACAGTCTGTGGTTCTTCCCCAAGTGACTATGTCTAAAGGTGAAGACAATCTAAACAAACTTCTGCAATAATGAAATCTACACAGCTCATTAATGTTTCTATTAACTTCGGGAAGTACTGATGATCCAGCCATCAACTACACTGCTCGAGCTTGGTGCTGAGTGAGTTTGCGGGGGTTGCAGGGAGAAGCACTAGGGGGGGGTTTAAGGGCGGATCCCCTGCCCAATTTTTTGGGGGGTCTAGGGGTATAATAGTAATTTCACTTCTATTATGTTTAGCCTTAATTACGGGGTATTTATCATACTTTTGTGGCTGCTCTTTGTAACACGTTTTTTCTGAGCTTTGGAGAATAGTAGAATCTGGGATGCATCCGTGGACGTAGGCACAATTTACCGAACCACGTAAATCTATGTCTTGTGTTTGCTTGATTTATTCTTTATCTCATTTATCTTTCTTTCTTAACAAGATTAACATATTGGAATGCAACATTGCAGCAAGATAAACAATACAAACTATTCAGAAACATAAGGTAAAAATAAAAATAGCGATCAATATCTACATGATTGAACAAATTAGACCCATTCAGGCATGGAAGGATTGGAATACTTTATGATTTATAACAGAGACACAGCATGACAACAAAACTTAAATTCTGGCAAACTGAAGATACAAGTAATAATAATAATAATAATAATAAAAACAGAATCAAATGGCCTAATACAATACAAACTATTCAGATAAAACAAACAACTTAATTACTACTTAAAACCTCTGTTTCTAATTTCCATATTCTATATCTCTATCTTATAAGCCCTAATCTTCTCACACATACAAAAATACCCAAAAAAAAATCTCTTCCCAATAGAAAACTTTAATCAACTAAATATAAAAAAGAAAACCCAACAAAAATTATCCAAATAAACCACAAGATGAATATACCCAGATACTTAAAACATGCTCAAATCACCAAAGCTTAAAAAAAAAAAAAAAAGGGAGTATAAATACCAGAACATGTCTTCTGTGTAGAGAGCTTGTATATCAAGACCATAATTCCAGCCGCATGGATTGCTTCCGCTGCAACGAAGAAGTGGCTATGATCTCTGACGAGATATTTCAGAGCGATCAAAGAACATAGAACGGATACCACAGCAAGGAAGCTTTTCACCTTCATGGACTGTCTTCGAACCCATCCGAACAGTGCGTTTAAACGCGAGCTTCTCCTTCTCCCCATCACTTTCTCTTCTTCTTCTTCTTCTGTCCCTGCTTCTATGATCAATTAGATTGATCGATCTATATCAATAAATAAAGATGAAGAAATCAAAAACAAAGACAGAGGAATCGAAGAGAGATGTAGAGAATGACAGGAATCCTTTCCTGTCATGAAGTGTGAAGAGAGAGAGAGAGAGAGCAATGCCTATTGCCTAATGAATGAGGTAGGTGAGATAACGGCTTTGATCAAAAAAAAAAAAAAAGTAGATGAGATAACGGAGAATTTAATATTTACTTAAATGCTAACCAATGGATGGTGTCCACGTATACTTTTGGATTCTGGTGACCCGACGGAGTAGGATTCCGGAAGGGAATGGTTTCCTGTAGTTGCTGCTGATTTGGACGTATCTTGACCTTCTAGTCTTTGACTTTGACTTGGGGACTCTTTTTTAAGCTTGTGCTTTGGTTTGTCGAGGTCGTGAAGGGTTTTATATACCATGTAGTGTATAAGATATCTTTAAATGGATCTCGACCGTCCAATTGGTAACGATAATAAATCTGGTGAGTCCTAAATCCTATCATCTCTGTTGTCCTATATTTACATATTGTTTGACTTACAAAAATTACTTACTGTTGACCATTGATCTGATTTTTTTTTTTTATTTGATTAATATCCTTTTGTTTGACTGACCAAAATTACATGCGGTTGACGACTGATCTGTTCAAGGTTTTTATTCACGGGTTCTTGGATTGGACCGATCCCAATCTAATATAGGATAGACCGATCCTGATCTGATCCAAGTTTTGGATCGTCCAAAAAAAAATTGGATTGGTCTTATCGGTATCGCTTGGATCGGAGCGATCCAATGCTAATTGAAAAAAAATTAGATTGGTTGGAACGGATTCGATCGGACCGGATCGGCCAATCCGCTTCGGTATCAGTTGGATCGGTCCGATCCAAAGCCACTTGATACAATAGTTTGTATTGTGGCTTAGGATCGGATCGGTCCAGGGCCGATCCTAACTTGGATCCGCCGATCCAATCCGGACCGATCCTTGAAACCATGATTCTGTTGGCCCAAGCCCAGCCCGACCTGAGCTTCAGGCTTAGCACTGTTTGCCCAAGCCCACGCATGGTGTGAGTTGGGGCCTTAAATTTCAGCCCACCCTGCCCCAGCCCTACGGGCTACAAAACCATCCAAACAGAGGGCCGGGGCCCATTGCCAGCCCTAATTCCAGTTCTCTCTCTCCATTATTTGTGTCATCCCAAGCATTCCGCCACTTTGATCAACAAACTGATGACTTCTTGGGAGTCTTGTTGATCTGGAGGACTTGTATACACAAAGAATTTGGTTCGTTCACAAAGCACCAGCAGCTTAGCTTTTGGCTAATGGGTATTGACTGTAGCAACTTGTGAATTATTTCACCAGGAGTCACATCTCTTGCATAGTTGTTCAATTGGTATTCGAGTTTCAGTAACTCCAGGCATCAATGATGACATCAAAAATCAAGAATATCACAAAAGGATGACCATGTTAAACCAGCATAATCCTCCCAAGTTTCAGAAAAGCAAACCATCTAACTCATATATACACCAATGCTTGTTCACAACAAATACATCAACTTGCAACAGACCCCTAAAAATTTCTGTAACTGGTCTCAAAAGTATATCATTAAATAACTCCAGACCTCAGAAAAGCTAAAAGTTATATTAAGATGATTAAAAAACATACATCCTTGTAGCCAAGCTCCACGCTGCTTGGAAGAGTTGGGACAGAGATGTAAGCGTGTGGAACCTTTCAGCAGAGAGGTTTGATACAGATACAGTCCTGAAATCCAGCATCTTATGGAGCATAACCATACAGGCCTAAACAATTGAGATGACAACAGCACCTCCTGCCTCGGTTGTACTGGGAGAGACAGTACAGGTAGATCTGGATGATGATGAATTTCTCTCAACACTTCAAGCAGACACCTGAGAATTCTCTGTGTTAACCTTCGATCTGGGTACATTCTTGAAACCCAACAACTTATTAAGCGCATTCACGTAGGCCTGAACACTAGAGACGACAACATCCATTCCTGCACCGTTTCCACTGGCAGACATAAAGAATGTTATTGCTGGAAAACGACAACAGTCAAAAAGAAAAGATGGGCCCCCATGAGGGAAAGTCACAAGCATTTTATACTTGAAACTAAGGTGAACGGTTTGTCCAGTCATAGCGTGCATAGATGTATGGCCGTTCTCTCTGCGAATTAGAACTCGTGTGGAGGCTATTGCATCAATGCCTTCCGTGACTGCATTCAAGGAATACTCAAGAAGTGTTACTGGTACCTGCACATAAATTATTGAATCACAAAATCTGTAAGCAGAAGGAAGATTTAGTGACTTGAGACGAAAAAAACGTTGAACAAAGGAAAAAGATAGTATTTGTACTCTAGGACATGACAAACCTCATCTAAACGTGGCTTCTACAATCTACTACATCATAGAAAATCAGATCATAGTTACCGACCACAGAAAGTCGAGAATGCAAACAAAAAGCAAATAACAACAGTAACGACAGCACCAGCAGCAGTAATAACAACAAAATTGACTACAAGTTATGAGATGAAAAGAGATGGCGTTAACCCATCATCATACAGCTACCTTGATTCATATGAATTAAGTAAACTGGGGGCTAAACTTTCACACTTATGTGGCAAGTCAAGTAATAATGTGAACCCTATGAAATGACCTAAATCGCTGAAACAACGTTCCAGTCGGTCAGCCAGCATAGGAAACCCATTCTCAATTCCCATCTCCACCAGAGGATTAAGAACAGAAGAAAAGGTTTTGTACCAGAAAATTCTGTTTCCAAGTCAAACCTTCACAATGAGATCAATGGCCTTGTAGGCGGCATCAACTGGACCAGTTCCGACTGTACATGCAACATGTTCTGCTCCATCAGCACCAATGAGTTTGACAGTTGCTGTTGAAAGGCCAAGAGTTCCACATGTAACCTGGGTTTTGAGATCTATCAAGATTAAATATGAAGTGTTTTTGATAAAACCAGAATGCTAAAATTGAGAAAATGAAAGAAAGTCAAGAATACAATATAAACTTACCTGCAAATCACCAAGTGACCAAATCACTTGGGGATGGAAAATTTCATCTGATATCAATGCCTCTAAGTCACCATTGGAAAGATGCTAAAACATGAACATGTACGTTAAGGAAGAAGAGAAGGGGGAAAAAACCATGTCCGAATCTGTAAGGCGAAAAAACTCACACTTTACGGTTCCATAATGAATAAGATAGCAATAAGAGAAGAGAGCTAAATTCATTATAGAGAACAAATGTGAGAAAATTGTGCATAGTAAAAGAGGTCTCACTATCTGAATGTTTCTTCACAACTTGGTAGATCTAGACTTCAACCTCAAAACTAGAACTGAGCATAGATAAGATTAAAGAGGGCCACTGTTTAACCAGCGCAATCAATTTATGCAAGACAAATACATGAAATTATATATAGAAGCCAGATCAGCCCAAACAATATCGAATTTACTCTCATTTAACTTCTCTCTTTTTGATTAGTAAAGAATGGGGCAACTCCAAAATGCCAATGGAAAGTATAGATCAAGGCTAGCATAAACCGCTTAGCCAAAGCTAAGTTGTATATAACCTAAGAAAACTAAAAAGGACGAACTCCCCAACTAACCTGAACAATTGTCACCCTGAATTTCTGCAATAGAAAGATCCCAATGACTCAAAAACGAACACTCTTGACATCAGAAAAACTACCCTTATCCTCAAATATTCTCAAGTTTTGCTCCTTCCAGATAGCCAACATAGTGCAGAAGGGAAAAGCCCAAAAATGTTTGAATCTCTTATTCTTGGATTTGCTATGCCAAATAGCAAGCACACTGGTGAGACTAGGTGACATAATCCAAGCTAATACAAATCTCTCCAACATGAAGGTCCATAGCTCTAAAGAGAGGCTACAATGCACCACGAAATGATCAAGATTCAGGGGACGCCATGCACAATATAAATCTATTTGGTAAGGTCCAACTCCTTGAGATGAGAGCATCCACCTAGGCTAATTTATTCAAAGATCTGTCCACGAAAGAAAATAATCTCAGATGGCACTGAAGCACCCCATATAATGTCAGCTAATGGGAAATGATAATCTTGGGACACTAAAGCATTGAAGAAAGAGCAAATTGAAAAGACCCCTAGAATTCCATCTTGACTGTTTCCTATCAGGCCTCGACAAAGGAAATGAGGAAGAGCTCGAAAGAAGCAATTAAAATGAAATCTCACCAAATTCCAATCGTTCAACCTTCTCCTAGAAGAAGGCCTCCTCCTCTTTACTGACAAGTGATCCATATAGTCTGACACCAAAACGTCTCGATTTGAGGCAAAGGAAAACAATCCTGGAAATGACTCCTGCAATTATGTCTCCCCACACCAAATATCCAACCAGAATCTAACCCTGGTATGAAATCATCACACATTCTAAAAGAGATGCCTTTACTGCAATCCACATAGCAATATGAAATAGCCTTCCCAAGGTTAATGCCTGCCGGATGGTAAAGTACTCTCCTACTCTAGTGACTACATCCATATTTAGTTGATAAGATCTTCCTCCTAAAGCTTTCATGTTCCTCCCCAAACCTCAAACATTTTTCAAGTAATGCCTTGTTGAAAAGAGCCAAAGGACAAGTACCTGGACCTCCTTTTTGTTTGGATTTGCACACTTGGTCCCACCTAGCCAAATGATATTTGAACTCTTCCTCTCCACCACAACAAAGAAAATCGTGTGGCAGTTTCTTCTATCCATTCGCCAACAAGATCATAATAGTTAGGAAAAGAAACAAGTGGTAAATTAGCCAAGGAGGATTTAGTTAGTGTTACGCAAGAGATGCTCCAAGTCAAGTTTACCTTAAGCTCTCCTACAAACACCTTCCCGCTCAAAACAGTCGACACTTTGTGAGTTTAATTCTCAAGCCCAATATTGGCTCAAAAAAACTCAGGATACATTTGTAAGCTTGTAGCTTTGAATGTCGGGAACCGAAATACAAAAGACTATCATCCACACATTGCAGATGCATGACCAATTGTACACTTTCTTCAATTGAGAAATTGTGAATTACACCTCCCGTTATTGCCCTTGAGATCATTCTACTTGAATCTGTCCACCCCCATCAGAAAAAGGAGAGGAGATAATGGATCCCCTTGCTTGAAACTGTTAGGACTATGGAGAAAATCTAAAGACAACCCCTTTTATCAACACGGAGAAAGATGCTTAACAAATGCATGATTGAATCCACCCCCTCCATTTGACACCAAAACCAATTTGTCTAAGCATACATAGGTCATCCCTGGCACTTCACCCCTCACTCATGAATCAATGCGTTTGAATTAGAACTGATGCAGAGGAAAGCTCAAACGCTCCAACTTCACTACTCTTCTAACCATTTCACCCTAGAAAGACAGACTTCGCACTACCAAAACGGGTAAAAAGACAAATCTCCAACGCCGTGGTTCAAATTTCCTAGAGGCACGAGACAACTCTTTAAGGAACTCAACAGAATAGCCCAGTAACTTCGGGAGACAGAGTGCCTCCTCACCAAGGGAGTTGCAAAAAATAATATTTGCCACCTTTCTTGGAAAAGAATAATAACCGGTTGCTAACAAGAGAAAATAGATTCAGCTACTTGCAATGATCCGAGGAACCTAAGCCCTGAATATTCCAAGAAAGCAAACGTGTCTTATGGCAGCCGAAAATTACCTCTAATCATTGTGCTCCTCTCCTAGCCACTGCACTAGAACCTTTACTCACTATCATATTCCATTTCATTTTATTAATTTCCCTTGGAGCCTCATGTTATATTGCATCACCGACTCCCTATTTCCTCCATTAATCTTCTGAATGGATTTAAAGACTTTTGTGCTTCTTTGTCCAAGACTTAAAATCCATGCCCATAAACCTTCCAAAATCAAGGATTCAATTAGAGATCCACTCGGACATTCCATTCTCCAGTTGATTTGCATCACCTCACGAAATGTAATTAGCATATGATTTTTATTTATTTATTTATGTACTTTGAAACTTAATTAAAATATAAACATTAACCACACAAATCATAATTAGCATATCGTTTGCTACTGAATTTTGGAACTTAATTAGAATACAGTTATTTTGAGGAGAGTTAAAACATATTTAGCATATAATAGGTCTGGGAAAAAAAAAGCAAAGTTGACCTAAAAATAACAGGTCAACTATAAGCCAGTTTCCATATGAATGTATATTTGCGGGTGGTTAGCTGTTTCTTTAACAAAGGAGTGTAGTAACATATGGGCACTATATTTAGTAACAATTGAGGGCAATGAAACCAACTTGACTTTCTTTCCCAGCTTCACTCTATTATCTCACCACAAAAAGTTCCAAGAAAAATTTATTCTAGCTCATCATAGTTATCACCTTTTCAACTTGTATTCTAAATCTTCAAAGATATCTGCACTTGCTTATTTGAGTTGGGGAGCATCTCGGTTGGTTAGGATCGAATTGATGCCAATCCTATCCAAAACCCAGGTTCTAAGTAAAACACACCGCTATGACATTATCAAAAGAAAAACAATATTTTATGTATTTGATAGTCTGTGTTACATGATGTTTTAGTCCTTTGAAATAGTTATTTACCAAGCTAGAACATACTAAAAGACTCCTAACCCAATAGATATACATAGAAATTCCCAAAAACACGACACTCCAAATAAGTTCAAATACAAAAATTCAATCCAACTAAAATTCTTACATATTTTCCTACAAAAAACTAAATTTTATACTGCCTCACAAAAATGAAATTCCCTAATATTGTTAAAAAAAAAATACTAATATATATTTTGTTAAAAAAATACTAATATATATTTTTAATACTTCTTTTATTCCTACATATACTGGGACCATTATAATGATGTGCTTCCTTGTCATATAAGATAACAAACACAACCAACCAAACACGAGACTCCACATGACATATCCAACTCAACTCAATCTTACTCAAAACTCTCACCCCTGAACTCCAGTCCAACATAACCAAGTGATTTCAGCTCAAGGAGGTTTATGTTAAGGGACAAAATGCACATATGCAGAGACTTTGGGGATGCAACTTGGGTTGGTTTGGGAACGGTTAACACCTGCCCTATAGCCGCGTATCCTGTAACTTGTTTTCTTACATATCACATATGTTATTTTATATTAGTATTTAGATTTTATTTAGTTTATATGAACTACCATATCTAAATGGTTTCAAATTCTGTAAAAGAACTAAGTATTATCTAAGGTTATAATACATGTGTATGTATGCGCATGAAGGTAAGATTTCAGTTTGGGTTAGGTTTCACAATCTCAACCTTGAATGAGTGTACCAAAACTAATCCAAAACGACCAAAATTCTGGCAGGATCAGTCTGGTTTCAAGCTACCCCAACCCAAGTTACACTTCTACTTCATCTGCAATTATGGTTGCAGTTAATTTAGTGACTTTGACTGCCTAGCTCCAGAAATATTCAAAGTCAAAAGCTTCTCAATTCTAATAAAATTGGAGTTACAAACTTGAGGATTTACAGAGACTATCAATATTTTTCATTCCTCCTCACCTTTTTCTTCTCAGATACTGCTTTGAAACGCCAAAAAACATCATCAAGTTCTTTACCAGTTAATTCATAACCAAGCTGAAAAAACATGAAATTAAAAAGGTAGTAATATACATTTGAAAATGGTACAGTACATCAACTAACCTCTACGTACAACATGAAAATGAAAGTTACCTCAAGAAGTCGAGATCTCAAAGCATGACGTCTACTGTAGCAATTGAAAATCACTAAGCAAGTTTATGTTTCTTTTCGAAAGGGAGCAGAATAAAGACAGAATAATAAAACAAAAGATTGTCTGCTAGTGTAATTATCTACACCTGTTTCAGAAGAGGGAGGTTGAATATACATATATAATAAATTAAAAGCGGTACAGCATCAAGAAATTCACAATATCATTGACATGTAGTCACTACTCAAAGCTCCAGTAGCAATGCAAAATGAATAAGCAAGTATATTATGTTTCTTTCCAAAACGGAACAATATAAAAAAAGAGCAAGAAAGTAAAAATGAGCTAGACGCAGAACAATATCAAGAAGTTTGCAACATCATTGACATGTACTCTTAACTTTCAGGTCAAACATATTTGACGACATTCAATCTATCAAAATTTAAGACCAGTCCCCCCAAATCATCCCTATAAAATGCTCCCATCCATAACAATTTAAAAAAAAAAAAAAATCTATAGCTATTCTCATAGAACTCCTATTCTAACTCTTGCCAACTAGATAAGCCTCAAAACCACAAGGAAATCTTCCAGGTAAAATAAAATGATCAATGCATTTTGGGACTGCTAGGAGAACAAGTTGCATCAACTAGCATAGGGCTATCTGAGGTTGACTTGAATGTTTGAAAGAAGACATGAGATGAAGCATGTTGTTCTCCTGGCGTAAACCTTGACCCTCGAACTCCCTCCGTTTTACATTAAACTAACTGGAAATGATAAAAATTGCAGAGAAAAGCATCATAAATGCTTGGTAACAAGGGGGATGGACATTAAAACTTGAGCCTCAAGATGTTTTCCTAAGATCCTATATCAGAGGCAAGCCTCAAGGTGCCTCACATAGATTTTAAAACATTGGCTGGTACAAAAGACATGAAACATTGACTATATTTATTTACTTATCCAGCAAGTCATACTGCTTTCAGAAATGTTAATTCTTGGATCAGTAGAGTCCACCTTTCGGATAAGTTCCGCATAGGAACATGAGATTGATAACCCAAACAAAACAAAAGGATTAATATGTAAATAATAGAAAATTAGAGGTTAATTTAAAATTTTAGTAATTAGCTGTCATGTTTGACTTTTGACTGATTGTGATTGGTGGGTTATACCAATAGGAAACTAGACACAGCACACACAATCATAACTTCTAAAGTTAAGACATGTGACTAGGATCTTGTAGGAAGTTTTAATCTCCAATTAATGGCTGAGATTAAAAACTAGGAATTAGTATGTATTCTCTACAAACTATAATAGTAATAAAGCTAGGATTCTGATATATAAATTAATGGCCAAGATCTTGTAGGAGCCTCCAATCTCCAATTGATGGCTGACATTAAAACCTAAGAATTAGTAAGTATTCTCTACAACTAGAATAACAACTATTTAAACTAAAGTTGGGATTCTAAACAAGAATTAGTAAGAAATCAATATTAGAAAGAAACCAATAAGGGCTGGAAAACTAATCTAAGGGCTGAGATTCAAACTAACTAATCTAAGAGTAGAGATTAAGAGTTTCTATAGTCTCTAATCCTAGAGTTCCTAAGTGCCTATATAAGCCTTAGGAGGTTGATTCATCACTTGAAGAAGAAGGAAAAGAAGAAGAAGAAGAAGAAGAAGAAGAGCAAGAGGTGTAATTATCTACACCAGCCTTCAAACCAAGGTAAATATTCAAGTCTAACTTTACTTTTGATTGAATTAGGAGTATAAAGTTACTTTCTTTGTATATGAAGTATTTTAATGGTTTTTTACAAAATTTTCTGGGTTTTAATATCAAGATATGGTAAGTATGATTCAAGTCAAGTTTTGTATAGTTTTATGAATGGACTTTGTGCGGAATTCCATGCTAACCAATGTTACTTGATCATGTTTTATATTAAAAGCTCAAAAGGAACCAAAAATAGAAGTTTTTGTGAAATCCACGAGGTTCGGCGACCTCCTCGGCTCGCCAAATAGTACACCGAACAAACGCAGAAACCCTCGACGACCTCCTCGGCTCACCGAAAAAGCCAAACTCCAAATATGTCCCAATTTATATTTTTGGATTCCCCTGCTCGTTAGGAGCACAGCAAAACAAATTTGAGGCTATTCTGATAAGTGTACACAAAGTTATAGTCAAATTACCGAAGAGACGTCAAAACTGTCAAAAACCACTTGGCGACCTCTCGGCGCGTCGAACAGCCCACCGAGCGCCACAGTCAAAATTTTAAGCCCTAGAAATGTCACTGAGCCTAAAATCGGCGCACCGAAAGGTACGCCGAGCCAAACCCAAAGACCCACGGCAGACTCATAGGAAACCCTAGGCGAACCGAAAAATTCCAAAGTGCTCTGATTGCTATGAAATTTCACATACATTCTTATTTTGACCTAATTAGATTGATTTTGATGTTAGTTTTGCTAAGTTATAATTATTTTATATAGTTACTTCTTTATGGACTTGTTTGCTATGTTTGATGAACATGTGATATTTTGACATGCTTTCACATTTCTTGCATATTCATTGCTATCATGTTAAATTAGACTTATTGCACATTGTACACATGCTTTGATTGCTTAGTTAATGCGTACATTTTCACTTGCACAGCATATGCCTACATTGTTGCATAATGACCTTGCATTGAGAATGCATTGACTTGACCTTCATAACTTTATATTGCTGGAGTTGATGAACATAATGAATATTATGATCTGGAAATCATAATGAGTGAGGAGACTCGTATTTTTGTGTTGAGGGACCGTACATCCAAATAGACCAAATTATTTGTTTCACCCAAGGTGAGGGATAGGCCTTGTATGGGGGTCACAAGAGACTTGTCGTAAGATGATAGGTGAGGGAAGGTTCATATTTATGAGGCCCAATATGCGAATCATAAGAGTGAAATTCTGTTAGTAGATCGGCTAATGTTTGATTCACAAGGAAAGGTTCACATTGTGAGGCCCTGGGATAAGTCCCTATGATCGAAAATAAGGTGAGGGGATTGTGCCTCTAGGTCAAAGCCCCTAAAAATTATGTTGCGTACATAGAATAATCCTATATATTTGCCTTGTATAAAGGGATGGAATTCACATTGGTGGGACATCTCGTGTATATGGATTGAGATCGGATGTGGAACTTATACTAAACAAGTACTATACAGCAAACAGCATACATATTGCATATTAGATTGTTTGTCTCAAATCATATGTGATGATTATACTTGCTAGGTGCACAGCATGCATTAACAATTGAACCAGCATCTTGCATTGCATATTACATCTTATTGCCTCATTTATATTATTCATATCATTATTGCATATTCAACACTTATCACATGATTCAATTGTATATTCACTACATATTATATGATTCACTTGTTTACTGTTTATATGGAATACCATTGAAGAGTGGCATTATCCCTACTTCAATCTTAAATATTGTTAAACTTGTTTACTTACAAAACTAGTGTAGCTTACTCTTTCGAGCACAACATATTTCAAGACCTATAGATAATAGACATGAGGACCATGAGGACCAAGATGGAGGACAAGGATGCTTTTGAAGATATTAATTATTATTAGGGCTTTATTCGATGATTTTAGTAGAACTTGTAGTAGGGTTTATTTGTTGTAATCAAGTACTTATTTGGTTTTGCGTAGTTAATAGGGATTGATTTGAAGCATGAGACTAGTATTATTTTCTTTCCGTTGTTTTCTGTTTTGAAGTATGTTATGTGATGGATATTATCTTAATAATACTATTTTTCTATACTTTATCCTATATAAATATCCTTCTTAAATTCAATGATTTTGGTGATGTATTGCTTATCCATTCTCATCTAGATATGGGGTGAGAGTTACAACTTAAACTTGGGGACTCCATTGAGATTTCCAGATTTGTTTCGTGACAATGAGATAGAAATAGGATTTTCCCTATCATATCACTTCTCCCACGAGGCTGAAATGGAAGATGCAAAGCTCATGATGTCACATGGAAAATATACCACAGGTTTATCTCTATGGATGTGGAATAAGAAATGCAGCAGAAAAAGATCAAGAAGTACATGATGTGTATGCATGTAGCAACAAAGTGTATAGTAAAGAATGGCAAATAACACTTTCAAAGGCAATCCCACTACTCATTTCAGGACATTTCTTGTTTCATACTCAACATTAATCAATTCAAGAACATTAGAACCAACAATAATTGGGACGTCATGATACCTAGAATTCATATTCATACGTGAGCATCAACATATAATATAAGGGTATGTTCGAATTGCAGAAATTCAGAAGTGAAATTGGAATTGATAAGTGTAAATTCCAGTTCTTGAGTTTGGATGGCATATTCCAAAAGAATTCAAATTTACATAAGAAAAATGGTTCGTAAAAATTACAATTCATAATTCATATCTATTTACTGAAACTCCCATATGACTTGGGCTGGTAATTAATCCAACCCACCAACCTGCACAATTTTAATCATGGGTCAATTTCGGGTTGGCCAGCCTTTAATTGGTTAATAAATGGGCTAGTTGGGGAGGGGGGTAAGTCAACCACAATGAAGATGCACATGGAAAACTAGGGTCTGAATCAGGGGTTGACTTCCGCATCAAGTGAGACACTCCCTATGTCCTCATTTAGAGAACCTTCATTCTGAGTGGTTGGACATTCGAAGAAGAGGAGGCTAAGAAGGCAATGTGAAATCTGTGTAGGGACAAGGCTCCCAGGCCAGATGGTTACACAATGGCTTTTTGTTTTGACGATTGTTGGGAGAGAGTTAAGGATGATCTATTAGAAGTGCTGCAGGAATTTCACGAGGGTGGGATCGTCAACAAGACGACTAATGCAACCTTTTTGGTGTTGGTGCCAAAGAAGCCGGGGGCCATAGATTCAAAATTTTAGACCCATACACCTTATGACAAGTTTGTATAAGATCATTGCCAAAATTCTGGCGGAAAGGATTAAAGAGGTGATCAACCTGGTTGTATCCCAAAACTAGAGTACATTCATAAAATATTGCCAGATTTTAGATGTTCTTATTGCAAAAGAATGGCTGGACGAGAAGATTAGATCTGGGGAGCTAGGGATGGTATGGAAGCTTGATTTTGAGAAGGCTTATGATAGGGTAGAGTGGGCATTTCTGGACTCAATGATGGAGTGGAAAGGGTTTTGTGCACAATGGCGTAAATGGATTAGGGGTTGCGTTCATAATGCCCAGTTTTCCTTTGTCATCAATGAATGTGTCAAAGGTCTATTCCCATCCTCCCGAGGATTATAACAGAGGGATCCTTTGTCTCCTTCCCTTTTCACCCTAGTGAGTGATGTGATGAGTACCTTTTTTTGGATTAATGAGGAGAGGGGAACTATGAGAGGCTTCTGGATTGGTTTGGATACGGTTCCAATGTCTCATTTACAGTTTGCTGATGATACTACCCCGTTCATAAAGGTGTCTGAGGGCTAGGTATTCCAGGTGACCTGTATTCTTGCTTTGATATGATATTGGGATTAAAAGAAAATCTAGACAAAAGCACTATTTCAGGGATCGGGGTAAAGAGGGCACAATTGGATGCCTTAGCAAGGACTTTAGGGTGTAGGAGGGAGGAGTGGCCTGAAGTATCTAGGACCACCATTAGGGGAAAACCCTAGGCCCACTCAGTTCTGAGATCCCGTCATTGAAAAAGTGGAGAGGAGTCCGGCCATCTGGAAGAGGAATTACCTTTCTTTGGCTGGTAGGTGACATGTATTCTTGCTTTGATATGATATTGGGATTAAAAGAAAATCTAGACAAAAGCACTATTTCAGGGATCAGGGTAAAGATGGCACAGTTGGATGCCTTAGCAAGGACTTTAGGGTGTAGGAGGGAGGAGTGGCCTGAAGTATCTAGGACCACCATTAAGGGAAAACCCTAGGCCCACTCAGTTCTGAGATCCCGTCATTGAAAAAGTGGAGAGGAGTCCAGCCATCTGGAAGAGGAATTACCTTTCTTTGGCTGGTAGGATCACTTTGATTCAGGCAAAATTAGCAAATATCTCCATCTAATATCTTTCCATCTTTAAATAACCGGGGAGGGTGGTTAAAATCATTGAAAAGTTTCAGAGATTATTTGCGGGAAGGTAGGGGAGGTGTTAGAAGGGATCATCTAGTTAGGTGGGAGCTAGTGTGTCGAGAGAAAAGGAAAGGCAGGATTAACCTAGGGAACATTGCAGCTAGAATTCAGGTGCTTCTTTGTAAGTGGCTCTGGCGATTCAATGTTGAAAAAGATACTTTGGGGCGCAAAGTTATCACCAGCAAATACGGATCCCATGATAATGGGTGGAATATCAACCCTATGTTGAGGGTGTCCAGTTCTTGCCCATGGAAAGCGATCTTAGTATATGGTCAACCATGTGTGCGGTTTTCATCTTTGGTGGGGAGAATGTATCCTTGTCAATCCCTTCCCCCGCCTCTTTAGATTAGTCACCCCAAGGATGCCTGGGCACCTCCAGGCTTAGTGTGGAACCTGCATTTCAGATGTGACCTTAGACTGGCAAACGTTGATGAGCTTTCCTCCCTTCTTGAGTCCCTAAAGGATGTCTTCATAGACCATTAAGCTCAAGACCACAAGGTTTGGGCCATTGGTTAGAGATGGATCTTCTCTTCCCACCCTTATTTCCTTCTTTTTTTTTTTTTGCTAGTAGACCATCCTATTCCCATTGTTTCAACCCCTTTTAGACATTTGTGGAGGTCGGTGATCCCTTCAAAAGTTAGGGCCTTTGTTTGGACTGTCGTGCTCAAAAGGATCAACACAAGGACATTCTTCAAAGGAGAAGGAAATACCTTTCTATCTCCCCTCAGACGTGTTATGTGTAATAGGGATGAGATGACATTGGATCATCTTTTTTAGGCCCTTTTTTTTGCTATTTTTGGCTCATCTAGACTGAAAGGAATCGGAGGATTTTTGAGGATAAATTGACGCGTATTTAATCGATCATTGAGACGGCTTCTATATCGGCAACATCATTGGTGAGTACATGTGATGAGTTTAGAGGTATCTTGACATCGGATGTGAATAGGATTAGAGGACGTTGGCATTACTTCCCATGGCCTCTGTTGAGGCACGAATGAGTTGGAACCCTCTTCTAAGGGGGTAATTAAGCTCAAATTTGACAGATAATCGGTAGGAAATCTGAGGTTGTTCGGGATTGGGGGTATCTTCAAGGACGACACTGGAAACATTTTGCATGCTTTTTTTGGTACTATAGAGGAGGATGCCATGAGAGTTGAGGTTATGGCATTGATCACTGGTTTGAAAGAGGCCAAAGTAGAGGGATATTGTGATTTGGTGGTGGAGGGGGATTCTGTCATGGCGATATCATGGATGGGGAGCTGTAGATGTCAATCTTGGAGATTATCACACGCTTTCCAGTTGGCACTTTCTCTAGTGAATGGGTTGAATATCTCATTTTCCCATGTACTTCAAGGTGCCAATGGGATGGCAGACAAATTGGCTAGAGAGGGAGTGGGGAGGGAAGCCTTGTCATGTGGTATCCCTCCTGTTGAGTTAGTGGAGGGTTTATGAGTACATGGTTTGTTGACTCCATGTAGATATTATTGTATGGGTCTTTTGAGAATTTTTGCTCTCATGTTTCTCTTTCGTTTCTTTTTTGTGCCCTACGGAATATATGCTTCATTATTCATCCAAAAAAAATAGTGACTCTCCCTTGATTTCTTCCATGTGAAATTCTCCCTTTGTTGCAGCTGAATTTTTGCAAGACAGTCCATCACCTGCTGTCTTTTACAAGAGGGTAATCACTGCATAGTGCATGGATTGAAAAATGGGATCCATCTAGATCCTATTTAGTATTAAAACAAATGAATAATCAAATAGCAAAATATATTAGAAGGAAGTTAACCTCTCCACCTTAAAAAGCAGGATGGTTTTGTCCCCATTTTTAGTTTTCCTCCCTCTATCCCCACCTCCTCTCCCTCTCTCTCTGAAAATCACTTGCAACTATGGTTATTAATTTTGTTTCTCAAACGTCTTGTTGCTAGAAGAGGCCAAGGATTGAAGTGGAGGATTCATATGCTGAAAATGGAAGCTTCCAAGTTGGAAATGTGCTAAACCAGAAAATTTCTCCAGTGAAAAATAGAAGGAAAATAACATTGTTTAAAGATGGGGTGCAGGCAGTTTATTGGTAACAGACCAGTGAAAGGAATGGGAAGGCCATTGTAGCACGATCCCTTTCCATTAAAAGAAAAAAATGAAAAGAAAAATATAGAATCACAGGATTTTAGGCCTATGAAGAAACCATTACTTAAGATCTTCTCGCTCTCTGAGTCAACAATTTCAACATTTTAAGTGGTGTTGGAGGTTTCGTCTCGTATCAAATTCTGAATAGACTGGAATCTATGAGCTCTGGTTTAGTATTGGCAACTCCCACTTTGGAAGACAGGTGC
>JAUPMG010000006.1:6675244-6696606 GCA_031762675.1 Pachysandra terminalis | reverse complement strand
AAATACAACATTTATGTTACAACATCCAAAAAAGTATATAAGTATCCAAAATATATTTGATTCAAATTCAAACTAGAGGGGGTCTAACGATCTGTACCAGAAACTAATATTTGATCATAATATCCCTCAATCAATGATAATTGTAATAAACATGAACAATTTTGTAATTATTTATTTTTTGATTTTATTTTTTATTATTATTTTTTTAATTTTTAATTTTTATCCTATAATTATATGAGATCAATAGGGTTTTCATAATTTTCATTGAGACTAAGCTCATTTCCTCTTCCATATAAGCATCTATTTTGTTCTTAAGATTATTAAACAAGGTATACAAGGATAATTTCGTTCATAAAATATACTGCAATAAGCAAAAATCAAATATTCCGTTACTTTATTGATAGTAACTAACAGAAAGAGTTTGTTGTAACATACTTTCAAACTATAAGGGCGGTGTTTGTGATGGCCAAAGTTTAAGGGGTACTTATTGCCATTATGCTAAACTCAAGGGGGTGTGTGTAATTTATCATTTTTTTTTACTTTTTAACTAGATTTTAGAATTATTTTGGCCGAAATATCCAAAATTTTGGCTGAAAATTTCGGAGATAAAGTGTACATTTCAGGCAAAATAAATTTGGGCAAAGTACAAAAATTTCACCGAAATTTCAGCCATTTATTTCCCAAAATAATTTAGTTCAAAAAAATGCCATTTTGGATTTCGTTCAGCACAACCGAAACCAAAATTTCGGCAAAATTTTAAACTATGGCTAGATATCTCATTTTTGAGATTCAGTCAAAGATGCAATGGCAAACACGCTTTAAGGGTCTTAAATAAACATGACCTATATAACACGTGATAATGAACCTCAGATTTTGGGACGAGGATCTTGTGTGGATCACAGGAAAGTGAGAAAACCTTTCGGGTCTAGAAAGGACTTCTTGGCCCTCGGAAAGGAGAGCATTTCGTCCTGTCCACGAAGTTGGACGATTTGCTGCACTGCATGTTGTAATGTTTGTACTTGAAATGTTTGTACCCTAATGCGTTATAACAGGGGTACAAGCATTTCAAAGTAGGGTACAAGCATTTCAACGCCAGTACATGCACGGTGCAGAGAAATTGCCGCACCAAGGATCCCAACCCAATTTTAGTTACAAATGAGGTAATTAATTGTGGTGAAATTGACCATAGTCCTCTCTCTCTTTCTCTTCAAAGTAAATGAGGCAAACAAATGTAGCTGTGCAATGACACCAAGACAGATTGGATCCTGATATTCAATGTACAGGAAGTTGCAGGATCTGATTAGAATTTGACAAAACCCAGCACATTACCATCCATAGTCACAATGCAATAACAGACTCTTGCACTATAATTAAGTAAAATATACACTTTTCATTGCCACAGTAAGATTGCTATTTTTGAGAACTCAAAATAGTTTGGGTTCTATGATTCAAGCTACCATCAGCCAAAAAATGAAGTCAAGAACAAAATTTAGAGAGTTTGGAACTGGAAGTTCTAGACAGGTGAAGGCAGCCTTGTCAGTAGTTGGCCATCCATGGCACTGCAAATCAAAACACAAGAGAATCAATCAATAATGGATCACTGTAATAATTGATAGAACATGAACGGCGTTAATTAGTTGGGTTAGGTTGAATGTCGAAGGTTCACCTTTTGATATAATAGTAACAAAAGTCGGCCAAAATAAAAGTTTGAACCATTTCCGAAAGGAGAGCCATTGGCACCCACAAGTAACCATACCCAATGAAGTATAGGTACTTCCCACTTCTCATAAACCTGCAAGTGAAAATTTATTAACAGAACAGATTCGGAGTAAAGTAGGATCGTCATGTGGTAAGATCCAATTATGAGTGAGTGATTTCACAGATTAAGAATTTCTTCTCCATGAATTACACAATTCAAGTATTGAACAGAAACTGCTCTTGAGAGTTGATGGTTTATAAACTAGAGCAATGCTTCGACAATATGCTAAAATCCAAAAAGCTTCACATAGATCCCTTTCTCCAAAATTGAAGAAATTAGCTACCTCCAAAATCATTAGAAACAAAATTCATGATAAAAAGACCAAAGGTTGCGTTTCGCCTGGCTTATGCTTTTGGATAAGCACTCATTGGATAAGTGGCTCAATGGGAGCACTTATCCACAGCAACAATAAACTGCATACTAGAAGAAAATAGCGTTTGGTAAATACATTTATTTAAGTGCCTATGAAAGTTTAGGGGTAAAATTGGTATTATGAAAATATTATTAAAGTTTAGAAATAACATTTATTTAAGTTCTTATGAAAGCTTAGGGGAAAAATAGGTATTATGAAAATATTACCAAAGTTTAGACAGTTTCCAGCATAAGTGGTAAGAAAAGCTGTTCGCACCAGCTTCTCCTTATGGGTCGACTCCCTCTACTAATGGGTAAGCACTTACCCATTAGGTGTTACCAAACATACTTTTAATTTTAACAAATGCTTTAATATGCTATATACTGAAATAAGCATTTATATAAGCCGGGCCAAATGCAGCCTAAAGTTTGTTAGCAATGCAAATTGGACTACTTATATTCACCAATTGGACATCAAAATCATGAAAATAACCAATTTTTTCCCACTTGTTTTGAGGATTTGTGTTACTTAATAAGATGTTATTTTTTGGTTAAATTTTGATTATTTTAACAGTTTCGGGATGGAATGACTGTAGAAGCATGCGTCCATACATGGCCAATAACCATGGAGCACGAAGAGGGGCCTTGTAGAGAATAGGCAAGATCGGTTTCTGTGCCCTCCTACTTTTAAGATGACTATTTCCCGCTGTTAAGATAATTCTAGGCAATCCACTATGTATCTTCAAAGACAAGTTGGGCCTTTCTACAAGGCAAAAAGCAAAACTAAGTTCATCCCAAGGAAACTGAGCTTCCTATGTATCAGACTCACCTGAAGGATCCAATGAACACATCCCAAGAATCTTGCGATACCCAATGCGAAAACATAATGGGCTGTAAATGGTTCAACCATCTGTAGACACATTTGATAAAAAAAGAAACAAGTATTATTCTAGTATGCTTGTATATTACTGCATTAAGTGCCCAAATAGGAAAGAGAGATCAAAAACCTTCGCATTCTGCATCAATCGAAGCTGAGGCAGCACTGAAACAGATTCTAAGTACACACAGAAAGCCCAAAACATTCTGCTGATTTGTGAATGATGCGTAGAAGGATGGATAAGGAAAGCGAGAATAGCCGAAGGCACCACCTGCAGGAACAATCACTCCCTTATACAACAAGATGTAGATGCATACAGATGAAAACAACTCAAGTTTCTAGATACCAAAAATAACTACCTTAAATATTTAAAGCAGAAAGAAACAATCAATCTGAGAGTGCCACTAAGATCATGATATATAATAATTAAATTGCCATGATCAAATAGCTTGCAAGAGAAAAGCATCAGACTTAATCAAGTACTATGAAGGGATATGGCAAGATCTCCAAGGTTAGATTGGTCAATTAGTGGATCCTTAAATTATCTCTGTGTATAATTTATAGAGCATAGAAGAGGATGAAAGCTTCTTTTTGAAGGGAGCATCACTTCGTGACAGAAACAAATAATTATACTAATGGTGCTCCGAGTTTAAGCATCACAAGCATTTGAGAGAGAAAAATCTCTATCAGGTAATCAAATTTTACATAGTAACCCATATTTTCAGATTTGCAATTAAAGTTCATATGCAATTAAAGTATCGAACATAACATCCCATGAATATGATGATGCTTCCTTATCAAGGAGATTGGGGAATCACATACTGACAAAGCATTCCAACTAAGAATGAAGTACTATACACCTCTGCTGTTAAATCTTACTATTCATTGTATGTATCTTACGATTCGATTCAATTTGACCCTCGATCGATTCAAATCGGTGAAAAAATCTGTTTATGTTTGAATCTTACGTTTCACACATGGAATCTCTTAACATTTACGATTTAATCGTACGATTCATACGATTCAAACGATTCAACTCTACAACACTAAAAAAATGTCCGCTTCATTTTTTACTGGAAAAATTTCCCTTTTTTGGTTTGATCCTTATTTATATAGAACATAGTACTCTAAAATGATTAAATATGCATAAGGAGATATAGTTTACTAATTTTAAACAACAAAAAATACCATTTCCTAAGAGAAATCCTAAAACCTAAATCCAAAACGCCACTTCTACTAAAACTACTATGACTTTTATGATTTATTATTCAAAGTTACAATTCGATTCTAAGTAGATTCTAACAATTTTCGATTCGATTCACGATTTGACAATCTTGCTATACACAAAACACAATTCAAAAGTATTTGCTAAATGAAATGATAACCTTACACAACAAAAACAGTCAGAGCGGCGAGTAGGGAAACAAGCCTTACCATATAATATATTGGTAAGTTGTCTAATTCCTTGATGTAGGTTGACTTCAATTTGAACCTTATCATGTATATAACCCAAACAGTTGGAATTAGTGTGGCAAAATCAAGCACTGTATGGATGCTGGCTTCCATGGTGATACTGCAGAACAATCTTACAGCTAGGAATATAGCAGTGAGCTCTTGAGACTTCAATGAAAGCCCTACAGAAGGCATCAAAAGTTAGAAACCTGATTATTAGAGCAATCTAGATAACAAATATAACCAACGATGCAGCAGAAAATAATTTCTAATCGAACTTTCATAAGGAATTTGAAGACTGTCATGTCTTGAGAAAATTTATTGCTTATATGTACATATGTCTCTCTATGAGGTCTGATTCGAATTCCATGCCCCGATTGTAATCATGGAAAACAGGCAAAGTATGTGTACAATTAAACATAGATACAAGTCTATTGATCTATGCCTAAGATGCAGAAAGTGTAGAAAACACACATCAATTACTATGAGCATATTAAAGGAGAGAAAGAATGAATACCAGTGCCAAAATAAAAAAAAAAAATACGCTCAATACAGAAAACAATCTTTTCTTACCATGTCTGGGTAAGAATGAGACCTCTAGCCTTGAACCCGTTAACAACTTACTAAAAACAAACTTGATTATGAAAAATGAACAAACGGCTACGAAACTAATCTCGCGTGTATTTAAAGTAAGTAAACGAAACTCAAATGATCCAACAAATAGTAAGCGCTCATCTAAAATAAATTAAATCATCCTCTAATAATCATAGGATAGGAATACCCCTGAAACACAATAGTAGATCTACATACAAAACTTTTATTCTTTTCCTTAAGGGTAGAAAAACCTTCCAACTTCTTCGATAGCAACCCAATCTGAAAGTTTAGGAAAAACACTTTTATTTTTTTAAAGTTGCGCATAGCTGAATGTTTTAGACCTATAAGAAGTAACCTACTCTTATGAACCATCATTTGGCTCCTGGTCTTGAAACCTGTTACATTGTTTACAGATCTAGATTTTTAAATTTCTTCAATATTGGAGATCTGTCCCTTAGTATATATACTTTCTTAGTTATCACTGAGCAAAGAAAGATATATCCACTGAATTCCCTGTTCTACAATTTTCATTCAATATAAGTGGTGAGATATCACTAGGAATTTACTATAACAGTCATAAGATAATAAAATTTCATTGAAATTGGTAGATTCTCAATGATATTTATTAAGCCTATCTCTGTTTCCGTAAAAACCATTGGAACTCTTCAAACCCAGTTTTCTTCAATTGCTACTGCATAGTTTGTGTTTCAAGAACAAAGTTTTGAATCACTAACTGTTCATTTGAGGAGGTTTTTGACAAAATTTCATCCCCAAAGAGCCCAAAGAACAACCATATAAACATGGATATTGATAGGATTATCAACAGATACTGCATCTTATGCTGATTAAGCTGCGAAGGAGTAATAAATCACGGTGATCCCAAACTAAGCTAAGGAAAATTACCACCAGCTGCCTCTTTCTAAGTTATTGAATTTGTCCAAACTAGAATATATAGCTTCTTTTTCTTTTTCCTTTATTGATAGGTACATGACTTCAAATTAGAGGAAAAAAAAAATTAGGGTACTCAGAATTTAGAGAGATCTATCAACTATTTATACCTATTAGTGAATAAAACAGCTTTGTTATTACTCATCAGTGCTAGAAGGGAGACAAATTTACACATCACCGAAATGAGTTTCCATGTCATGTGCATGCATACTCTCTTTGAGTCCCAATCAAATAGAAAATTTATGAGCCTACAGTTAATTAAACATGTTGTTGGATTCCATAACAGGGCAACAGTCTTAGGAGACAAAACAACAAATTTCTTAATGTCCAGTTTCATTAGTAATAACTATATATGTGTATGACTTTTAATTTAAATTAAATTTATTTTATTTTGTGAAATACAATGTTAAAGTTAATGACAATAAGAAAAAAAAATGAAAGCAGAAATAGAGAAGAAAAAAAAAGGTAGCAACACAAACAAACAGTATGTGGTTCTTCCCCAAGTGACTATGTCTAAAGGTGAAGACAATCTAAACAAACTTCTGCAATAATGAAAACTACACAGCTCATTCATGTTTCTATTAACTTCAGGAAGTGCTGATGATCCGGCCGTTAACTACGCTGCTCGAGCTTGGTGCTGAGTTTGTGGGAGTTGCATGGGGCAGCACCAGGGGGGTGGGGGGTCTGAGGGCAGAGCCCTGGCCCGATTTTTTAAGGGGTCTATGGGTATAATAGTAATTTCATTTCTATTATGTTTAGCCCTAATTACAGGGAATTTATCGTACTTTCGTGGCTGCTCTTTGTAACATGTTTTTTCTGAGCTTTGGAGAATAGTAAAATCTGGGATGCATACATGGACGTAGGGACAATTTGCCGAACCACGTAAATCTGTATCTTGTGTGTGCTTGATTATTCTTTATCTCGTTTATCTTTCTTTCTTAACAAGATTAACATATTGGAACGCAACATTGCAGCAAGGTAAAAATAAAATAAAGATCAATATCTACATGATTGAACAAATTAGACCCATTCAGGCATGGAAGGATTGGATTATTTTATGATTTATAACAGAGACACAGCATGACAACAAAACTTAAATTCTGGCAAACTGAAGATACAATCATACAAATAATAATAAATAAATAAAAAATCAGAATCAAATAGCCTATTTCAGTACAAACTATTCAGATAAAATAAAAACATTAATTACTAGTTAAAACTTCTGTTTCTAATTTTCCATATTCTATATCTCTATCTTATAAGCCCTAATCTTCTCACACATACAAAGATACCCATAAAAAATCTCTTCCCAATAGAAAAATTAATCAACTAAATATAAAAAAAGAAAACCCAACAAAAATCTTCCAAATAACCCACAAGATGAACATACCCACACACTTAAAACATGCTCAAATCACCAAAGCTATAAATAAATAAAAAACAGAGTATAAATACCAGAACATGTCTTCAGTGTAGAGAGCTTGTATATCAAGACCATTATCCCAGCAGCATGGATTGCTTCTGCTGCAACGAAGAAGTGGGTATGATCTCTAACGAGATGTTTCAGAGCGATCAACGAACATAGAACGGATACCACAGCAAGGAAGCCTTTCACCTTCATGGATTGTCTTCGAACCCATCCAAAGAGTGCGTTTACACGCGAACTTCTCCTTCTCCCCATAACTTTCTCTTCTTCTTCTTCTTCTTCTTCTGTCCCTGCTTCTCTGATCAATAGATCGATCGATCAATAAATAAAGATGAAGAAATAAAAAATAAAGACAGGAATCGAAGAGAGAAGTAGAGATTGACAGGAATCCTTTCCTGTCACGAAGTGTAGAGAGAGAGAGAGAGAGAGGGGGAGGGAGAGCAATGCCTATTGCATGCATGAAGTTGGTAAGGAGACTTTAATATTTACTTAAATGCTAACCAATGGATGGTTTCCACGTATACTTTTGGATGCTGGTGACCCGACGGAGTAGGATGCCGGAACGCAATTGTCAGCAGCTGCTGATTTGGACGTATCTTGATCTCTAGACTTTGAGTTTGTTTGACTTGGGGACTCTATTTTCTGCTTTTGCTTTGGCTTGTCGCGGTTGTGAAGAGTTTCTATACCATGTAGTATCATACCAAAAAAAAAAAAAAATATATATATATATATATATATATACCATTGTAGTAGATAAGATATCTTTAAATGGATCTCGACCGCCCAATTGGTAACGAAAATAAATCTTGGCGAGTCTTAAATCCTATAATCTCTGTTGTCCTATATTTACATCTTGTTTGACTGACCAAAATTACTTGCGGTTGACCTCTGATCTGATTTTGTTTTGCTGAATATCCTTGATACTTGGAACACAACCTACACTACATATAAGAGGAATTCTGTCAGCCCGAGTCCAACCCGACCTGAGCTTCAGGCTTAATACTGTTTTCCCAAGCCTGCTCGTACAGTCAATTGTAAAGCCCAAGCCCGTGCATGGTGTGGGTTGGGTCCTTAAATTTCATCCCGGCTCGACCCTACAGGCTACAAACCCACCCAAACATAGGGCCGGGCACCCTAATTCCTGCACTCGCCATTATTTGTGTCATCCCAAGTATTCTGCGATTTTCATCAACAAACTGATGACTTCTTGAGGACTTGGTATACACAAGGAATTTGGTTCTTTCACAAAGCCACCAGCCTAGGTTTTGGCTAATGGTAATGTTTTCACTGTAGCAACTTGTGAATTATTTATCTTGCATAGTTCTTCAATTGGTATTCGAATTTCACAGCTCCTGGCATCAAAAATCAAGAATATCACAAATAATTTGAACCAAGAAAACAAAAGGATGACCATGTTAAACCATCTAACTCAAATATTTTACCCAAATACATCAACTTGTCACAGACCCCAAAAACAATTTATGTAACTGGTCTCAAAGCATAATTAAATAACTCCAGACTTCAGAAAAGCTAAAAGTTGTATAAAAGGAACTACACATTGAATTATCAAAAACTTCTCACCCTTGTAACCAAGCTCCACACTGCATGTTCATAATGAATATCTGTAGAACCTTTCAGCAGAGATGTTTGATCCAGATACATTCCTGAAATCCAGCATCTTGCGAAGCATACTCATACAGGCCTAAACAATTGAGATGACAACTCCTGCCTCAGTTGTACTTGTATAATGAGATCTGGATGATGATGAATTTCTCTTAGCTCTTCAGGTAGACACCTGAGAATTCTCTGTGTTAACCTTCGATCTGGGTACATTCTTGAAACCCAACAACTTATTAAGTGCATTCACGTAGGCCCGAACACTAGAGACGACAACATCCATTCCTGCACCATTTCCACTGGCAGACATAAAGAATGTTATTATTGGAAAACAACAACAGTCAAAAAGAAAAGATGGGCCCCAATGAGGAAAAGTCACAACCATTTTATACCTGAAACTACGATGAACGGTTTGTCCAGTCATAGCGTGCATAGATGTATGGCCGTTCTCTCCGCGAATTAGAACTCGTGTGGAGGCTAATGCATCAATGCCTTCCGTGACTGCATTCAAGGAATACTCGAGAAGTGTTACAGGTACCTGCACATAAAGAATTGAATCACAAAATCTGTTGGCAGAAGGAAGATAAAAGAGGAAAAAAACGTTGAACAAAAAAGAAAAAAGATGGTATTTGTACTCTTAAGACATGACAAACCTCGTCTAAACGTGGCTTCTACAATCTACTACGTCATAGAAAATCAAATCATGATTACTGACCACAGAAAGTTGAGAATGCAAACAAAAAGCAAATAACAACAACAATAAAGACAGCACAAGCAGCAGTAATAACAACAAAATTGACTCAAAGTTATGAGATGAAAAGAGATGGCGTTCAGTAGCTGTTAACCCATCACCATACAACTGCCTTGGTTCATATGAATTAAGTAAACTGGAGGTTAAACTTTCACACTTATGTGGAAAGTCAAGTAATAATGTGAACCCTATGAAATGACCTAAATCGCTTAAACAACATTCCAGTCGGTCAGCCAGCATAGGGAACCCATTCCCAATTCCCCTCTCCACCAGAGGTTTAAGAACAGAAGAAAAGGTTTTGTACCAGAAAACTCTGTTTCCAAGTCAAACCTTCACAATGAGATCAATGGCCTTGTAGGCGGCATCAACTGGACCAGTTCCGACTGTACATGCAACATGTTCTACTCCATCAGCACCAATGAGTTTGACAGTTGCGGTTGAAAGGCCAAGAGTTCCACATGTAACCTGCGTTTTGAGATCTATCAAAATTAAATATGTAGTGTTTTTGATAAAACCAGAATGCTAAAATTGAGAAAACGAAAGAAAGTCGAGAATACAATATAAACTTGCCTGCAAATCACCAAGTGACCAAATCACTTGGGGCTGGAAAATTTCATCTGATATCAATGCCTCCAAGTCACCATCAGAAAGATGCTGCAACATGAACAAGTACGTTATGGAAGAAGAGAAGGGGGAAAAAACCATGTCCGAATCTGTAAGGCGCAAAAACTCACACTTTACGGTTCCATAATGAATAAGATAGCAATAAGAGAAGAGAGTTAAATTTATTATAGAGAACAAATGTGAGAAAATTGTCTCACTATCTGAATGTTTCGTCACAACTTAGTAGATCGAGATTTCAACCTCAAAACTAGAACTAAGCATAGATAAGAGGGCCACTGTTTAACCAGCCCAATCAATTTATGCAAGACAAATACAGGAAATTATTTATGGAAGCCAGATCAGCCCAAACAATATCGGATTTATTTTCATTTAACTTTTCTCATTTTGATTGGTAAAGAAGGGGGCAACTCCAAAATTGCCAATGGAAAGTATAGATCAAGACTAGCATATTGTATATAACCTAAGAAAACCAAAAATGGCGAATTCCCCAACTAACCTGAACAATTGACACCCTGAATTTCTGCAATAGAAAGATCCCAATGACTTAAAAACGAGCACTCTTGACATCAGTAACACTACCCCTATCCTCAAATATTCTTATGTTTTGCTCCTTCTAGATAGCCAACATAGCGCAGAAGGGAAAAGCCCAAAATTGTTTGAATCTTTTATTCTTGGATTTGCTATGCCAAATAGTAAGCACACTGGTGAGACTGTGTGACATAATCCAAGCTAATACAAATCTCTCCAACATGAAGTTCCATAGCTCTAAAGAGAAGCCACAATCAGGGGCTGCCATGCACAATATAAATCTATTTGGTAAGGTCCAACTCCTTGAGATGAGAGCATCCACAGTGACTAATTTATTCAAAGATCTGTCCACAAAAGAAAATAATCTCAGATGGCACTGACGCGCCCCATATAATGTCAGCTAATGGGAAATGATAATCTTGGGACACTAAAGCATTGAAGAAAGAGCAAATTGAAAAGACCCCTAGAATTCCATCTTGACTGTTTCCTATCAGGCCTCGACAAAGGAAATGAGGAAGAGCTCGAAAGAAGCAATTAAAATGAAATCTCACCAAATTCCAATCGTTCAACCTTCTCCTAGAAGAAGGCCTCCTCCTCTTTGATGATGAGTGGTCCATATAGTCTGACACCGAAACCTCCCGATTTGAGGCAAAGGAAAATAATCCTGGAAATGACGCCTGGAATTATGTCTCCTCACACCAAATATCCAACCAGAATCTAACATGAAATCATCACCCATTCTAAAAGAGATGCCCTTATTGCAATCCACATAGCAATATGAACTAGCCTTCCAATGGTTAATGTTCCAAAGGTTAATGCCTGCTTGATGGTAAAGTACTCCCCTACTCTAGTGACTACATCCATATTTAGTCGATAAGATCTTCCTCCTAAAGCTTTCATGTTCCTCCCCAAACCTCAAACATTTTTCAAGTAGTGCCTTGTTGAAAAGAGCCAAAGGTCAAGTACCTGGACCTCCATTTTGTTTGGATTTACACACTTGTTCCCACCTAACCAAATGATATTTGAACTCTTCCTCTTCACCACAACAAAGAAAATCGTGTGGCAGTTTCTTCAATCTATTTGCCAACAAGATCATAATAGTTATAAAGGAAAAGAAACAAGTGGTAAATTAGCCAAGGAGGATTTAGTTAGTGTTATCTTACCCCCTTTTGGATAAATACCCCCTCTTCCAAGAGCTAGTTTGCTCTATTTCTGGATCCCACACCACCCTTGACTTAATAAATAACCCAAGAAGGCAGTCGCAGATAGGACGCAGGAAATGCTCCAAGTCAAGTTTACCTTAAGCTCTTCTACAAACACCTTCCCGCTCAAAACAGTCGACTCTTTGTGATTTTAATTCTCAAGCCTAACATTGCCTCAAAACAACTCCGGATGCATTTGTAAGCTCGTAGCTTTGAATGTCGGGCACTGAAATACAAAAGACTATCATTCACACATTGCAGATGCATGACCAATTGTACATTTTCTTCTATTGAGAAATTGTGAATTACACCTCCCGTTATTGCCCTTGAGATCATTCTACTTAAATCTGCCCACCCCCATCAGAAAAAGGAGAGGAGATAATGGATCCTTTGCTTGAGACCGTTAGGACTATGGAAAAATTGTAAAGACAACCCCCTTTACCAACATGGAGAAAGATGCTTAACAAATGCATGATTGAATCCACCCCCTCCATTTAACACCAAAACCAATTTGTCTAAGCATACATAGGTCATCCCTGGCACTTCACCCTTCACTCATGAATCAATGCGTTTGAATTAGAACCGATGCAGAGGAAAGCTCAAACACTCCTCCAACTTCACTACTCTTCTAACCATTTCACCCTAGAAAGACAGACTTCGCACTACCAAAACTGGTGAAAAGACAAATCTCCAAACCTATGGTTCAAATTTCCTAGAGGCATGAGACAATTCTTTAAGGAACTCAATAGAATAGCCCCGTAACTTTGGGAGAAAGAGTGCCTCCTCACCAAGGGAGTTGCAGAAAATAAATTTGCTACCTTTCTTGGAAAAGAATAATAACAGGTTGCTAACAAGAGAAAATAGATTTAGCTACTTACAATGATCCGAGGAACCTAAGCCCTGAATATTCCAAGAAAGCAAACATATCTTATGGCAGCTGACAATTACCTCTAATCATTGTGCATCTCTCCTAGCCACTGCAGTAGAACCTTTACTCACTTTCATATTCCATTTCATTTTCTTAATTTCCCTTGGAGCCTTATGTTATATTGCATCACCAACTCCCTATTTCCTCCATTATTCTTCTGAATGGATTTGAAGACTTTTGTGCTTCTTTGTCCAAGACTTAAAATCCATGCCCATAAACTTTCCAAAGTCAAGGATTCAATTAGAGATCCACTCGGACATTCCATTCTCCAGTTGATTTGCATCACCTCACGAAATGTAATTAGCATATGGTTTTTATTTATTTATTTATGTATTTTGAAACTTAATTAAAATATAAATATCAACCTCACAAATCATAATTAGCATATCGTTTGTTACTGAATTTTGGACCTTAATTAGAATATAGTTATTTTGATGAGAGTTAAAACATGTTTAGCATATAATAGGTCTGGGGAAAAAAAATTCAAGTTGACCTAAAAATAACACAGGTCAACTATAAGCCAGCTTCTATACGAATGTATATTTGCGGGTGGTTAACTGTTTCTTTAACAAATGAGTGTAGTAACAAATAGGAACTATATTTAGTAACAATTTTTTTTATCAGTGCATATATATTTAATAACAATTGAGGGCATGAAAACCAACTTGACGACTTTCTTTCCCGGCTTCACTCTAGTATCTCATCACAAAAAGTTCCAAGAAAAATTTATTTCTAACTCATCATAATTATCACCTTTTCAACTTGTTTTCTAAAACTTAAAAGATATCTGCACTTACTTATTTGAGCTGGGGAGCGTCACGGTTTGTTAGGATCGAATTGATGCCAATCCTATCCAAAATCCAGGGTCTAAGTAAAACACACCGCTATGACATTATCAAAAGAAAAACAATTTTTTTTATTCAACAGTCTGCATTACATTATGTTTTAGGCGTTTAAAATGGTTATTTGCCAAGCTAGAACATACTAAAACACTCCTAACCCAATAGATATACATAGAAATTCCCAAAAACACTACACTCCAAATATTCTAAAACAAAAATTCAATCCGACTAAAATTTTCATACATATTTTCCTAAAAAAGACTAAATTTAATACTGCCTCACAAAAATGAAATTCCCTAATATTGTTAGAAAAAATACTAATATATACTTTCAATACTTGTTTTATTCCTACATATACTGGGACCATTATAATGATGTGCTTCCTCGTCATATAAGAACATACACAACCAACCAAAGACGAGACTCCACATGATATATCCAACTCAACTCAATCTTACTCAAAACTCTCACCCCTGAACTCCAGCCCAACATAACCAAGTGATTTCAGCTCAAGGAGGTTTATGTTAAGAGATAAAATGCACATATGCAGTGACTTGGGTTGGTTTTGGAACAGTTAACACCTGTTCCAAAACCTGCCCTATAGCTGCGTATCCTGTTAAGAGACAAAATGCACATATGCAGCGACTTGGGGATGCAACTTGGGTTGGTTTTGGAACAGTTAACACCTGCCCTATAGCTGTGTATCCTGTAACTTATTTTCTTACATATCACATATGTTGTTTTACATTAGTTTTTAGATTTTATTTAGTTTATGTGGCCTACCATATCTAATTAGTTTCAAATTCTGTAAAAGAACCAAGTATTATCTAAGGTTATAATAAATGTGTGCGTATGTGCATGAAGGTAAGATTTCAGTTTGGGTTAGGTTTCACAGTCTCAACCTTGAATGAGTGTACCAAAACTAATCCAAAACGACCAAAATTCTGGCAGGATCAGTCTGGTTTCAAGCTAGCCCAACCCAAGTTGCACTTCTACTTCATTGCAATTATGGTTGCAGTTAATTTACTGACTTTGACTGCCTAGCTCCAGAAATATTCAAAGTCAAAAACTTCTCAATTCTAATAAAACTGGAGTTAGAAACTTGAGGATTACAGAGAATATCAAGATTTTTCATTCCTTCTCACCTTTTTCTTCTCAGCTACTGCTTTGAAACGCCAAAAAACGTCATCAAGTTCTTTACCAGTTAATTCATAACCAAGCTGAAAAAACATGAAATTAAAAATGTATTAGTATACATTTGAAAATGGTACAGTACATCAATTAATCTCTACGTACAACATGAAAATGAAAGTTACCTCAAGAAGTCGAGATCTCAAAGCATGACGTCCACTGTAGCAATTGAAAATCAATAAGCAAGTTTTATATTTTTTTTCAAAAAGGAGCAGTATAAAGACAGAATAATAAAACAAAAGATTGTCCCCGGGTTGCTCAGTTGGTAAGGGCGAATAGGGAATTGTGTGGGTTAGGCGCACGGTCTCAAGTTCGATTCCCTATCTGGGCAGGTTCGGATTTAAGTGGGAGGTCGTGGCGGTGGGTTGCTGAGCAAGCCTCCTACTTGGGATTAGTCGGGCCTAAGGCCCGAACACCCAAGTTATCAAAAATAAATAAAACAAAAGATTGTCTGCTAGTGTAACTATCTACACCTGTTTCGGAAGAGGGAGGTTGAATATATATATATGTGTGTGTGTGTGTGTGTGTGTGTGTGTGTGTGTGTGTATAATAAATTAAAAAGCAGTATAGTATCAAGAAATTCACAATATCATTGACATGTAGTCACTACTCAGCTTCAGTAGCAACGCAAAATGAATAAGCAAGTATATTATGTTTCTTTCCAAAATGGAACAATATAAAGAAAGAGCAAGAAAGTAAAAAATGAGCAAGACGTAGAACAATATCAAGAAGTTTGCAACATCATTTACATATACTCTTTAACTTTCAGGTCAAACATATTTGTCGACATTTAATCTATCAAACTTTAAGACCAGTCCCCAAAATCATCCCTATGAAATGCTCCCATCCATAACAATTTTTTTATCAAAAACATCTATAGCTATTCTCATAGAACTCTTATTCTAACTCTTGCTAACTACATAAGCCTCAAAACCACAAGGAAAGCTTCCAGGTAAAATAAAATGATCAATGCATTTTGGGACTGCTCGGAGAACAAGATGCATCAACTAACATAGAGCTATCTGAGGTTGACTCGAATGTTTGAAAAAAGACATGAGATGAAGCATGAGGTCCTTGGGACTCATGATGTTCTCAGGGCGTAAGCCTTGAACCTCGAACTCCCTCCTTTTTACATTAAAATAACTGGAAATAATAAAAATTGGAGAGAAAAGCATAATAATGCTTGGTAACAAGGGGGGTGGACATTAAAAGTTGAGCCTCGAGATGTTTTCCTAAGATCCTATATCAGAGGCAAGCCTCAAGGTGCCTCACATAGATTTTAAAACACTGGCCGGTACAAAAGACATGAAACATTGACTATATTTATTTACTTATCCAGCAATTCATTCTCGTGCTTCAGAAATATTAATTCTTGAATCAGTAGTGTCCACCTTTCGGATAAGTTCCGCATAGGAAAATGAGATAGAAATAGGATTTTCCCTATCATATCACTCCTTCCACGAGGCTGAAATGGAAGATGCAAAGTCCACGATGTCACATGGAAAATATACCACAGGTTTATCTCTATGGATGTGGAATAAGAAATGTAGCAGAAAAAGATCAAGAAGTACATGATGTGTATGCATGTAGCAACAAAGTATATAGTAAAGAATGACAAATAACACTTTCAAAGGCAATCCTACTACTCATTTCAGGACATTTTTTTTAATACTTAACATTAATCAATTCAAGAACATTAGAACCAACAAAAATTGGGAAGACATGATAACTAGAATTCATTTTCATATGTGAGCATCAACAAATAATATAAGGGTATGTTCGGATTGCAGAAATTCAGAAGTGGAATTGGAATTGGCAAGTGTAAATTCCAGTTCTTTACTTTGGATGGAATATTGCCAAAAGAATTCAAATTTACATAAGAAAAATGGCTCCCACTACAAATGGTTTGTAAAAATTACAATTCATAATGCATATGTATTTACTGAAACTCCCATGTGACTTGGGCTGGTAATTGATCCAACCCACCAACCTACACAATTTTAAATGGGGTTGGCCTAAACCTTTTAATCATGGGTCAATTTCTGGTTGGCCTGCCTTTAATTGGTTAATAAATGGGCTAGTTGGGGATTGGGGGGGGGGGGGGGGGGGGTCGTAAACCACAAGGAAGCTGCACATGGAAAACTAGGGTCTGAATCAGGGGTAGACTTCCACATCAAGTGAGACACTCCCTAAGTCTTCATTTAGAGAACCTTCATTCTGAGTGGTTGGAGAGCACAATTGAAGAAGAGGAGGCTAAGAAGGCAATGTGAAATCTGTGTAGGGAAAAGGCTCCCAGGACAGATGGTTACACAATGTTTTTTTTTTTTTTTTTCACAATTGTTAGGAGAGAGTTAAGGATGATCTATTAGAAGTGCTGCAGGAAATTCATGAGGGTGGGATCATCAACAAGACGACTAATGCAACCTTTCTGGTGTCGGTGCCAAAGAAGCCGGGGGACATAGATTCAAAATTTTAGACCCATACGTCTTATGACAAGTTTGTATAAGATCATTGCCAAGATTCTGGCGGAAAGGCTTAAAGAGGTGATCAACCTGGTTCTATCCCAAAACCAGAGTGCATTCATAAAAGATCGCCAGATTTTAGACGTTGTTCTTATTGCAAATGAATGGCTGGACGAGAAGATTAGATCTGGGGAGCTAGGGATGGTATGGAAGCTTGATCTTGAGAAGGCTTACGACAAGGTTGAGTGGGAGTTTCTGGACTCAATGATGGAGTGGAAAGGCTTTCATGCACGGTGGCGTAAATGGATTAGGGATTGCGTTCATAATGCCCAATTTTCCTTTGTCATCAATGGATGTGTCAAAGGTCTATTCCCACCCTCTCGAGGATTATAACGGAGCAATCCTTTGTCTCCTTTCCTTTTCACCCTAATGAGTGATGTGATGAGTACCTTTTTTCGGATTACTGAGGAGAGGCGGACTGTGAGAAGCTTCCGGATTGGTTTGGATAGGGTTCTAGTGTCTCATTTACAGTTTGCTCATGATACTACCCCGCTCATAAAGGTGGTTGAGGGCTAGGTATTCCAGGTGAAATGTATTCTTGCTTTGATATGATATCGGGATTAAAAGAAAATCTAGACAAAAGCACTATTCCAGGGATCGGGGTAAAGAGGGCGCAGTTGGATGCCTTAGCAAGGACTTTAGGTTGTAGGAGGGAGTATCTAGGACCACCATTAGGGGACAACCCTAGGCCCACTCCGTTCTGAGATCCCGTCATTGAAAAAGTGGAGAGGAGGCCGGCCACCTGGAAGAGGAATTACCTCTCTTTGGCTGGTAGGATCACTTTGATTTAGGCAACATTAGCAAATATCCCGGTGAAATATCTTTCTATCTTTAAATGCCCAGGGAGGGTGGTTAAAATCATTGAAAAGTGTCAGAGATTATCTGTGGGTAGGGGAGGTGTTACAAGGGATCATCTAGTTAGGTGGGAACTAGGGTGTCGAGAGAAAAGGAAAGACGGGATTAACCTAGGGAACATTGCATCTAGAAATAGGGTGCTTCTTTGTAAGTGGCTCAGGCGATTCAGTGTTGAAAAAGATACTTTGTGGTGCAAATTTATCACCAGCATGTACGGATCCCATGATAGTGCGTGGAATATCAATCCTATGTTGAGGGTGTCCGGTTCTTGCCCATGGAAAGCGATCACTGACTTGGCCCCATCTTTTTATCCACACCTTCGTTTTAGTATATGGTCAAGCATGTGTGCGGTTTTGGCTTCATCTTTGGTGGGGAGAATGTATCCTTGTCAATCCCTTCCTCACCTCTTTAGATTAGCCACCCCCAAGGATGCCTGGGCACCTGCAGGCTTAGTGTGGAACGTTCATTTCAGATGTGACCTTAGACCGGCAGATGTTGATGAGCTTTTCTCCCTTCTTGAGTTCCTGAAGAATGTCTTCATAGACCATTAAGCTCAGGACCGCAAGGTTTCGGCCCTTGGTTAGAGATGGATCTTCACTTCCCACCCTTACACATTCCTTCAACCCCTTTTAGACATTTGTGAAGGTCAGTGATCCCTTCAAAAGCAAGGGCCTTTGTTTGGACTGTGGTGCTCAAAAGGATCAACACTAAGGACATTCTTCAAAGGAGAAGGAAATACCTTTCTATCTCCCCTCAGACGCGTTATATGTGTAAGAGGGATGACATTGGATTCTCTTTTTTTTAGGCCCCTTTTTTTTGCTATCTTTGGCCCATCTAGTCTGAAAGGAATTGGAGGATTTTTGAGGATAAATTGACGAGTATTTAGTCGATCATGGAGACGGCTTCTATATCAGCAACATTATTGGTGGGTACATGTGATGAGTATAGAGGTATCTCGGTATTGGATGTGAATAGGATTAGAGGACGTTGGCATTACTACGCATGGCCTCTGTTGAGGCACGAATGAGTTGGAACCCTCTTCTAAGGGGGTAATTAAGTGAAGGGAGCTGTTATGGAGTTGAAGGGGAATAAATCTCCCGGACCGGACGGTTTCTCCTTAGCCTTTTACAAGAATTGTTGGGAGGTGGTTAAGGAAGATCTGATGGGTGTTTTTGCTGAACTTTTTCATAAAGGAAATGATGTAAGAAGTGTTAATTCTACTTTTTTAGCGTTGATACCCAAGAAGGAAGGGGCTTTGGATATCAAGGATTTTCGACCTATAAGCCTTGTAGGGAGCTTGTACAAGATAATAGCTAAGGTGCTGTCCAATAGGCTTAAGAAGGTGATTGGGGGACTCACTAGTTCTAATCAGAGTGCTTTTGTGAGTGGGAGACAGATTATGGACGGAGTGTTGATTGCGAACGAATGTATAGATTCGGTGATAAAGAGGAAGGGAAAGGCATTGATTTGCAAGGTGGATATGGAGAAAAGCATATGATCACGTTAATTGAGAATTCCTTCTTTACATCTTGGGTCGTATGGGCTTTGGAGCTAAGTAGATTTCATGGATTAAATTCTGCATTAGTACTCCAGTTTTTTCCGTTCTGGTTAATGGGGCTTCGGTGGGTCTTTTTAACGGGTCCAGAGGCATTCGTCAAGGTGACCCTCTATCCCCCTTCCTTTTCCTTTTGGTGGTGGAGGTCTTAGGGCGGATGTTGGTTCGAGCGGAGGAGATAGGGCTGATTAGAGGGGTTCAGGTGTCTGTTTCAGCACCTAGCATTTCATATCTTCAGTTTGCGGACGACACTTTGATTCTTTGTAGGGCTAATCAGACGGATTTGAGGGCGTTGAGATGCGTGTTTTTGTGCTTTGAAGCTGTTTCTGGCCTCCACAACAACTTGGCAAAATCAGAGTTGATTGGTGTAGGGGATGTTAACAATCTGATTCATCTTGCGAGGTGGTTGGGGTGTAAGATTGGAGCTCTTCCCTCCTCATATTTGGGTTTCCCCTTGGGTGCTTCTTATAAATCCAAAGAGATTTGGAATAATGTGGTTGAGAGGACGGAGAAGAAACTGGCGGCGTGGAAGACATGATATTTATCTAAAGGAGGGAGATTGATTTTAATAAAGAGTTCGCTTTCTAATCTTCCCACATTATATGTCTTTGTTGAAGATTCCTACTTCGGTGGCGACTAGACTTGAGAAGATTCACAGAGAATTTTTATGGAGAGGTAATGAGGAAGGGCAGAAATATCACTTAATTGGATGGTCACAAGTGTGCAGAGAAAAGGAAATGGGGGGACTGGGATTGAGATGTATAATGCGTTTTAATGGTGCTCTTTTGGCCAAGTGGTTGTGGCAGTTTGGTGTGGAGGTAGGGAGCCTATGGAGGACGGTTATTAACTGTAAATGCGGGGTGGAGGAAGGGGGATGGAACTCCAGAGCAAGTAGAAGTGCTCATGGAACTGGCTTTTGGAAAGCAATTTGTAGTAATATGGGAATGTTTCAGAAAGGAGTGAGATATAAGGTAGGGGTGGGAGACGGAATTAAATTTTGGAAGGATACTTGGTGTGGGGACACTTCACTATTTTGCAGTTTTCCGGGAGTGGAGGCGATAGCTTCCAACATTGATGCTTGGGTTAAGGATTATCTAGTTTTCGAGGATACGGGATGGAGATGGGATCTGAAGTTCAGGAGGAATTTAGCAGATTGGGAAGTCGAGGAAGTAGTGAACCTGTTGGGTAGTATAAATTCTGTTAGTGTTAGTGGAGAGGGAGATGCTAGATTATGGTTAGGGTCTACAGATGGGCATTATTCGATGAGTTCTATGTATAACTCGCTGAAGGTGGGAGAGGCGAAGTGTGGGCCGTGGAAACTAATTTGGAGAGCCGGTATT
>JAUPMG010000006.1:6647935-6658691 GCA_031762675.1 Pachysandra terminalis | reverse complement strand
AACTCTTAAGATTCCTACCCTTAGGATTTTATTATTCTTAATTTATATATTTCTCATTTCCGGTCAGGGTCATTACAGGACAGATGGTAGTCCTTCCTCTCCACCCGAAACGTTGGCGCTTGACTTAGACGTGGGAACCCCACATTAGTCCATGTCGTCTCTTCATAAGGATAGAGTAGCTCTTCTCCTCTCTAAATAGCTTCAGGCTATCCTTGACCCCTGACCATATTCCAGAATGGCTCAGTAGGAATTTCCAACTTGGTATTTGTCTTCTTGTTTGGAGCACCCTTCTTAGCCATTGCAATAATTGAGAGAAGGAGGGAAGCAAAAAAGCAAGGAATAAAAGTTTCGAAAACTCAAAAAAAAAGCAAGAAAGCTTGGAAATCTCAGGTTGCAGGAGCCTTTCTTCTTCGAATGAGCTTCAAATATATAGAGAATGGCGGTTTTCGTTGCAGAAGTAGAAAGGTATTTCGCCGGTTCGCATGATCCCGAGAAAGAAATCATTGCATTTGCAACGCATGATAGCCTCATTTAAAACGCGCTCCCTCGAGAAACGAGCATTTAATACCCACCGTGATCAAGGTACAATCTCATGTTTTCCTCATTAGCATAGGAAAACTAAGATCGGAGGGCTATTGGTGATCAAGTGGGCTAATTAATCACACTAGGCACGTGGTGCTATCTTAAAAGCGCGTGTGCATGTCTCTTAGGTATAGCCGCATACACTGAATCATTCAATAAAGCTGGAACGGCTGTACAGCCGTCTCTCACGTGCCAGCTGTCAACAATGCGCTGTACGTTGATTGGACCGTTTGGTAAAAAGATGATATTTGAACCGGCTTAGAGATATCTGACCGTCCTTATCATAAAAAAAGAAAGCTTCTTAAAGAAGCAACCTTTTTGAATTCCAACTTATGGGAGAATGCCACGTGTCCAAAACTTGACAAATACAAGTAATCTTTCTTTCGAAATATTCAAAAGGATAAGGACTTGTATTCCTACGGCACATTACCTTCTAAGCACTCAAAGAAATGAGAATTTCTCTCCCTTCAAAGGACCTTATTTCGCTCGATATACATAATTGGGGGCATGCTACCCCTAATGAACTTCTCAAACATGTGGAACTTCAAATAAAACCTCGAAGTCACATCTACTCATTCTCTAGAACAGACTTCGAGTGATTTTATTACATTACCTTTACATTTTAAAGGTATTCCACTTGAAGAAAGATATTCGAAGGAAAGACCTTCGAATGAACTTTTTATGCCTATTCACTCAGAAGTCATTCTTGAATCATATCCATAGACTTTGAAGGAGTACTTATTATGTTTTGTCATAAAGGAATCACGAAGCAGGTATATTTTCTCCTACTAAAGTGGATTTGAAGGCGAACTCGAAGGCTAACCACCTCCAGATGGGGAACTCGGAGGCCAACCACCTCTAGATGGTGAATTCGAAGGAGGTATATTCCCTCCTACTTAGTGAATTTGAAGGAGGCATATTTCTTCCTCCTAGGGCGAATTTGAGGTTAACCACCCTGAGATGGTCAATTCATCAAATGGTCTATCACCCTAAAAAAAGACAAGGATTTTGTCCTCCTCAAAAGACACAGATTTGGGTTTACCCCCTCGAATACACTTTGTTATGCATCTGAATTACAAACTAGCATTCTTCGTCGCTTTTATTCATTCTTATTAATAGATTTCGAGTTATACATTGGATATATATCACTTCTAAAACCAATTCCTCAGTGGAAAGAGCTTTAGAATTCGAAGGCACACCATCTCCAGAAGTATTTCCTGAAAATAGGTTTCCTACGGCCTTTGAGAACGTCCTCTCACTTCACTTTAAAAGAACTCACATGGAAACATATTTACTTCCGACTTCATAGAAGACACTCGAATTGACTACTGTAATTCTAAACCTTAAAGAATTTCAAGATAAACTCTTTTTTACAAGGACCGTTGATCATGAAAACGAGTTCCTTGATGAGAAACTCAACTTCGAGTTCTCTATGTGGGTAATTTGAGAATACATTGATGACCTTGTAAGTATACAATTATTTTTAATTTCCTTCGAAGGAAGATAGCCGCCAAAGGGAGTTCCTTCGAAATATACGAATGCAGAAATGTATTTATGACATTGAAGTGACTTCTTAAAGTTTGATTGAGACGAATTTCTCAGAATGGACATCACGCGATAAAATCTCAGCTACTTATAATATCTGTTGTGTAACTTATTTAAAGGGGATTTTGTCTTATCTGTATTGGTGGCAAGAATGATGACATTTCTTTTAGATATATATTGCATGAAATACGTGCCATTCAATGCGTGTTCCTCAAGGTCTGAAGCAACCTATCACGGAGCAAGTTTTGAAGATTCGAATGACTCATCTCTCTCTCTGGAAATTACTTAGGTGTGTTGAAATACACGTAGCATTTGTGATATGTCTAATGCATGGGAATATTTATAAGTACCTCTGTGGACACTTGACTGAGTGACATTTGTCCCATTTTAAGAGGCTGAATTTCTTATAAATAACAGAACATTTCCTCCATTAAAACCAGCTCTGAAAGACCAAAAATTCTATAATTTAAGAGGTAGAAGACAACACTGAGTTAAGGCTCTGAGAGAGAAAGGGGATAGTCAGTTATTCGAATTCTCTAAGGTTTTCTTGCTCTATAATCTGCATTCAAATGACTCTTCAGTTATTGCAATTCCCTACCTATTTCTCTGGGAAGACGATTGTATTGGTTCATATGTACTAGCTGTCCTTTTATTCTAATATATTTGGTCTTTTACAAAACCCGTCATCACCAAGTCTATCTAAGCTTGGCTAAGCTCGCTAAGATAATGAATTTTTTTCCTGGCCCAGGTTCGGCACGCGAGTCTAATTACAGAGCTCAAGCTCCGCTCATACGATTCTACCTAGATCGGTTGGTTCCAGGGGCGAAGCCAGAACGTTTTTTTGGGGGGGGGGGGGTGGTGAAATTAAATTACATTACAAATGATAAAAAAAAAAATCCTCTACTGTGCTTCATTAATTATTGTTCGTTGATTTTTTTCTAGAGGACCAAAATAAAATTTCGGTAGAAAATTTTATATTTTTTCTTTATTTATATGAAATAAATAAAAAAATTTCATCAAAAATATCAAAATTTCACAACGAAATTTTGATGATTTAAACAAAATAATTTATTTTTTTAATTATTATTTTAACTAAATTTAATTATTTCAGCAATTTTTTAACTTTTTTTGTCAAAATTGTTTGAAATATTTTAATAATTTTGTTTTGTCAAAATTGTTTGAAATATTCTATAAATTTCGGGTATAAATAGATATTTAAAGAATAAATAGCTATAAGACCTTAATTCTATTAAAGTATATGTATACAATATAATTTTATAAAACTATAAACAGTAATTTATAAAAGAATGAGTATAATCTTGTAATTTGAAAAGCTATATAACCTAAATTAATTTTTCTTTAAACTATCACGGTAATAAAAAGACAATAAAAAGACTGGACCGCAACAACTTAGGGGCCACTATATGGCGCAACTCCACTCAAGATAACTGGAGTAGCAGAATTATAATAATTTCACAAGACGAAAGCGTATCCTAATTATCTTGCGTATGTTATTCATAAGCATAAGAAAAGGATGTAAACAAAGAAGAAAACGGAAACAATTACTATTTGAATTGCAAAATCTAACGGCACCTTTCCTGTGGTATACAGAAATAAGACTGCAGTGGAAACACCTCCAATATATTCTCAAAATAAACCAAAAAAAAAAAAATGTGAATTTTTTTGTAAATTTTTGAGGGATTTTATAAACATATATGTGTTTTATTATAAAAAAATATTAAAAAGCATGGGTTTCCTTTCAAATTTGTGGACCTTTTATAAAATTATAAAAATACATGAATTTTATTCTAAAAATGATTAAATTAGATTGATAAAAGGTTAAATTGAGATATTTTATAAATTATGTCATTTTTTTCTTATATATGTGGTCAAACATAAAAAAAAGAATATATATATATATATATATATTTATACATTAAGTATAATTTGTATGTATATACACAAACGCTTTGTAGGCACTCTGACCACAAATATTTTTAAGTTTGGCGCTATGACCACAAGTTATTTTTCTGTTTGGCGCTCTCGCTTGGCGTTATGGTGACTTGCTATAAAACTATAAATAAAAGCTGAAACAAAACAAGTTCTAAAACTATAAATAGAAGCCCAAACAAAAATCCATCTGATTTTCTAACTGTGTTTGGGACCTTAGATTTTGATGGAGAAGAAAAACAAATGCTAAAGAAATCATTGTCTCTCATTTGGTTGAAGAAATAAAGAACGAGAGAGAGATTTTGAAAGAAAATAAGTTGAAAATTTTTCTCTTTTAAAGGTCTAAAGCTTTCTCCTAAAAATATAAGAGATTTTGGGAGAAGAAAAGGAAGGGTAAGAATTATTGTCTAATACTCAAACTTAACTTGCAATTAGAGATGGCAACATCTGACGCGATTCATCCTTCCACCCAATATTTTAGTGGCTTCACATTAAAAAGAAACATAATTTTTCTTAGTAAGTCGACCCGAATTCACCCAAATAATAAATGGTTTGAATTGACAGATTTACATTATTAGCCCATGAACCCGCTTGAACCCAAGTGTCCTATTTAATATCCCATTTATTAAATAGATTGGTCTAGATCACCAATATAATGACTCGACAGATCCAATCAAACAATAAATAGATTTGGTTGAGTTGGTAGATTTTTATTTATTAAATGGAAAATATAAGTCAACCAATATTGACTCGAGCCAAACCTACAAGAACAATAAATGAGTTGAGTTGGTGTATTTATAACATAAACCCTCTCCAGATTATGTTAAAACGCATAAAGACCGAGAACCAACCAGGGTTCCTCATTTAGGATCTGTCGATTCCTGGGGAGGACAAGGCAAATCGATCGATTGATCGATCCAAATCTGAGTTTCACCGAAAAGAGTTCTGCCCTGATCTGCTCTTACAAATCGATATCAGCATGGTTGCCTGATCCCCTAATTAGGTTTGCCACACAAATTTTCACTCTATAGAAGAAACAAAATCCATCCCTTAAATTACTCGATGCAAATCCAGCTTGATTTTAGTGATCTCTTATAAAAAAATCGACAAGTTCCTTCCGCTCTATCACAGAACATAACTGAATACCAATCACCGGAATTATAACTGATTACCAATCACCGGAGTGAACGACCGCGAGTTCTATTGGGTGTCAAGGATCCCCCATGAACCAGCTCATCCTAGACAAATAAATGCAATCATTTGTCTCTACTTTCTTCGGGAACACATTACGTTATGGGCATTTTCTTTGAATATAACAAGCGCCATGTTCTTCATTACGTTATGGGCATTTTCTTTGAATATAAGAAGCACCATGTTCTTCGTACCTGCCACCCAGGTGGAAATGAATAAAACAGGAATGAATCGATAAAGATATTTTAAGAAAAACAAATATGGTACACAGTGCTTCTGGTAGCAATATTCTTGTAAATGGAAAGAAGAAACCGGTTAAGGAGAGCTTATGTGTGTCTCTTGCGAAGGGACCCCAGAAAACTTACTCAGATTTGGAGAACCACATTTGCTGAAAGGATCCAAGAGATGCCAGAATACTCCCACCTATCCAAACACTGCATTAACAATGGTAATGTCAACAACATTAACACATTAACTGAAAGGGAGATAAATACATGTGTAAACATACAACAATTTAGAGAGAGTGCCGAATTATATTGTAGTAAAAAAGAATATAATACCAGCAAACTGACATTAAAATATTTTAACAAACTAAAGGATTGCCTTTTTTTTCGCAAGATGGTGGTGGAGATCTGTTGCCTACCACTGTACTTTTATCCTACAGTGATGTGGGAGCAGGTACTGGAGTAGATCCGAGATACGCATAAATAATGGAACAATTAGAAAATATTTACTGGGATTCATCTTTTAGAGGTTTATAAGAATTTTATTTTAATATGAAGTTTTAGACTTATATACAAATTCACATAGAAATTTTAGAGGGCTAATAATATCTTATTTTAATATATTTTATGTCATTTGTGATTTGAGAATTTTCTATGTATATCGCGTTAGGACTCTTTTTGGATGTTTAGGGTTGATAAAACCTAATACTTGAGATGGGGCTTTTGGCCTTTATTACTTGGTAAACTGCATCCAGTATATTTTCCCTGATTACATCTTTATGAAAGGAAAGAAAAATAGTGAATAATGACAATATTATCAAGCATAGCAACACCATTTAAACACCATATATATGAGTTTCAACATATAGAGGATATCTTATTGTTCACAGCACATGAAATGGGCCAAAATGCGATTCCAGTATGTATGTATATGCCTGTGTGTGTGTGCGTCCACAAAAATGAAAATGTGTATATGAATGAATCTTTATGTAGCCAAACACAGATCTAAGAAAATATGAATAGAGAAAAGTAAAACGCACCTGAATCTCCTTTCTGTACTATTTCCACTTGCCAAAACTTTAACTCTTGCAGCTTGTGGAGACTCCTATACACCGATAGTCAAACAAAAAAACTGAGAATATATGTGGTCAATTGAAAATTAAGGAGCTAAAGAGTCCTATTCCTAATAATAGAGCTAAAGAAAATTTTCCAAATCTGTGTGCGACGTGCAACAAATAGACCAAGTCCCTAGTTCAAGCAACAGTTAAAAACTATAGGAAATGTAAAAAAAAAATTGATGTGCACAACAAAAGACAAATAAAAGAAACAGAGAACATATCAAGCAATATATGATTCTTGTGATATAAAACACATTTCTGTTAACTTCCCGGGCAAAATATATTTCTTCCAATGTAAAACAACATTCCATGAACTTCCATCCTTTTACTGAGCAACATATATTTCTTGCGATGTAAAACATATTTCATGAACTTCCAACCTTTTCCTTCTGATCTCCCAAAAAGTTGACAAGGACGTTGGGAGAGAGAGCAATTCGTTAAATTAAAAACTGGCAATGAAGCCAAGGATGGAGATTTAGTCTAGAATGCATTAATGGCAGATAAAAAACTAAACAAAAAAACCACTTGTAATTAAGACAAGAAATTATTGGAATTTAGAAGTTATTATTGCGTTCTTTTGATAGGAGCTATAAATAATTAATTCTTAGGAGCATCTTATGCTTGATCTGAGTTTGCAGAACTACAGCTGGAGTCATGTCTAGTACACAGTGGACCAGAAGCCACACTTATGTGGGTCCCGCCTACTAGATTTTTGAGGAATAATTACCATTTTTATTGAAACATCAACCATCAGATCCGCAGGTTTTTTCTAGAACAACTAGAACTTTATGTGTTGAAAGGAGTCAAGTCAAATTAATGGTTAAGATCATTCAACCAGTACTTGCTTGCTTGCCATGTAAATTTGTTATAATTAAGGAACATCACGTCACTACATATATCCTAGTTATTAACAGCCCAATGTATCATTCAGATCCTCATCTAGTATACATAATCAGTAGGTGGTGAGATCACAATGAGAGCCAGCTTTAAAGGTCATGGAAACAGATTTAAGAGTATGAGGTTAACCAAACATTTGAGTTAAAATTTGTCAACGGATATGCCTAATCAGAAACTATACCTCTAACAAGTCTTTCTCAAGACGCTCCTTCAACTGTTGCATTGATGCTGTGCCACCAGCAAGCTGTATATTGAAAAAAAAAAAAAAACATAAAAAGCCACATTAGAATCTATAGCAATCGTATGAATTATAAATACTGATAATTACTTTACAACAGCAACAAAATGCCTTATCCCAATTGGCTGGCCTCGACAATATTATCCCTAATAATTTCATTCTTTAGATAAATTCTATTTGTGGAAAAAAATTTAAAATGCATCACAACAATTTTAAATAGGAACACTGGATCAATGCGCTCTATCAAATTCCATGCTTTATACCAATATCCACAAGACACAAAAAGACAATGGTTGACAAGTTTTCTTGTATCAATATTGAAAAAATGATTCAGCTGATCTACAGTACATGTGGCAACCAGGACAAATAAAGTCAGACATAGAATCTAAGTGCCAAAATTGTGATGTTTACAAACCAACATATCAATACTGAAAGTAGACAATATTGTAAGACATTTCTATGTAAATGTCCAACTCACAGGTGAAACATATTCACCAAAATCACTAAACCTAACACATTTTGATTGATTCAAAAGGAACCGATATGCAAGTTGATTGTAGATAATTGCAAAAACAAGGAAAACCACTATGGTAGCTAATTTTTTGGTTGCTAAACAATAATATATTAAAAAGGATACCAATGATAAATAGAAAATAGTGATCTGTGTAACAAACCTTACTAGGAGCATTTGATAATGCTAAACATGAAATAAAGAATGCCCCTTCACCCTGAAGTAACATCACCCTCACCCACCAGCCACTATCCATGATTATTTTGTTTTTTTTTTGCCACTACCCATGAATTTAAAATCAAAACGATTTTACTATCTACTGCCTCTAAAATTGGAGAACACCTCAAGCATCATCAATTTTTTTTTTCTTCTCAAATTTATCAAAGGTAGCCAATGGCAGCATCTACTACACCACTCTTCACACTTAAAGTGCTTTCACAATTTCCAGTTGCACATAAAGCTTCAGAATATCTCAAGGCATACACTAATCCAGAATAATTCTACGTATGTTTTTCCACCAGATATTACTTGCACAAGAGCAATGGAGAAGAAGATGACTGACTAATCCTGCCTCACTCTTGGATATGATGAGTCTGTGGCATTTGACCAATTTCTACCAATTAGGTGGTCTACTGTCAATATATTGTCCAACCATCTTAAAAATGGCACCATGGAAAGAACCCCTGAAGTTCAAATTCTCTCCCTACATGGAAGTATCCTGTACATCCAATAGTGACCCGTAGAAAGAATTCGTCATGAACATCCTAAAAGAGTTCATCCATACTCTCAATCAGGTTCACGTAACCTGATCCTTTCCACATAAATAGTACTAAGCTAGATAACTCATCCAACTCATTCATGAAAAGCATTCTAATTCCAAGAAATCACCTCCCCTCTAACCACATAATCTTGTACCAAGGCTTCTTGGTTAAGAGATTCTCTAAACAGTCTCGGAAATAGTAAGTAAAAGGGTTTATCTCTCACCATCAATGTGACCAAAAGGAAATAGAAGCTCCAGAACCAACTACAAGTTCGATTTTTATAGAAAAGCATCATCCACTTTCATGATTCCTCTCCACAAACTCACCCATGACTACCGTCACTCTCCCAGACCATTAACCATTCCTAACTGTCCATATTTTGATGAAATAAATTTCCTCGATAAGCTCTCTCTATCCTCTGCTCCATAACCACTTCCCAAAAGAGCATTAATCATCACACAAAAAATAGTCAAAGACCTGAACCCCCATCCTCCTTAGGCTTCCATACCTGTTTACACACTCTACTAAAAGATATTTGAATTCAACCTCCTTCCTTTCTTGACAGCTCTCCTGATCTTCCCCAATCTTCCTGCCACCAAACCAAGAAAATAAACAAAGGAAGGAAGTAAGTCGCTAAGCTTGACAAGACACCATGAATAAGCATTATCTTCCCCCCTTGAAAAAAAATATATTAAGCTCAAGTATTGCAACTACATCAACAGTCGTCTTCTTAGTTTTTTATTATCTTTTTTATGATGGATAACAAAGAACTAACAAAGAGTAAGAGAGCCCACCCAGAATGGGAGAAACTCCACCATAAAACAAAGGTACAAAAAGTATAATTATAACCACACAAGTGCACACCAAAACAGCCCCTCAATCTCACTAAACAAACTCAGTTAACATCTTCGTAGAAGGAATGCCCATAAAACTACGCCTCTACTGACTCCCCTCATGGCCAATCTATCAGCTAGCTCATTGGCATACATTCGAAAAGGAAAGCTCCTCTTATGATTAGCAAGGGGAGGACTCTAAGTTAAATACAATTATCACCTTTATTCAACTTGATTACACCTTATCAACCTAGTAGTATTCCTTTCAAAGCCAAGATGACAAAGCCTACCCAAACAAATTGAGTTGTCAAAGAAACAACAAATTCAGAACACGTCTAATTCAGGCATGACACCAGTTATCAAACAAAATGATATAAACCAATTGCTCACAAATGCAACACGTCTAATTCAGGCATGACACCAGTTATCAAACACAATGATATAAACCAATTGCTCACAAATGCACATAAAATAGAACTACATATTTAAGCAGGCGAACCCATAGCCCACCCGCTTGCCCTCCCTCCCTCCCCTCCCCTCCCCTCCCCTCCCTTCCGCCCCTCCCTCCAGGCGCTCTCTCTCTCTCTCTCTCTCTCTCTCTCTCTCTCTCTCTCCCACATCTGTATCTATCTTAATTCTTACCTTCATTTGAGTAGTTTTTTCTTCACCAAATTACCCGGAATTATGATCGCTTTTACGCGAGAAAGGGGGACCACCCTCTAAGCCTAAGTATTCCTCAATGACCGATAGTGTACAAGTACCGCGAGGGAAATGTGAAAAGAACCCTAGAGTCTTTCAATGGCATGTTTCGGTCCTCTTCCCCATTACTTAGAAAAAGTGAGCCACCGGTTCTCATCCTCTGAATTAGGGAACTCTTCTTTGGAATCATCAGAGGATTATTTGTTA
>JAUPMG010000006.1:6630556-6647835 GCA_031762675.1 Pachysandra terminalis | reverse complement strand
CACTCTCCCTTTTATTTGGGAAAAAAGAAGAAAAGAAAATTTAATGCTCTTGTTCATGTGTGATTGTAACGAGTCATCTTTCCTTTGCAAATAGAGTAGCAATGACGGTCATGGTATAAGCGCATTTGAATGGTAATGGATCGGCCTAGGCCCAAACCTAAACCAAGTAAAAAAGAAAAAAAAGGGTAGGGCATGGGCCAAATCGTTTAGGCCTTAATTGAGCCTTCGGCAAGCTAGGGCCAATATATTGTGTGACTGAAGGGTTTAATTGACCTTAGCCCGACCCAAACTCAACCCCTTTGCAGCTCCAACAAAACATTCATAATATTATAAAAATTGTCCTATAAACCATTAGGTAATCTAATGGCTGTTTATAAAGACCAACTCACAAGGTTGTTCTCCATAGTTCCTCATCATCATCATCATATACTTTATCCCAATTAGTTCGGGTTGCTCTCCATAGTTCCTAGGATAGGCAAAATCTTTAGGATAACATGGTAAGCAATTAACTTTAAGCTGCAAATGTTCTTAACATTATTTCAAATATTGTGGCAATTCTCTTTTCTTTGACATATTTTCCGTAAAAAAAATATACAAAAATTTAAAGACAACAGAAATATCAGTGGGAGAAAAATTTTGTGCTTTTCAAAAAGGAAAATTGAAAAATTTCACTAAAAGTAGGGAAATTTAAAACCATGGTTTGTAATACATCAACATATTCCAAGGAAGATAGCTACTCGTATGCTTTTAGAGGAGGAGCCACAAAGCTAAAGTGAAATACAAAGAGCAAGTCAACTTGATTTCGTTGCACGTTGTGAAATAGGTAGGATGTCTTCTAGAAACAAGTAGAACCCTAAAGAAAACCTCAATCCCAAACATGAACCAAACAAACTAATGATCAATGTAAATAGAGCAGAGACATACATCAATAGATGGGAAGTTCAGCTCATCAGCTACACTTACACATTTGGCACAACCAATGGAGTTAGACAAAAAACTAAATGGTCTAAAATTTTTTTTAAAAAAAAAAAATCATTCCACCAGACTTAACATTCCAATATATCAAATAGTCTTCCACATAGTGTAAAGGATCGGCCGATACCGATCCGGATCAGCCAATCAAACTCGGGATCGGCCAGGGATGAGCCACGATCCCTAGCCGATCCCAAAAAGTTGGGGCAAACGATGAGTCGGACCGAGTCTGTGACGGTTCGGACGATCCATCACAGAATTGGACCGAGTCGGACCAGACGATCCTAACTGGATTGTCCAGTCCACATCTTTAAAAAAAAATACCAAAAACACAAAACAGAAGAAGACGGAGGAAGAAGGAGGAGGAGGAGGAGGAAGAAAAAGAAGATTTGGTGATTTCGGTCCACATCTTTAAAAAAAAAAATACAGGAAAAACTGAAGAAGACGAAGATGAAGGCTGATTTTTGAAGCTGCTGCTGCTGATCTGGTCAGAAGACGAAGTTGGCAAGCTGCTGCTGTTGCTGTCAGCTGATCTGGTCCTGAACAGTTGAAGCCTGAACCTGCTGGTCTGGTTTGCAGAGAAATAGGGGAAAGGAAGAAGAAAGAAAGAAGAAGAAGAAGAAGAAGAAGAAGAGAAGAAGAAGAGAATAAGAAGAACCCTCAAACCCCTTTCACTTTTAACATTTTTTTTTTCCTGGATTGTCCCGGATCGTCCGATCCAACTTGGTCTCGGACCGGGACGATCCCCGATCCGAGTCCGAGACTTTAAACCATGGTCTTCCACGGTTAGAATATTTAGGTTTTTATAAAACAAAGTTTCAGAGACTAGATGATTAAGTTCAAACAGCTTAAACATTGAACTATAAGACAAAGAACTAACAAGCATTAGAAATAAAAATAAAATAAAAAATGCCTCGATTATTTTATATACAATATAAGACAAAGAACTAAGAAAATAAAACATATTCGAACATGGAATCTATATAAAAACTGATTGTTCATTGTCACCCATGTATGTCCCAAGAAGAGGTATGTTAATGAGAAGGCAATTCTATGCAGCTACTATGTTATTAATTGGTTTGTTTCTTCAGCCTATGTAAGCAAGAAATATTACAGGTTAAGTGAAGCAGTCAAGTTGGCTGCAAACTGTAGGTTTTAACTATGACTCGGTGATAAATAACACAAAAAACAATCTATGCAAGAACCAAAGTAGGAAGATAAACGAGTTATGTCCACGATCTCCAAGAAACTATATGTGAGTTCAATTGCAATGTATAGATTTATACTCACTAAAAAATTGAAATATATAAATTTATACTCACAAATCAAAGGGAGCCTCAAAGAACTTCAAAAGACAACAAATTAGTAGAGATATACTTTCAAAAAGAATATTAAATATAATGTGGGGTATCTAGGTGTTGGATCCGTCTAACCTCCATAATGTGGGATATGGAGATTCCATGAAGAACGGGAATGGAACATCATTAAGTAAAAAAAAAATAATCTATAATGTCCATATAAGGAAACAAGATATCTATATCTATATCTCTCTCTCTCTCTATATATATATATATATAGATATTCAATGAAGATAGGAAACATTCAACTACAAAATAAATTGAGAGAGAGAGAGAGAGAGAGAGAGAGATTCATTGTTTATATCCAATGAATATAGGAAACATTCAACTACAAAATAAAGCAATTACAAACTCAAAATATGATAGTACGTAAGTCTAAATGTGACAATCTACTAAAACAATACAAGGGAATACTAATCCTAACCATCTTAACAGGCCCTTAGATGTTAGCTGTGTATCCATAGATCTGGGGGGTTTGTACCCAACTTGACAAAAATTTACTTTAAAAGGTGGAAACGGATTTGAAGGGTTGGACACACCCCACACCAAAACCATGGTTTTAAATTTCGCCAACATGCCACCGAAATGTCGCCATTCCCCCCCTTGACCTAAACCCATGTCATGTCATATCTGACATGGGCATGGCAGGACAAGTGAAGGGTCCAGGTACCACTACCATAGCATATAAATGAACAACAAAACTCCTTACCTTACTAGTTGGGGTCGGCAATATAAATTAAGGGAAACAAACAATAAAAAGGTTGAAGCAGATGAGTTTCACATATTTGCCACAACTAGAAGCTTCTATCCCCTTAACAAAATGAAATGAATTATTAAGATTCATAAGACCAGTACTATAAATTTTCACTACAGGGAAATAAGAAAGGTAAAATTTACACTGATGGCATAATTTCTCAATTTAGTTGATGAAACATAAGGATTTTAGGATTTTCGTCCCTAAGCTGAATTGACTCTGATAGAAAAATTAGGAACTATGCCTACAGAAAACTAAATTAACAACATAAAATGTGGTAAACTTACCAATATACTGCTAAACAGTTCCCTCCTAATGTCCACATCGCACTTATTTATGCTCTCAATAACCTACACATAAAATCCACACAGGAGCAAAATAACCAAATGTGTTTGATAACAAAATGTTTTATTAAATCCCAGACCCAAGGTAGTGAGCATGCATAACCAAAACGAAAGAGCATTACCATTTGGGGAAGACCACGAACAGTATGAGCAAACTCTGCAAAACTATCCATACCAGGAATCGTCTAATGAATCAAATAAAACAATTAAAAGTTAAGACACTTTTAGTATCAAGCGGACACCCATGGTTAAAGAATGCTAATAGCAACTAAATAAATGAGAAACAAAATATTTATCCTCACACAGATCAGCTGAAAATGTTTACCAGGATAACTAGGACAATGTTTTTCACATTCAGGAAACATATATGATTGCGTATATGTATATTAACAAGAAGGTTCTAAATTACGATCCAGATATAATTGATCCCTCAGGAGGAGCAATTGCTACATAGAAGTTTATGGATGTCTAAGGAGTTATTTTAAGTAACAGAAATCTAAAGAAACATTAGACTTCTAGGCTAAAATTTCAAGAAATGAAAGAATAAGCATCTTTAAAGTTGATGAAATACAATGCAAGATCAATAACAAATGAAAAACATTTGATGGGCAAATGAAGAGCATTTTCTAAGAAAGGTAAGAATCAGAAGAAAGCAAACATAGCGTATGACATTTATACAAAGGTCAACTAAAAAGCAATAAAATACACAAAATTAAATATAAAAGGAAGCCCAAATCTGATCCCTAAAAAGTACCAATCCATAGACCCCAAAAGTCGACTAAAGTTGAACAACAATGAAATATATCTGCAACACAATTTTCAGAACCTGGGTTGAATGACACTCCTCCTCTTTACTCGTGTTGGGTCCTTTCTTTCTTAACTCCACAACATATAGTGTAGTCTCATCCGTAATTAATTCAGCTTCCCGCTCTTCAAAAAATAAAAACCAACCGCATTATACATTCCTCGGCATTTTTTGGTATATCCCAATTCATATCAGCCTTCTCACACACTAAATTCCACAACTAATTTGGAGAGGATCAATGCACTAGAAGGTGGTCTACGGATTCAAATTTTCTTTGTACATGACATGTCCCTTTGGGACAGTCCATTTCCTTGAGATCAAGTTGACAATTGCTAAGGTTTTCTCAAGAGAAATTGTCCACATAAAAAAAAACACACCACTGGACAGTTGGTGCTTGCCAAATGATGTGCGAGATCAAATGGTGGACTATCCATAGTCATTGCTTGATATATTATCTAACCAAGAAACCACCCTTCTTACTTTTAACCCACCATCTTCCAACATCAGCAAATTCCAAGTGTGAGGCTGAATAGAAGTTTTAAACAACTACACTAAAAAATCAACCTCTCAATCACGTACCTCCATTGATAAAGTAGGAGAGACTGTACGATCTCTCCATTGCTCCTAACTAGAAGTTCACTCATTAGAGGTTGCTTATTCAAGGCAATGGAGAACAAAACCTAAAAAAGAAGTTTAAGTAACCTGTCCTCTATACCCCAAACATCCTCCCAACCCCACTACCCACTTTGAATTAGAAATGCTTGGAAAAATTCTCCATAAAGCTTCAAAACTGTTTTTCAACGACTTACCCCATAAGGCCCTTGAACACCATTGCTTTCCCAATCACTCTGCAAGCCTCCATATTTGTTGTAAATAACTGACCTCCATAAACTATTTCTTTCCTAACAAATCTCCAAAGCCACTCACCAGCTTTGTTGAGAAGCGATAAGAGACCTTGTGCCCAATTCACCATTCCCGTAAGGCTAGCAAACTTCTTCAGATTTCACTAAATAAACTTAATTCTTTTTCAGTTTCATTCCAAAAGAAAACTCTTTGTGACTTTTCCAATCTTTTCACACCCGGAAGTGGAAATAGGAATAAAGAAAAAAAGTACATCAATGGTTATAACGGCCATTTTTGATGAGCGACACCTTACCTCCTTTAGGTAAATAATCCATTTTCCTTGTACACTTCCCAAACCGTAAAAACTATGAATCAAGACTCTAAAGGAAGGACTAGGTGTCGTTGGAATGCTCCCAACCTTAAAACCCAAATTTCTCCTAAGATCCTCCAACATTTCTACCTTGCCCACACAAAAAATTGCTTGCTAGACAAAATATTGCTCCAAAACAAAAGAGAATGCATTTCAAAAGCTGCAACAGATTACGACTAGCATCATAAGATAAAAGTGTATTGTCCATGAACTGTAAATGAGAAAGTAGGAGTGTCATTATCGACTGAAAAACCATCAATAACACATGCTTCCTCCACTCTTCTCAAAATTTTGCTGAGCTTATGCCATTAAAATAATAAAGAAACACGGATAAGGGATTCCCTGACTTGGGTCTCTAGAGCTTCCGAAAACATTGTTACAGAAGTTGGAACCTGTAAAGAATATTATTTGATTACAAATCACAACCTTAGCATCCATAACTGCCTCTATATGGTAGTGATCTCCCAAAGAGCAATTCAACACTTCCAAGAGAAGAACCGCAACCGAACCACAGTCTTCGCTTTTTAGAGCAATGATCATTGTATCTCAAATCAGACTCCAATATTTTGAAGACCTTTGTTCAAGATCACATACATGGTTCAAAATATCATGATATGTTTTTTGATATATCATGTTTGCCAAAGGACCAATATAAATCAAAGGGGGAAATCGATTTTAGAAAATATCGTTAAATAGATTACCATATACCGTCATATATCTCCAATATATATGATACAAAGTGATCTACGGTCATATACCGCTTCTGCTGCAGTATTTTCTATTTCACATTAGAGATATGTTACCAAAAAAAAGAGATTTCAATCACTTCAACCAAGCACTCGAACCCCACAAACTATTTCAAGTTTTAATTTTTTTTTCTGTTTAAACAACTCCTTATCCAGATTTGAGGACTCTGTCGTGAATTTCAGCAAATTTTCACAAGGATTTGTGGATTGTTTTGATGTTATTGCTTCACAAAATCCAAGAACATGTGAAGTTGCAGAGTTGATTATAGTTTGTTTTCTTTCTATTTTAATTTAGCATGAAATGAAGATGAAATGCATGAAAAATCTTTCGTACTAGATTGGCATGCATTTCATCCACTGTTTAATTGTTTTTAGGATTTGAAAATTTGAAAAATTTGGGAAAATCAGTTCTTCTGGGTTTTCAACCTTGATATGTATGCTTAAGCCATGGATTAAATATAGTTGTTAGTTGGCAGACCCATATACGTGTCGGCCAAAAAGTTTATTTTTTAATTATTTTAAAAAATAATTCAATATATCCACATATAAATTTGAGAAAAGAAAGTTAGGGACTTTCATTTCAATAAATGTTTAGTATTTGCACCATAAAAAGGTGACTCTATTTCATCTACATTTATCAAAATGAGATTGGCAAGTTACTTTATATTTTTTTTCAAAAATTTTAAAATACATTAAATATGAAAAATATGCAAAGTATAAATTTTCAACGGAAGCATAGAAAAACATTACGTTATATGTATCTGAAGAAGAAAAAAAGTATTTTATTAATAATATTTGAGAAAACCATAATTATAAGAAAAAGTTACAAAACGTAGTTTCCTTATCCTATAATCTTTCAACAATTGCTTCTTTGTTAGTTTACTTTGGCAGCTATACTGAGTCTAAGATGAAAGGTGGATCATGGCCTGAGATGGTAAGAGAGAGGCAAATTGGCATTGGTTGGCAGTATAATCAGTCAAATCAAAGAAATAAAAGGGGGGAAATATGCAAATTTTGTCAAGTTTTTTTTTTTTTTTATTTAACTATAATACCCTCTAAGCCAAATTAGGCCTCGACGCACTCTAACGGTGAGAGCTGGGTTGAGGCAGGGACCCCGACTTGTATAATAAAAAGATTAATAAATACATGGGGGACCTAAAGAACCTTACCCCAAAGCAAATGCATGTGAATAGAGTTGATAATCACACAATGCATGAAAAGAACTCCTTATATTGAAGATCCTTTAAATACAATGAAATAAAACCAACTACAACTTCCTAATAAAAGGCAACCCCAATCTATCCATTCGAAGAGCCTCTTTAGCATTGACAGGCATATGATCACGATCATAATAAATTGAGTTAACTTGAGAAGAGCAACCATAATTGGCGAGAGCATCTGCACACGCGTTACCTTCTCTATAGATGTGACTGATTTAAAAATTTTGAATGTCTGCTTTGATCAAATAAATCCAGTGATGTATGCCCCAATTGCAAATGAAGTTTCCTTTAACCGTTTCAACAAGAACACGTGAATCTGATTCAATCACCAGATTACCAAAACCCATCATGTTTGCATATCTACTGCCATCCCATAAGGCTCTAGTTTCAGCAATCATGTTGTTAACCTGATCATAATAGTGACCATAGGCAAAAATAAATTTACCATAATAGTGACCAAATTTTGTCAAGTTTATAATATGAAAGTGTGATAACTTAATTGAAGTAGACTTTGGCAAAATTTGATACTATTGTGTGTACTTGTTAGTGGTGCCTGATCGAAGTTCTTCTTTGTTATGAGTACTATTGGCAGATATATAAATATAAGAGAGAACGGAGGCACGTACAAGGTTGAGGCTGACCGAAATGATCAGCACACAACAAAGCAAAGGAATACTGAAATGGTCAGCACACAACAAAGCAAAGGAAAACAACGAAACAGATCAAGATGTTCAGCCGAAATAAGTACAACATAAAACTAAACACAAAAACTCTAAATTCCTACAATCCAGGAAAATAAAAAATCACCTCATAGCATCTCCTTTGGAGGAACCCCATCATTTGTCATCACTCCTCTCCTGGCTAGAGAATCGGCAATGTCATTAGCCGCTCTCAGCAATTGTACAAACGATACAACTAAGCCACTGGCCATGAACCAAGCATATCGAACAAAATGGCTCAATCTCTATAGACCATTGTGAGCCAAGACAAACGAGAAGTCACCCTCTACTAAAAGAAATCAAAATCTCTGATATTGCTTCTCAAAGGCATGTAACTAACGCAAGAATCTTAGCTCGCATTGCAATCCGCTCACCATAGTGATCTCCAAAAACACGTCTAATGCCAGAAGGACATGGATTACCCATAGAGGAGACAGCAAAGTTTAATTTGATGACTCCATGAGGAGAATGTAACCAAAAAGAAGAATGACATGCTACCTTAATGGAGAGGACAAGACGTTAGCCAACCATCCCCTCCGAATCTCTGAAACTGGGATACCTCTAAACTCTTGCTACTTGTTAGACAGCAACCCAAGAAGCCATCATCGGCGCTATTGAATAAAAAACAGCTCTCATAGTTCACCTCCTATCCTCAAAAAGAAAGGTAGCCGCTCAATAAAGGAATATCTACAATCTAGACCACAACTATGTATCACATGGTTAGATTTTTTTCATGTATTTGTGAGTTATAAGTTGTAACATATCGTATATTAGCTTTTAGTCAGAAAACCTTCTATTAGTATTACTTTAAGTTTTAACTAGCATAAGCACGACAGTACAAACCTTATTAGCCTATACATGCTTTATTTGTTGATCTTATTGCTTTCTATAATGCTTTGAGTTACTTGGGTTGTGAACTCTTTTAAATTAGCATCTCATAAAATCTCGTTCAAATTTTTCAGCTTTTTCCCTAATGTTTCCCTTTCTCTAAGAATTTTTGTGATATCTATAATTCTCTATTTTGCGAGGGGTTCTATATCTCACAATATTGATATTTGCAACCTTGATTACATACTTTTGAATCTTCTGCTTCCAAATATATATCTTTTAAGAGCATTGAATTACAAATTTGGACCCCAAAGACTGGTTCGCATTCACCATGAAGCCCATTATTTCCACACATTCACCAAACGTTGATTGACAAAAGATTCCATCTACTCCTCAGGGCATGACTTAAAGCTTCGGTACTGAGTACTAGACTAGATACGGACAATACCAATACATACATACGGTATGGTTCAGTGCCAACAAACTAGAGTCAATGACAAGACAATTTAGCCCCTACATCCAAGAGCAACAGAAAACTAGAGCCAATCATAAGGGAATAAATCAAGGGAAGAGGTAACTTAGTAAATTAGAGTGAAACTTCACTATAGTGGGACCAGTTAAAGGCCCAAGTAAGACGGTTAGAAAGTCTTTGTAAGGACAAAATGAAGATTATCAGTTGGAAGGTGAAAGGTTTAAGCTATCCCAAAGAGGAGAGTCGTTAACCAGCTCCCAAGACATTGCAATTCTGATCATGTCATTCATCAGCAATCTTTTTTTCTTTTTTTTTTTTATGGTTAACAGTGAAGATATTGTAAAATGAAATGAGAGAGAGGTTACATGAGGGCTAGCAAGAAGGCTAACGACTAACCAAAAGTCAAAAGAAATAGCAGAAATAAAAGAAAGGGGGCAGAATGAGCAAAGATAAAAAAAAAAAATACAGATAAACAAAGATAACGCAAAAAGGAAAAGATAAGTGCAGATACATCTAATCAGCCATTGGATCCTCTGGTGGAATCCCGCAAAACAACACATCTCTGGCTACTCCAGGACGCACTAAACGATCCGCTGCATGATTGGCGCCTCTAGGCACATGGGAAAAACTGTGTAAACCATCTGCCAACATCCACGTAAACAGACCAGATTTGATAAGCGCCAGGACCTAGCCCGTCTGTCCGTCATCCAATAGATAGCCACTGAAGAGTCACCCTCAATCTCTAAGTTTTGGAAACCTGTGCCTTCGCCTCCTTCAAAGCCACCAGTAAAGGCTGAAGTTCAGCTCTAATTGCATTTCCTTCCCCAATAGGGCCGGAGAAGGCATATAGAGTACTACCTAAACTGTCCTTGAAAATTCTGCCAATTCCGGAAGGTCCTAGGTTCCCTAAAGACCACCCATAAAAGTTGAGCTTGACATCACCCGCTCTAGGGGGCACCCAGCTCACTTTGTGATGACTGATGAGCTGGGTGCCCCATATCCCATCAAAGTCATTCATCAGCAATCTTAAAAGAAGGAGATCCATAAAAAGTCTATAAGGACTCTTTAAGATGACCATAACAAGCAGTTAGCAGTGGACCTCTCTCCATCAGTGTGGTCATCAGGAGGTATCTTTATAGCTTGGGACAAATAGTGTGTGGCAAGGGAAGGCATTATGGTTGACTGACCAGTCCTCATATCAAATCGCTTTAAAGATTGTGCAACAGTTCTATTTGGGTCCTTACCGCAGTTATGAAGAAGCAAAAAGAGGATTATACAACTGGAGGCACCTTTGGTTTGTATGTGGACACTTCAATGTTATTCAATTTTCTTGTCTGATTTTGATGTTTTTTGTAGTCTTATGAATTTTTGATGGTTCCTTCACCTGGTCTAGAATGAAGGAAAACCCGCTTTGTTGTAGATTCGATAGATTTTTAGAATCCCTAGAGTAGGAAAATCAGTTTAAAAACAGAATTCAGAATGTTACATCATTGCTCAATACAGTTGTTCGTGGATAACGTGAAAAGCGGTTGCTTCAAGAACATCCCCCCCCCCAAAAAAAAAGAAAAAGAAGAATTTCAAGGAGAAAGTTAAGGACTGGTGAAAGGACATGGAAACAAGAGTGACCAGTTTTAGATAAAAGAAATCCTTGGTTCAGCTAGAAATCCAAGTAAAATAAAATGGAATAAAGAATCCTCGGGCTCCTTAGGAATAGAAGAGCCATATTCACACTAGATAAATAATTTGAACAGAAATCAAGAATCGAGAAATTTGGAGGAGAATATATTTGGGAAGATCCACAAAGGAGTGTTGAAGATTGTTCCCAAAATCAAAGGAGATTTCACGGAGGCAAAAATCCCAAGGTTAACAGGAAATAACAATGGAGATGGGAACACCAGGAACTTCAACAAGATGGCCAATGGTAGAAGGGCCAAAATACTATTTCCTTGTGGGAGAAGGATGGTAAAGTAACTGAGGTCCTAGTTAAATAGCTAATATTTTGGTACATTTCTGTTGCTCATAAAAATCTGAGCAAGTCTTTGATTTTAAGGTTAGAGGCTTGAGAAGTAATTCTACCTGAATGGACCAAGTTAAGTAGTTGGAAATAAAGTTTTACGAAGAAGATAACAAAAGAGCCATTTGGGAGCTAAAAGGAGTTAGAGCTACTGTTCTGAACGATTTCACCAGCGCTTTCTTTTCAAGAATGTTGGGAAATTTAGAATAAGACAGTTTAGAGGTCTTCACAGATTGTTTCCATTTTTTTCCCTAGATAAGGAGTAAAAACTTCATGATTTTATTTCAAAGAAAGAAGGGGTTTAGATTGTGATTTTGAAGCAGTTAGCCTTTTTTTTTCCCAATTATTTTAGAGCAGTTAGCTTGACCTCTAGCTTTTATAATTTTTGGCCAAGATGCTCTCTTTAAGATTGAAAGATGTAATATAGGCTTGGTTGTCTCAAACAACTAATCCGCTTTCTGAAGTGAAAGATAAATTCTTGGTGGTGCTCTTTGTGCTATTAAATGGTTAAAGGAGATATAAAAACTCAGTAACACTGGTCTAGCGTATGAACTTGATCTTGAAAACGCTTACAAGGGTAGTCTCGAGTTTTTTGGACTGGGTCTGAGTGGAAAGAATTTATTTCTCCAAAATTTTCAAACATTATGGAAGAATATACAGAATAGATATACCGAAACTGGCAAGCCAAAAGTATTTTGTCATCTCACCTGAGACAAGGCTGGATTGAATAAAACATCAGGAACTTTGAATCTATCAGCTCCAATTTCAATGGTCCTGTTAATACATAAAAAATATGAAAAGAGAGAACCAGTAAACATAAATTAAAATTAGAATAAAAGAAGACAGCCAAGGTTGCAAAACTAAAGTTTGAACTGGTAATTGTAACTAAAGCTATATACCAGAAATACAAATACTCGATAGGTATTTATAAAGGCAAGGGGCTTAACACTCTGCATCTCCGTAATTAATTTCTTATCTCCAAAATCCTTTGGAGACTAGAACTTAGAAATGCAGTATTGCAATTCATAGAAAGTAAACTGTACCCACATCATGTAGGCGACTCAACAAGAGAAAAAGTAATTTCGAGAAACTTACTGCCCATCAGGAAGCTCATATGGTGTCATTGGAATGTTGGCATAAGCAGTTTCTGTAAATCACGAACTTAACCAATCAGAAATGATTCCAAAAATATGCAAGCAATATCTTATACATACCATATTAAGAAAGAACAAAAAACAACAGCAGATGATTGTTTATTTTGAACAACTGCTCTATCAAAGAAACCAAATTAACAAAGCTCTGAAGAAATGAAGTTAGAGGTGCAATCAACATAGCTACACAGAAGGATAGATAAAGGAAAAGAGAGTGGGTCCCTCGTCAAACTTCAGTAGTGCTATTAAAAAAGCATGTCGGGACTTTATTCACCAAAATACCAAGAAAGAGATTGAAATATATAACCTCATCTAGTTTCTTCATGTGATCCATTTCTTCACAGCAAATTTAGAAGAAAGTTCCAATTAGCATGATCATGTGCTTGTCTCTATCTATATCATTATCACCACCTATTAACCTGGAATTGATGTATTTGTTCATGATGAGGACACCATCAAGATTTGTCTACCATTAATAAAATCACTCAGGTATGGTGGAATAGTGAACTCTAGCCCCGCCCCCTTGCAACCTGTTAGCTAACACCTTTGCAACAATCATGTAAGCACATTCAAATAAATATGGGTTGGAAATCTTAAAAAAAACATTATATAAAATGTCTTAAATGTGAAATGTACCATCCTAATTGACGAATGACGGTACTAAGAGGATTGCTTAACACATTTCTCAAGTGTAGCCCTTGAGTGAAACTTCAATGTCATCATCATGTCTATCCCAACTGTAAGCAAAGCCTATAGACAACCATACTGAAGCCATCTAGACCGTGTTCCTTGTGTCATAACATTTCCCCCATGCATGTGCCACTTCTTCCTCTAAGAACCCTCTTCAGACTATCCCTCATCTACAAGGATCCAATATCAAAGGCCAAACAGTACAATGACAGTCATCATTGAGCTGTCACCTTACATAATACATAAAAAAAATTCCCTGTAGCAGCTATATTTTTTTTTTGATAACCGGGGTGTCCGGGACAGCTTGCACGCACCACGACTAATCCCTGGAGTCCTGAAGTGAAACGCCCCCCACCCCCAGGAATCGAACCCCAAACCTGGTGCTTCATGAGGCACCAGCTGCAAGTAACCATTGGGGCAGCTATATATCCTCGTTCTTATCCAAAAGGACCCATTTAAAATTTAATTTGGCAAGAGAATTCATTCTACACCAAGCATTTGCCAAATCATGAAAGAACTTCACGGTTTTGTCACCAAGTTTCGACCATAACACCCTCGATACTTTTCTCTCAAGTGCACGATGATTAAGCTTTTGGAAATAGCTTTTCAACTTTAAAATTTATCAAAAAATGTAACAATATATTCACTATAAAAAAACTTTACATACGTGTGCAAGCACATAAAACAAAAAGAAGATAGCGGCTATGTACAAAAAGAGGCTATTATAAACTGCAACCCAGAAAAGAAACATCCCGTGCACTAGAAGGACCTTGGTTCTAATATCAAAAAGTTCTTTGCAGAACTTGTCGGATTCAAATTTGAATTTAAAATCCATTTCAAATTTGAAAAGTCCTGTTCCTTCTATTCTTGGGCCTGGGCCAAGCGGAGCGGTTTTAAGGGGGACCAGATCTTTTATGGGCACTACCGAGGACAGGCCCGGATCTGGTAGTCTGGTTTTCGTAGGGCTTGATGATGGCCAGCCCAGCCCACGTAGTCCATTTAGGGATTATTCTTATAGTCCAAATCGGGAACAGACTGTAAATAAAGAAGGGAGAGGGCGTTCACGTAGCTCAAGGAGGGGCCGAGTATTTGAAGCAGGTGAATCCGGCAGCGACGGCGCGACGGTAAGGGTGGCGGTGGGGGATCTCCGGTCACTGATTGAGGAGGTTAAGACTGCCCTCTACTTTTTACTCTCGGATAAGACCTGTCCTCATTCTCTATCTTCTCCGCCCTCTTCGGCGACGGCTGGAGGATCCCTTCAACGAAGTTCCCCCGCTAGAGAGAATTTTCCTAGTATTGTGAGGAGACCCCCCCTCCTCTGATGAAGAGCAAGATATGGTCAGGCAGCTAGAGGTGTCTGAGGAGGTGTCACAGGGTTCGTTGCTTTCTGAAAGGCCTACTCAAGTCGGGATTAGTGAGGCGTCTGAGATGTCACCATTGGAAATGTTACATTCCGATGAAAATGCCTCAGAATTTCAGAGCTTACGGTTGGTCGACTACGAGTCTTCAGTTGACAGGAAATCTAAAGGCGTCTCAGTGAAGCAAAGGCCATCATTGCTTCGAAGGAATCATACTGGTCAGCAATCTGTGGCGATGGGAGGTTATGATTCAAGTTCTCAAGCTCACTTACAGGTTGGCAAATCTTGGGGGGATGAAGCCTATCCCAAATCCTTGAATTCTGTCTGCAGTTCGTATCAAAGAAATGCCAGATATTATGCTTGAGAGAGGGGCCACATTAGAGTCCTCAGATTCCAATCCGGTGTCCAGTAAAGAGTCTTCTTCTCACTCGCCTAATGATCATATGTCTAATCCAGTTCACCCAGGTATGTCAGGAAGGTCTGGTTGTCCTTTGATTATTGATCCATCTGTTTGTCATAATGACGCTATCTTGCAGATTGATCGGAACAGGTCTGACTCTCCTCAAGAATCTCCAATACCACTTGCACTTTCAGAGTTCAGGTTACAAGAGCTGGAGGTTTCCCAAATTTTGACGTCTAGGAAGGAAAGGGTGGTAGAGTCGGGGGCTGTAGAAGAGGTAGTAATGCAGGGGAATGAGTGGGGAGGGCTCCTAGAGTTGGCCAAGAGTTTCAGATTGACGTGAGAGGGTTCCATGGGGAAATTATCCCTTTGGAGGCTGCTGTGAGTGAGTTTAGAGCAAGAAAAGAACATTATTATCAGGAAGAAAATAGCGTAGAGAAGAGGAGTCCTGATCGTGGGGTAGAGTCCAATGAAAATAAGAAATCACAGCGGAGCTTACAATACAAGAGGAAGAAGTATAGGAATCAGAGTGAGGAAGAGATGGAGAGAGTTACTTGATGAAGATCATCAGTTGGAATGTTAGAGGGTTGGGGGATTTGGATAAGAGGAGAGCAGTGAAAGATATTTTGAAGATGGTTAAGGCAGATATAGTGGTAATCCAAGAAACAAAAAGAGAGAAGATTTCAAAGTGATTGATTAGGCAATTAGGGGGTGCTAGAAACAAAGAGTGGGAGTTCTTACCTTCCATAGGGAGATCGGGGGGTATCTGTATCGTGGGGGACGTGGATTGTGTGATCCGTAAGGAAGTTTGGGTTGGAAAGTATTCATTATCAATTAAATTTTGTAGTGTGTTAGATGATTTTGAGTGGATCTTGACAGGAGTGTATGGTCCCAATAAACCCAAGGAGAGAGGTGGTTTCTAGAGTGAACTTAAAAGGTTTCGCGATTTGTGGGAAGATCCGTGGTGCGTAATTGGTGACTTTAATGTAATCAGGTTCTCTCACGAGAAATTGGGTCGTAGCAGAGTCACTAAAAGTATGAGGGGATTTGGGGATTTTATTAATGAGATGGAGCTGGTGGACCTCCCCCTCAAAGGTGGTAAATTTACTTCGTCCAATTTGCAAGAAAAGTTGGTGTGCTATAGGTTGGATAGGGTGCTTGTCTCGTCGGATTGGGAAGAGAAATTCCCAAATACTATTCAAAAACGCTTACCCAGGGTCACATCTGATCATTCCCCTATCTTCATCAATACAGATCAGATGTTGAGACATGGTCCCCCTCCTTTTAGGTTTGAGAATATGTGGCTGTTACACCCTAAATTCAAGGAGTTGATTAAGGATTGGTGGATTAGTAAGGAGGGGGGTTCGGGGTGGGAAGGATTCAAATTTATGAAATACCTTAAAGGAATTAAGGAAAAGTTGAAGAGTTGGAATAAAGAGGTGTTTGGATGGCTCCCTGATAGGAAGAACAAAATTTTGGAGGAGATTCAGGCCCTGGATAGGAAGGAAGAAAGCCTTGCTCTTGATAGAGTCGATAGAGAGAATAGGAAATCGCTAAAGTTTCAGCTTGAAGAGTTACTGAAAAAAGAGGAGATGAATTGGAGGCAAAAAGCGAAAGTTAGATGGCTCCAAGACGGGGATGGTAACACAAAATATTTTCACAAGATGGCCAATTGCAGACGGAAGAACAATGAGATTGGGATGCTTGAGATCAATGGGGTGTTGACTGAGGATCAAAAAGATATTGAAGAAGGTATATCTGGTTTTTTTTCTGAGCTATATAGGTCTGAACAATCTCATGTCTTCAATTTGAAGCGTTTGGCTGGGCCAAGGTTGGATGATAAATCAGCTAGGCAGATTGAAAAAGACTTCGAGGAAGATGAAATTAGGAGGGCCATTTGGGAATTGGAGAGGAATAAGGCCCCGGGTCAAAAAGAGATTGAAGAAGGTATATCTGGTTTTGTTTCTGAGCTATATAGGTCTGAACAATCTCATGTCTTCAATTTGAAGCGTTTGGTTGGGCCAAGGTTGGATGATAAATCAGCTAGGCAGATTGAAAAAGACTTCGAGGAAGATGAAATTAGGAGGGCCATTTGGGAATTGGAGAGGAATAAGGCCCCGGGTCCAGATGGTTTTAACTTGGCATTTTTTCAGGAGTACTGGGAGATTGTAAAAGATGATCTGATGCAGGTCTTCAAAGAATTTCAAAAAAGTGGGGTGATCAATAAAGCTACTA
>JAUPMG010000006.1:6606905-6630456 GCA_031762675.1 Pachysandra terminalis | reverse complement strand
CCAAACATCTATTTACATTAGAACTCATTTTGTAACATGCTAACCAAACACAATCAAGAAACCTTCAAAATGAGTTCCTTGAATGAGTTCCTGATCCAGAATGGGAGCCAAACGACACCTAAGTCATTGATTTAGATTAAAAGTTCCTACAAGATCCTAGCCCACATTATAACTTAAAAAGTAATGATTGTGTGTGAAGCACTTAATTTCCTACCGTGCAACCCACCAATCACAAACAGTCAAAGTTAAACCTGTAGCTAACTTACTAAAATTTTAAATTAGCTCCTATATTTTTAGTAATTACACATTAACCCAATCACTTTAGTTTGGGTTATTACAAAATATTAATTCTAATAACTAATAATACACTAAATTTTACTAAAAAAAAAAATTAGTTGGTATGTATTAGAAGTTATTAGTTATCCACTATGGAACCAAGTTGGTTTCTTACAAAATTACTAATTATTAGAGATTATGTTATAAACTATTAGTTATTAGAGGGTTAACTGATTCTTTTTTACTAATTTAATTGGATATCCTGCCATGTCCAAAAAATGTAATTTCAAGTTGTTGAAACCAACATTCTGTAACTGTGTCAGATGCTAACACATCTTGTCTGGAAACAAGAAAAAGGACTTCCCCTGCAATATTATAGAAAGACCTCTCAATAAGACAACACCTGCTCTCAAATATCCATTTCCATGTATCCTCCCAATTAGACGAGGTAGGAAGACCCTAGAAGATCAGCTAGGGAGTTGATCTTCCAACTCAAAAGGAGGCTACAACATGGACCCATCTTACATAAAAGCTTCAACTCTCCATCCAATCCGTCATCAGTGTGCCATTGCAAATAGCTAATTCATTCAGACTCAGAAAAGCCAACAACAAGTTGATCACACACAGTAGATCTTCCCGTAAATGAACTACATCTCGACGTGAGACGTCTGCTAGAGAAAAGATCATAGGAACAATAATAGAAAGTAGCAAAAATAAACATAGCAATACGAGCAAAGAATCCAAATGAGAAAACAAGGAACAGATAGAATATACTGTTGTGAGCAAGTATACAAGTACAACAGAAGTGAAAAAGATATCCAATCAGAAGCGCACAAACCATCATATGGAGTATCTGGTGCACGACAAACACATTCTTTGATATCACTGGCAATTACCCTCTGTTGCGAATAAGAAAATTTAGTAGCCATATGAGCTATTAAACGCATCTGCAAGGATGAATCTTTAGTTCAAATCATCACTAACCTGATAGTAGAGCTTGTAACTTTCTGTTGTATTCGGAAAATCAAGATCTACTATCTGCAAAATTCAAAAAACAAATATATATATTGTCAGAGAAGAAGGCAAAACTTATAAATAAATAAAAGGAAAGAAAAAAGATAAAAGACAAAAACCAGCATAGGTGATTCAAGGCATCAGAGGAAGCCAAAAAAGTAACTTGAATGAAAGATTGGTTTAACACCATCTGAAACCATAAAAGATTATAGTTCTACAACAAAAGGCTGTAAATGAAGCCAATACTAAAATCTAAAGTAAGGTCTTGTCAGGTCATTCTACCACCCCCGTCGAGCAAGATGGTTAAAATCCTAGTAACTTCTACAAGAGAAGCAATGCAATTTGTGAGGACATTTTCCATGGCTCATCAATACTATTGTCTTAGGGCCTTTCCAGATGAACTTTAAAATATACCTCATTTATCTGGCAAATAAAATATTAATCCATTAATTATAAACCCTCTTTTTCTTTTGCTTAGATGGGAGTCATGGATGCTCGCCAGGCTGTCAAGGTAGAAAACTCATGATGATTTTAGTCCCTTTTGACTGATCTAAGGTTACAAGGCCCAGATTGCCCATACATATATAAACTTTAGTCTCTTTAGGTAAACTGCTAATTAAATGAAAAACCAAATTTCTACCCTCATCGCAACCAAGATTAACAAAACTATCCGCTACAGCATTAGATTCCCTATACACATGAGAGATATTAACTTGCATCTCCCTAAGATGAGATATGATTTCTCTTCATCAATACATAGTCTCCATGTAAAGGTTTTTCTGTTTTGGGCAGCTTCACTTTAGAATCAATATCAATCTCCAACTTGCATCTCCATCTAGAATAGCTCGAACCTCCGTAATGTTATTAGTAACATGAGAAACAAAATGAGCAAAGACAAAACAGAATGAATCATTCTTTATCCAAAATATTCCTCCTAAGGCATCATCCACATTCAATGTTATGTCCTAAAATCTTGGTCGTATCCATCTAGTAATAACCAGCGTTTTGGTGAAATCTGATACAAAGTGCAGCCCAATGCTATCATAGTTTTAAGGCTCAGAATAAAGCATTCCTTCTTTGGCTTAGTGAGGATAATCAGCGATTCAGCTCAGGCATAAACTTTTTTTATGATAGTAAATCACTATTGCTGAATTTCTACTTCATCTTGAAATCTTCTGTGATTTCTCTCCAACCATATCTCCCATAATATAATGGCAGGTAACATCTGAATGTAAAATTCTTTTTAAGTTTTACTGTTTCCAGCCAAAAGCCAAGAAACAATGCGTGTGCAAATATCCTGGAGAGGATATATCTGAATTTTCAGAATTTTCCTGAAGTAATTCCATACACTAGCCGCAAGCTCAACATGACAGAAAACACGCTCTATACTTCAGTACGGTTATCAAGACAACAATGGCACTTTGATTCATATGCACCACATGCCTGAATAGCTGCATCAACAGGTTTAGCTTTAGAGATGACTTTCCAAGCAAATAGACTCATCTTTGACTACAAGGAAATTCCATGGTAGTCTTCAGGCCAAAGAACTCATCGATTAATTGAATGTTGTGGAACAGATCTTTGATAAAAGGAGATTCCTGAAGAAAAGAAGGTAAAGTTAATAGCCATCCAATTGAAATGAATGGCTTCCACTTGATAAGGAATAGTTGAAGGACAGATTAAAAGAAAATGAAGAAAACATTAAAATTTAAAGAACTTTCTTCCATATAACTATATTCAGACTATGTATCAACGTCTAGATAATGTAAGGCAAGGAAACAGAACTAAAGATGATACACAGAAGACTTTCATCAGTTGGTGGCTAGAACTGTGTAGTTTGATAGTGAAGATCAGCTCGTTACACAATATCTGAGTGGTCTATGACCGAGTATTCAAGACATTCTGAACTTGTTCTCCTTATGGTCTGTTTCGGATGTGATTACCAGTGAGCTCCAGTTGTAAAGAAACAACAGAACAGTGGTGCATTCCAGGCTAGAAGTATGCTGGATACTAGGTTTGATCAAGTTCTAAAGCAGACCAAGACACACCAAAATGTTCAAGATAATGTGTGAGAGACTGAGCAGTGTAGTACTCGATATAGAACCTCGCAGAACTCAAATGCAACACCTAGAAATTGTCCCAACAATATTGGTACAGCAACCACAACCAAAACAAAGGGTCTTCAAGTGTGGGGAACCAGGACAGACACCTGCACACTACCAAAAAGCTTCTACTGGCCTTTTGGACAGCAGAAGACTGCTGATAATAGAAGAACCAATATGGATCTGATTTTGAAGATGATGCCGTTATGACAAGGCTGCTGATGAAGGTGACATGAAGATATTCTATATTTTGACAGGAAAGACTCTTATCCAGAAGAGCTTATTGCAGCCAGAACATCAGAATAAAGACGAGTGGCTGAAGAAGAACATCTTATAAACCGGATGTACGATTGGCAAAATAGTGTGCAAGATGATCATTGACAGTGTTAACAAACTCGGTTTCCCAAGATGTTAACAAGGTTTTACATTTCGATATCGCCTGAGATTTCGGAGGTGGGGGGCTGGCGAAATTTCACCAATATTTCGCTGAAATGGGGACATATCGCCGAATCGCCAAACTAAAAAATGTGATATTTCGCGGCAGGCCGGCGAAATTTAAAACCTTGGTTAACAAGCTCAAACTAACGACTCAGAAGTATCCTAAGTCAAGAAGGGTAATGAGATAACAATTACACAACATTGTCCCATTTCTTTTTCCATCAGAAGTAGATATCATAATAATGTTTGATGTGATGTCGTCATGATGGATGCATGCCATATATTATTGGGAGCACCCTGGTAATATGATTATGGTACCACTCATGATGGAAAAGAGATTCGTAATCTGGAAAGATAATGTAGAAGTTACTTTGGGCACATAAGGGAGAAAGCTGAGTCTTAGCCTAATCTAGGAAGGAACTTAATTTTCTTTCAACGGCAAAATTTGTAGTGGAAGCCCAAGAGTGTGGACAGATCTACACAACAGTGGGGAAAGAAGAATTGTAGACCCTTAAATTCCAGAGAGCATAGAGCCATTAATCAGAGACTATACCAACTTGTTTCTCAACGATCTCCCATCAAGATTGCCTCCTTTAAAGGGATACTCAACATTGTATTTATCTCACCTCTGGTTTAGTTTACCTAACAAGGAAGCACGTAGAATGAACTAGCTCGAAGGAAAAGGAACATGTGAAGCTAAACCGCCAAGTTATGGAGTTGATGGAAAGCTTTTTTAGGGAGACCACGAGCTCATGTGAAGTAGAAGCACTATGTACGCCCAAGAAATACAGCTCTGGGCTTATGTGCATTGATAATAGAGCCATAAATAAGACAACGGCTAAAAATGATTTCATATGGCTTGTCTTGGAAATATGTTATATATGTTCATAAGTTCAAAGATCTTCTCCAAAACAGATTTGAAGAGCAGCTACCATCAGATTCATGCAAGGTCCGAGGATGGGAGGAAGACTGCCTTCTAGACAAGGAATCCCTGTATGAGTAGGTGGACATGCCTTTTGGTCTGTCCCATGGCCCTAGTACATTAATGTTAAGTCATGAACCAGGTTCAAAACCATATATCGGCTGGTTTGTCTTTGTTTACTTTTATAACTTTCTCATGTACAGCCGCAGTTTTGAGGACTACTACATGCAAGCACCTTTGCAGGACTGTTGATGTCTTACGCAAGGAAAAGCTTGTGCTAACCACAAGTACAGTTTTGGTACAAACCATAGTTTAAAGGGACGATACCTGAGTCGGAACCGATCCGATATTAATGCTAAATACATTGACTCGGTCCGATCCCGATACGGATCGGACGAGTTGGGTTTTAAATTTTTTTTTAATTGATTAAGAACGTCCGACTCGGTCCGATCCCGAGTTGGATCGGCGATCCAAATTGGGATCGGACCGGGACAATACCCGAGTCGGGACCGAGTTTAAATACTATGGTACAAACAGTACTATTGTTCGATTATGTAGAATCGTCCGAAGGAATAATGGTTGACCAAGAAAAGGTGAAAGCGATTCTAAATTGGCCTATGCCATCTATAATCCATGAAATGCATAACTTTTATGGATTAGCTACTTTATACAGTAAACTTATTTGAGATTTCAGCACCATAGTTGCTTTGCAAGAGGAAATATGCTTTTAAAAGAGAAGTGTAGTAATAATAAAGAAGAAAGAAGGTGAAAACAAAACAAATAAAGTCCCACAAGCCAACCTTATGTACACAAATTGTGTACATTGACAGCAATAAAGGGTAAAATAACCAAAAAAAAACAAAAACAAAGATAAGGTCAAACAGAATCCAGAACCACAAAATCCTATTACAAGAGACCAAAACTATAAAGAGTCCCAACTGCCCTTAATATCCCAATAAGAAGTATAGGACTTAACCAGAAAAAAAAAAAAAAAAAAAAAAAAGGTAGAAAGCACCTGATCTACAAGTCGATCCACTTCACATTCAGCATCCTCAAATATTCTTATGTTACGCTCTTTCCAAATGATCCAACATATGAAAAAAGGGCAGACAGTCCACATGACGTTCTTTTTTGAGTTCCCCTCTTCTTTCCCCAACCCTCTAGAAGCATTCCTCTCTCCCTCAGACACACCCATTACACACCAGAGCTGTCAAGGATCTTACCCCAAATGGAAGTAGCTACATCACAATGAATAAAGAGATGCAGCACATTCTCCTCACTAGCTTTGCACATCACACATCTATTAGGCATGACCCAATCCCTAGACTTCAAGTGATTAAGGGTAAGTACTTTATCTTTAGCCAAAGTCCACATGAAAAATTGTTCTTTGGAGGGAATACCAGGTTGCCAAAGAGCTCTTGCCAAATTACAAGGCTGCAACTGTTGGAATAGCCGATTTTAATAGGCTTTCACATAGAAAACACCTTTAGAGTTACCACACGCACCATAGCCTCAAATCCTGACCTTCTGAAAAGGATGATTCTGAATCAAAGATAGTAGGTTGGATACTGACTCCAACTCTCTATCAAACAACACTCTTCGCATCCCTAAGTTGCATGAAACCCCTTCCTGATTTCTTGCAATAATATTGAACACCATAGTGTCAAGGATCGTCTGATCCAACTCGGGATCGGACCGGGGCGATCTCCGATCCGATCCCGATCCAAATAACACGGTAAAAACCGTGACTCAGTCCGAACCCGAGACAGATTGGACAATCCATCCGATCTGTCTCGTGATCGCCGAGCTGGATCGTCCGATCCTACACAGCTCAGATAAAGGGCAAAAAAATAGAGTATGGAGAACTGAAACAACAAGGGAGTGAAGCTGTGGAAGACAAGAAATATGTTATACATACCGTCTTCGGCAATCACTTTAGTGAAATGAGCTAAAAATAGCAAACACAGCAAAACCCAGTTGTTCCAGCTCGAGCTTGGGACCATCTTCGAAGTGAAATACCCTCAGAATAAGCATACAGAGACAGTAAACACAGCGAAACCCATTTGTTCGCCTGGCTCGATAGGAAACACGTTGTGTTCGGACAGGTTGTTGAGGGAATGGAAGTCGTGAAGGAAATCGAGAAGGTTGGATCTTTTGTGGGGAGGACAAGCAAACCTGTTGTGATCGCCGATTGTGGCCAGCTCTCTTGAACAGATCCTTTGATCTCCGATATCGTCTGAATGATTTAGGGTTTCGTCCCCGTACTGATATCGTCTGAATGATTTGGGGTTTCGTGACTGTTTCAGCTCGAGCTTGGGACCATCTTCGAAGTGAAATCCCCTCTCTCTGTAGTTCACACTCGCTTCTTTCGCTCTCTATCTGAGAATAAACATACAGCGAAACCCATTTGTTCCAGCTCGAGCTTGGGACCGTCTTCGAAGTGGAAATCCCCTCTCTGTTGTTCACACTCTCTTCTTTCGCTCTCTATCTGAGAATAAGCATACAGAGACAGTAAAGAGGGAGAGACTAAGACAAGGAAATGGCTTTTATTTATTTAAGAATTGAAAGGGAATTACTTTATCTTTTCCAAATTGACAAAAAGGGGCTTCCTTTCTCTCTTTTAATTTTTTTTTTAAATGGAAAAAGCTCCTCTCGGCTTACAACGTTCTCACTGATTTGCTGATTTTCTTTCGTATTCTGCGAGCTGTCTTCACGTATAATTTTTTTTTTTTGACTCGTCTCGTCTTGGATCGCCACGTATCGGACGATCCGACTCGGTCTCGAACCGGGACGATACCCGATCCGAGGCCAAGTTTAGACACTATGTTGCACACCCTACCTTCCTTGAAAAGTGATACGTTATAAAGATTCGGAAACTGATCCTATAGATTACTCAAGCCAATCCATTTATCTAACCAGCACAAAGTCCTCTCCCCATTACCCAGCCATTAGGATATCTGCCTCAAATTTTGAGCCTACTGACGTTATGGCTTTCCAAAGGCTCAATCCATGAGAATTACACACCAAAAGAGTTGACCAATTGCCTATGTTACTACCATATTTTGCAGCAATAACCCGCCTCCATAGGCTACTCCACTCCATCCCAAATCTCCATAACCATTTCCCCAAAAGGGCTTATTAAATTCCAACAGCCTCCTCATACCTAAACCTCCCAACTCTTTAGGTCTGCACACTTCCCCAAAAATGCCTTTGAGGCTCTCCAACTGTGGGAGGGGGTTAAGGCATAGACCCCGGCCTGTAGATTATAATTTAGAATAAAGAAATTATATAGGGGGGGCACAAAGCGCCTTACCCTAGCAATAATAACCAACCTGAAACACATAAAATGCATGACAAGAATGCCTTTATAGACAAAGCATTCTAACACTTTAAAAACTAAATAAAAAGCCTCATCATATCCTAACATAAGGCAAACCCAATTTTTCCAATATGAGAATTGCTCTAACATCCGCTGGAAGAGAAGAAAACTCATTATATCTAAGAACCTTCGAAGAAGAGCCCTTTTTACCAAAAAAAAAAATGAGCGAAAAAGAATACTAGAATTGAGGGAGAACTCTAAGAATAACACTCCAATAAAACATATGCCCACGAGGATCAGATCTCCTTTGCAACCAATCAACCAGACTCTTGGAATCCGATTCAATCTCAATAAAATGAGGACCAAGATCCGCGCAAAGAAATAAATCATCAAGAAGAGCATGGATCCCAACCACACTATTCATGCAATGAGCATAAAACGATGAATAAGCAAAAATGAAAGAGCCATCTGAGTCTCTTATAACTCCACCACCAGTACCTACACCAGGATTGCAAAGAGAAGAACCGTCAACATTAAGCTTACACCAACTTAAACAGGAACGCAACCACCTCAAGATTTTAGGCCCTTTTTGGCTGAACATATAAGAGATCAATACCCAATGCTCCCAGTAATAAACAACCCGAAACGGAGATGAATGTTTGGGCTTGAAGAAAAAAGATAATTCCCGCAGCCACCGAATCACCTTGCTAATCACAAAATGAGAATCGTGAAAAACATTCTCAAACTATCTAGAGTTTCTCTCAAGCCCAATCTCCCATAAGATAATAGGTGGAATAAAACCGATTATCATACCAAACTGGGAAGTGAAAGAATCCTGAGCATTCCAAGACATAACAGTGTCATGAACAGAATTACATCGTAAAAAAGGAGCATCACAAATCTGTCCAAAGAAAGACCATACATCCGACGCAACCCATGATGCCACAATCACCATAATGGAGTATATAATGGTCCGTGCACTGCTCTGCACATCATCAAAAATATGCTTGTTTCTTTCCCTCCAAATCGCCCACAAAATAGCAAAATATACTGAATTATAAATCATCTTCCCCCTTTTATCCAAGCTGTGCCACCTCCACTGATCCAATACCAAGACTACTTTCTATTAGGTATCACCCAATTTAAACCAACGCTCTACAGGAAGATAGCCTATACTTCCCTGGAAAAATTAAAATGAAGGAACAAATGATCTACTGACTCTCCTTGAGCCCTGCATATCAGACAAATGTGTGGTGAAATGGCCAGACCTCTCCTTTTATGAAGCATATCACATGCTTTAATCTTATACAGAATGGAGGCCCAAACAAAAGCCCTAACTCTAAGAGGGACACAAACCTTCCAAAACCAAAAGGCAAAGGGCTCCGATGCCCTTCAGACTTCACTACACAAAGCTAAAAAGATATATAAGTGAATTTATTGGGAAAAAACTAAACACTGCAAAACCCAAAATCCAATCCAACTTGCTAAATTTGGGAAGAGGGTCTGGTTCCAACCTCTAAATAGATGATCTGGAGCAAAGTAAAAAAAAAAAAATGATGATTTAAGAAAGAAACAAGAAAACAATGAGATCGTAAAAAGGGACTTTTGTTGGAGATACAACTGGCAAAGTTACAACTTAAAAGGTAAGAACAAAAAATAAAAAAATAAAAAAGGAAGAAAAAGAACCCCAAGTTGCAAAACTTTGACTAGGAAGCATTGATTGAAGGTTCTAATTGTAGATTTGAGGAAATAATATGAACAAATACATGGGTGATGGGAAATTGACTTCAGAGGATTTCAGTGGAGTTAAAAGCAAATACATAGAATTCAATCGACAAAGATCTGCAAATCTATCAAGCTTACATAACATTTCTATAATGGCTGATGTGTATTGCCAATACCAACACTTATTAGCTGATACCAACCAGAAACCATCGAACCAAGTTGAACATCTGTCAAACATAATTTAAAATGGGAACTGGTATAGACTGATACCTAAGAGCATGGCATCCATTGAATCTATAATGCCATGGGCCAACCAATACAACAAGAAACATGAGATATGACACTAAAGCCTCAACTACAGTGGGGATCCCAAAGTCATTTCAAGCTCCAAGAAAAGTGAGAAAGCAAACAAATGGTGCTCCCAAATGCTCAACAGTTATCTAGTGCGTCTTTCAACATTTAACTACTAACTATAGACATCAAACCTTCTCATGATGCATTATTTGCAAAAACATATACCATCCTTCAACAATTATGGAGAAAAAAGGACTTGTATAATAAGTATATCAGAAACAAGAAAGTGGGGCCTACCAGTCTTTAGTCTACTTGGGTTCCATAACCATGAATAGTTTTAATATCAAAATTTCTACATAAATAAGGGAAAAGAAACTGGAAGACATAGTAGCTGAAATCCTATCTATGGCAATACAAAAGACATAAGATACCTGAAACTCTCCTGGTCGTACTTCCTTTCTTTTAAAAGAGAATCTTGGTTTTATCTGCAAAACCAAATAAAAAAATCCAAAGCTAATAATATCAGCTACCTTTTACATGTAAACCAGCAGGCCAGATGCAACTCACTTTTGTACTTACTGTGATGCCTTTGCTTTCCAAGATTTTCAGCATGCACTCGGTAAGAAATTCCCCCCCAATAGGAGATGTTGCAACAGCCTGTTAGCATTCAAAAATTACTGTTTCAGTAGGCTGTCACATGCTGAACCAATTTTTATAACAGATCTATGACAATTTAGAAAAAGGACTATTGACTTCACATAAGTCATTGTGAGGGACAGCTCAAGAAAGAACTGAAGTCTTTTAATATAAATAGTTCCCATGAGTATGTACCAAAGGAAATGAGTGTATGATAAAGTGGTAGAAGATTTGAACAGAAGTTGGCCCCTTGGAAGCAAATTTTTCTATCAGAAAAGGGAAAATCGACGCCTATCCAAATAGCCTTCTCATGCCTTTCAACTTATTATTTAGCTCTTTTCACCATTCCAATATTGGTGGAAGGCTAGAAAAAGCTTAAACGGGACATTTTATGGTATGAAGCGGACAATAATTTCAAATATCACCTAGTGACATGGAGAAAGATTTGAGCCCTAACAGGAAAGTTTAGGCCATCACATGGTCTACTTGATGAACAAAGCGTTGTTAATGAAATGGTTATGACGATTTGGGGAAAGAGGGAAACTTTATGGCGAAACGTGATACCATCCAAATATAGTGTGACGGGCGCAGTTATGGTGTGGGATTATAGAAAGGGAGGACAATGAACATCATCAACAAATTTAATTCTGGAATCAGATTTTCAGTAGGATCAAGTTCTTTGGTGTTTTTTTAGAGTGATTAGTGGTGTGGAGAGAGGCTGTTGTGCCATTCTTTTCTCAGACTATCTTAGATGGCATTTTTGGGATGTTATAGCAGTTTTGGATGGATTGCTTACAATGGACAATCAAACAAATAGAAGTTGTTTAACAGGTGCATCATGTGTATTTCGGATGGGGAGACGGCTAACCATTTGCTTCTACCACATACTTTGGCTAGGGCAATTTACAGCACAGCACGTCTCTTAAGAGATTGGGAATGAGCTGGTGCACACCAACGAGGGAAAGTAGATCTTTCGATATGTTGGAAATGCGCACAGAGCTGGCATTGTGATAAGGAGGTTTCTAATATGATCATGTTTGCAGTCATGTGGCACATTCAATGGCTGATTATTTTCTTTGACATTGTGCTTTTGCTAGGGCAGTCTGGAGTAGGTCTCTCGAAAGATTGGGTATGAGCTGGTGCAATGCAAAGGAGGCTTAGCTCTTTTGGTATCTTGGAAAAGGGCAAGGAGCTGGAATTGTGACAAGAAGGCTTTGGATATATGTTTGCAGTCATGTCACATGTGGCACATTTGCAAAAAAGAAACATCAGAGATTTCTGGGATGAATACAACAAAGACAGAACGATAGACAGAAAAGTGGTAACATCAGTTCGGTAGCGGCTGGGAAGAGTAAGCACAATTTACTGCAATAAGGTTTGGGCTTCTGCATTTTCTACAGCTGCAGGGAGTGGTATTCAACTGTTTTTATATTTCATATACTTGGTAAACTGATCACACTTTACACTTTTTTCATTTATTATTAATACAAATTACTTTTACTGTAAAAAAACATATAGTTCCCCTGAGATGAATGACAATTACAACACATTACCAAATAACTTGGACAATCAAAAGCATGCGATCAAAGATGGATACAGGATTTAAAGTATATTGACCTTGGCTAATCTACAGCAGATTTTGTGATGCAATCAGTATATAGAAATGAAGTATGAACAACATTTGTTCAGTTCAAAGTAACGAAACTCTAATGCTGCATCTATGTAAAAAGAAACAAAAAACAACAAAATAGAAAATGCTATGCCAAAAAAGTTAACAAGTATGCCATGTATCAATATCAACATGATAAAATGATATATGCTGAAACACCACGGACATGATTTTTAGACTCATTATATGACTTTATATAGTTTCTATACGCATTTTCATGCCTGACAGAGTGAATATACAGTAAGATCCACCTGTTGTAGGTCACTTTAGAGCTCAGAATAAAAGATCAATATTAACCACAAGAAAATCAAAACAATGATTAATGACCAAAATAACAGAGGCTTAACTCTATGATGCAACACAGTCATAGAGTAACTGAAACATCAAGTTACAAAAGTGAAGCATCTAAGAAAACCAAAGTAATTAGGTCTGAGTAAAGCATCCCATAAATCTGTGATTTCAAACCCACCAAACAGAACTCCTCTGTATTAGAAAAGGACATTTTTCCCAAAATTAAAGACTTTTTTTTAACAAGTTGTGAGATTATTGAAACAAACATCCCAATAAAAGAATCAACATTTTGAAATTTATCTCCTATCCTGCAATATGTTTAATATTCATGTCCATACTAAAGAGCTATTTTTTTAAAAACGGACCATACCAGCCGGTCGAACCAGTCAAACTGTGACCAGTCTCCTTAATGGGAAAAAACAGATGGAACCAGAATGAACAAGGTAACAGGATTTTCATCTTCTTTCCTACATCAAATGATATGATTTGTGAAGCCATCCAGTCATCTCAGTTTGAAGTGTCGGTCGAACCAGAACCGGCATCCTCCCTGATTCAACACCAACTCCAGTTTTTAAAACATTACTCAAATGTATGGAATTGTGGGTCTTCCTTTTCAGTTCTTTTTGTAGGTCAGATAACCATTCACCATAATAAAGCAGTGCATGAGCAGTGTTCTAAATGTCGGTGACATGTCACCATTTTGACCCTAGGCAACACAAGACATCAAGGGAAATCGCTGGAAGTCGATTTTCCGTGATGTCAGTGACCTTTCGCCGACATGTCGGGAAATGTCACTAAATGTCAGCAAAATGTCGCGCCACTTTAAGGGAGATTTGGGGGCAATGTCGGCAAAATTTTGCCGAAATGTCGATCATTTCGATCGACATTTCCCCACAAATGCTCCCCCATTTCTTTTCACACAAAAACCAACAAAATTTGTTTTTTTTTCAACTTTCATCTAGATTTGTGTATAAAAACACAAATAGCGCGCTTTGGAGTAGAAGATTGAAGATTCAACGCGTGACTCGACACATTGAAGATAAAACATGTATTTTTTGGTTTTGTTGAATGAATGTTAACCCTTTACTTTAAAATTTATGTTTTATGTGTTGTTTTCAAAATATTCTGATGTATTTTAGTGTATTTAGGTTATTAGTTAGACATAATCTAAGATTTAAATAACAAAATGTATTTGAGGTGAATTTCCCTGCCTTTTCTCTAATTTGGGGGAAATTTCCCCCATGTTGCCGACATGTCGTTGGCCAGACTACATGGATAGTGACATTGACATTTAAAACCTTGGCTACAAGTCACATCAAAGGACTGCTCTGGTGACCTTAGTGACTGGCTTGAGGATCGCTCGGGCACAGGATTTTCGAGACTTGACTGTGGAGAGCTCTTCGACTTCTATTATTGATTGGATGGGGAGGCCTGAGCATTGTGCATGGAGATCTTCTCACCTTATTCGTTTGGCTTGGTCTACAAGTAAGGATCAGAACATCTCGTTCCATCTTGTGTCTCATGGGGCCAACTCAGCGGCAAAGACCTTGGCTAGGAGGCGTGCGAATAGGACTTTGAGGTTTGAGAGGGTTCCTCTTTTGGAGAAGATGCAGGAGGATTGACCTGGTTGGTGGTTGGTGTAGGGATGTGTATGTGGTGATTTTATCGGCTATTTTGGGTGGTTACTCTTATGTATTTTGGATTTTTTCCCCGTGCTTGAGACTAGTTTCTCTTGCCTGGGTGTTTGTTTTCATCCCCTTTTCTTGATCATATATATAATTCATCATTTATCAAAAAAAAAAAAACATAAAATTCATCTAATGAACTAATAATGTCTTAAGGTAAACATGTATCCACACGCTTTACAACTTCAAAAATAAATCAAAACCTCGCTTAAATTCAGAAATATGTATGATAACTTATAATCCATGTAAAGATCATCATAGATACTCATGTAGACCTGAACTCTTTGCAACAAGAATAATTAAATAAGCTTCCAGGAACCATAACCAGGATATTGTGTACCGGATCTTGATATTGGCCAGGTTGGTCTGCTGATCCCCCTCAAAAAAAAAAAAAATCATGAAAAGTTTCAAATGCTTATATGTTAAAACTGAACTCTACACTACTACAGAATAAGAAGGGTTTGAAAATCGCCAAAGTCAAAAAATTAAAGGGTTCCGAAAAAGTTTTGATTGGAAGTCGTGGGGTGTGAAATTTAAGCTTAGGAAGCCAAAAGATGGCATCCCAAACTCCTCTGCACCATTTAAAGCTCGTGATTACCAGTTAGACCAGTGCATACTGATCCGTACTGTAACCATTCATTTTTTTTATTACTTCAAATTTTCTTTATATCTAGCTTAATACTGGATAGACCCAAGCCGGTCCCAATATGTTCTGTCCAGTCCATTAAAACATGAACATAACTGAAACTAGAATACCCGCTCCCCAATTACAAAGAAAATCAGTAAGCCACCTTCCACATTTAACTGATAAGTTAAAATTTAAATAAATAACTCTTATCCCACAGAAAATATTTAATCTTTGTTTTCATTTACTCTTTTTTCTTGAGTGGAGATAGAAGAATACCTTTTGAAGAACATAACCATCATGTACTGGGGCAATTGTAGTCGATCCACCACCACTAGAAGTGTAATGGATACCATTTTGTTAATTCCATAACAACAGAGCTATAAGAACATAATCATTAACTTAATATCTAAACTAAAAACGTGAAATCAATCAACCATAATACAGAAGCAGGTCAAAGGGAAGACACAAAACAAGAACAAGAATGTACGATCAAACCAATGGATCATCCAAAGTTTAAAGAAATACACAAAGAAGCGAAAATTGGAAAACATGCTCCAGAAAAACATCTCTTGTTGTCTCTTTTGTTCAGTCAGACCCTCTCTCCATCTCGTCCAGTGTAGGTATACTACTATAATTTTATATTAAAAATGTAGGCAAAGGACAATGCCAAATCCCCAACCAAACTGTTTAAATTACTGTAAGTTCAATAATCTTCAATTTAAAAGCATCGTTGTCATTTTTACCAATATTCTTTTATATTGCCTTTTATAAATAAAAATATTTTATTTAAAGAAGCTGGGAAAAAAATGAAGAGAAGAGCCAAGTATACAAAGTGTGTACTATGGGTAAATATAAGGATGGCTACCAGCAATCAATAAGCTAATGCAAAAACAAATCACTATCCCGCTCAGCGTGAAATCGTCATACACTATCCCATGAAAGTTCACTAAAACAGAAGACCAAGGGTATAAGCTACAGAGCACTAGAACACAAAGCAAAAAACGAGAGGAAAAGCATCAAAATTTAAGATATCGGGAGGTCTAAAAAATCTTCAGTGTGTGTGTGTGTGTGTGTGCACGTGTGTATACATAAAGGTAATCACATATGGATAGATAAATAGAAAGATATTGATAACGCAAAGCATTTATCTAAAGAGAATCATATATATAGATAGATAGATAAATAGAAAGACATTGATAACACAAAGCATTACAAATTTCACTATGAAATAATTTGTATCACTACTAATTAATTGTATATTACTTTTTTGTTTTTGATAAATCATTGTATATTACTTAATGAAACTAAATTAATTCATAGGAAAGGGACTCAATGGGAAATTGTCGACATTTACCACTTTTTGTATTACTTTTAATTAGAATGACAATGAAACTGGAAAAGAGAGGTTAGAGAGAGAGAACAAAAGATGCATTTAATAGGACAAAAGAGATAGGCATCCTTCCAATTTCAACAATGTAAGGGATTTGATTGTCTTGGGAAGCAATATGAATGTACAGTAAAAAGAAAAAAAAAGGTGTATCTAAAAAAGAGAGAAATGTGGAATGAATCAATAAAAGCATCCCTCATCCTTTAATAAATGCGCTTTTGTACTTTCTAAAGCGCGAATTTCAATGACTTCGTTTCAATATGTAAAAGCGTGCTTTTAGTATGGATGTGGCATCCCAAGACGCTTTTGGTTACTAAGGTCCAAAGAACTGCTGTCTTCACCATGAATTTCATTCATCTTCTCTTGAATGAGAAATCTATTGTGCTACTTAAAAATTACCAAACATAGAACAAAGATGGTTAGTCCCCATAGAAAAAGGCACCTGTCATAATATGGTTTAAGGTCTTGGACCAATCTACCAGATTGGACAGGGCATGTATCGATTCATATTGCCGATATGATCAGATACAAATAGTAAGGACCAGAAAGTACAGCCCGGTCCATATATGGATCAAAAACAATTCTACAAACCTCCTAAAACATCTAATAAATTAAAAATTTTGAACAATCAACTTGGATTTTCAAAAAAAGTAGCCTGAGTAATCGAAAAAAAAAAATTAGCTACTTCATGTAAAGATTACATTGATGCTGCATAATGTTATGTGCACATCAATTTGATCAAATTGAACCCTAAAGTAGTACTAATATCTAAATGGTACATAATAAAGATATAGTATTTTAACTAACATAAATAAAGTACAAAATGGGAAAGGAGCATGTACACCAACTTCTCCACCAACTACTGCCCGCATCAACACCATCTTGTCCCTCATCCATTGGCATCTGCTAATACAAGTAGTGGAAGGGATTGTCTTAAAATAATAAACTGATGAACTCTCATCCAGTAACAGGTCAGGACTCGACAACTTCACATAGTCACAATCTCAACTGGATGATGCCTAGTGCCATTGCTCGTCCAGGGAGCCTGTTGACCTCCGATGACCCACTCGGGTACAGGAAGACTCAACTGAGGCTACCAAAATTAACCTTCATGGTATGGATGAGTACAGGTGCAGGTATGGGTATAGGTAACTATTCCCACCTTACTGATCATGTCCATATGAAAAGGAATCTCCAGATCTATAATCTCCAATCTTACCCTTCCAAAACACTCTCGCAGAGCATCCTCCAAGTCTCTGTAGCAGTATGCAACGTGAGGCTCAGTACCAGACTACCATTATATGCTGGAGGCTACGTCTCGCCATCGTCAGTATCTTGTGGCATACTTCCTAGATGATGACTTGATGTTGGTCGATGGGACTGCGCACCATGTTTAGTATCTCTTGTAACAATGTAAGTAGTCGTTCGAGACACGCATTCAAAAGCACCACTAAAGTCTAGAAGCGCACCAGATGTCGAACAACCCACACCCGATGTCGAAGCACAGGCAATACTCCCAAATAGGGGTGACAATGGGCAGGGCTTGGGCGGGATCTAGCCGACACTGCACACTAATATAGCAGCTCTCATCTGTGCCCAACCCCGGCCTTGCCTACCTCTGCCTCAATAGGACAGGCCCAGCCAGGCCCAATCTTAGAATTCTTAGGCCAAGCCCAGCCATGCCCAACCCTAAAACACAACTTCTTTTATATATAAATTAAAAATCTATAGTTTCAAATGATATTTCAAGAATCTAGGCACTCATTTGCCATCAAGAACATTGAAGAAATGACTATTTCTCATAAATGCACTGTGTGTTGGACCCATGATGTAAGGAAGAACCTGCTTCAACTTATTAGCTAATATTTTTTTTTTGATCGATGACCTATTAGCTAATAATTAAAACCGATGGTTTTAAATTTAGAATTGCAATAGTTCTTGTAAAAAAATTATGAAGGAAAATTTCAAAATAGAGTAAATATCAATGTTAGGGGAAATTCGATGACATTTAAAAAAAAGAAATTTTGCTAAATTTCAGAAAAAATTAAAACCCATGATAATACTATTATTTTGCACATGGCATACCAACTCACTAAATGGATTAGCGGATAGTCCCTGATGTCCAAAGCATCATTACTTTTGTAAATCAAGGATATGAAAGTGGCAGTGGCACTTTTCTCATAGGAAAACTTTATTTGTTTTCCTGAAAATGAATAGTATAAAAGAATTAAATATGCTATTTAAAATGAATAGCATATTTAAATACACTAAAAACAATAAAATTTCCAAATGACATAATACAATTAGATGAAATGAGCAAATACAATGAGGATACATCAGTATATCACATCCATAAAGAGTGATACCCCAGCTCAGTATCAAAATCATCCCTATACTGACAATATTACACCGTCTCTATATAGTGACATAATTGGATGCAATCCATATTATAATGGTACAATTGTGTGGAATAATAGCCTAAATATTACGTTGAGTGTATTTAGATATATTTAAGTCTTATTTAGGCTATCATTATGTATGACTTATTCATTTTTCACATGTTGATACGCAAACGTACTTCCCAAATTAATGTTGATCATTATATATTCATTGCTTTTGTTATATTTTGGGTTATTGGAATGTATTTAGTTCTAAGCTCGACCCCCACAAAGTTTCACTTAAAAAACTCTATATTCATCTTCTTTTTCATTTTTTCCTTTTTTCCACCATGTCGGCAACATGTCCCTGGAAAGGTCCAGTGACATGTCAACAGTGACATTTACAACCTTGAATGGCACAAAGAGTGGCAAAAAACAATGCCTTGTACATCAAACTACCTCTAATCCTAGGGAATATCCTCTAGCAAAAAAGGTCCAAGAGTTTCCGTGGCATAACCCACATCATCCCAACTACTGATAAGTAGCTCCACACCCGACTAGCTACTGAGCAATGTAAGAAAAGATGAACCACAGTCTCGGCATGAGTTAAACATAAGATGCAAACCTGAGATGGCAAGGATAGGTAATTCCTCCTTCCCCAAAGAGTATTGCAAACATTAATCATGTACCACAAAATAGTCCACAAGAAAGCTTTGATGGGTTACTTTGGCTTCCAGCGAGACATGCTTGAAAAGAGAGCATCAGGTAAAACTCTAATATCCCAAATGAGAAGGAAGAAAGATCTAGTGGAACACTTACAATAAAACTATTTAGTAACTACCATTGATCCTATTTCACTATATTTCAACACTTCTTGTAAAAAGCCAGAATGAAACCATACAGACCGAGGGCTTTGTCATCTTAATAACCTTATCCATTTCTTTCATAAAGGGAATTTAAAAACTGTTTATCCCTATTCGGGATCATTTCAAACTCCATAACATCATGCTGTGGCCTAAATTTCTTAGCTTCTATGAATAAGATTTTACAGTACTCTTGGATCTCTTTTTAATGTCTTCTTACTCCAACAACTCCTCTCCTACCTTCAATTTGGTAATAGGGTGCACTCTTCTTTTGGCATTAGCAATCTTACGAAAAGTTTTAGACTTCTTATCCCCTTCTCCAGTCTGTTCCCCTAACAATGCCCGTTTGTTATACTCCTCCGCCAAGTTTATCCTTGCAGCCATTTCCTCCTCTATGAATAGTGCCCTTTCTTCCTAGTTCCAACAATAGACTGTTTCTAATATTTCCTAGTCAACACTGCCAAATGATTATTTATTCCACTTTTTCACCTCATTCAAATCTGTCAGTTTTTTTGTAGAAAATGAAACTTGGCTTGCCTTGAAAATCAATACCTTCCCACCATAACTTGACCTTTTCCACTGGCACTTTCAAGCCACATACTTTCAAACCGAAACAAACATGTATTCTTCAAAATACCAACACAATCAAGCTGTGCATAAGACAAAGAAAATGATCCAAAGTTGGGTTTGGAAAAGAAAAACCTGATTAAGCACTTCAAAGCTTTCCATCTATCTACACTAGAAATTGGTCCATTTTCTATAGAACCAGTCTATCTCATCTAGACCATATAATGGTAAGTCTGGAAGCTCATGACCGTTGATGAAATCACTGAAAGCTCTCATACGTGCATCCACTTGATTGCACCCTGTCCTTTCATAAGTAAACCTAATAGCATTAAAATCCCCTCAAAAATGCCATAATCTATACTTCTGACCACATGCAATTCTTCTTACATTACTGGATGAACAAATTATCAATTCGGCCATATATCGATGCGACTAGCCATTAGTTACCAGTTTCTACACATGAAACCAGCACAGAGATTGAGTACTTACCCACAAAGAAATCCTCTTTCTGCACAATCCATTTATCCCAAGCTAGAATGATTTTTCTCGAACATCCCACTGCAGGTAGCACTTTAGACTCTCCAACTCTATTGTCCCATCACTCCAGTAGAGTCTCTTCACTTACAATCTCCAACTTGGTCTAAAACACAGTTACGTCCGATTTTGCTGAATATAGACAGAAGTATACACATGGAAGCTCTCTCTCTAGTCTCTACTATAGGTAGCACTATTGTCCCACCACTCCAGTAGAGTCTCTCTCTCTCTCTCTCTCTCTCTCTCTCTCTCTCTCTCTCTCTCTCTCTCTCTCTCTCTCTCTCTCTCTCTCTCTATCTATCTATCTATCTATCTATCTATCTATCCCCAACCCAAACAAGTCACCCAAAATGACTCAGAAACCACTTCATCAAAGTTTACACCTTCTACATCCCAAGTCACCTAGTGCTAACATTTTGTACACACCATAATGCGCTATCTTCCTTCACACTTGCCTTCTACTTCCCGCACTACCCCTAGTACTACCAATGGACCTTCGTTCGGATGTCTATCACTTAAATCTAAATGGGCCCTCCTTTGATTTATTTCCTTCAATATCACTACCAATAGAATGGGAGTGAACCACATAGACAATGGTTAATTGACTGGAAATTTTCATTTTCTTGGCTAGTTGGCTGTAATTTACCCTATGTCCTCCACCATCTTCATTTCCTTATTTAATTTTATTAATGAAATGTGCTTCTCAATACAAATGAAATGAGAGAAATAATATCAGGTCATGGAAAAATTCGTTTATAAATTAAACAGCAGCAAAAGAATTTGATGAAAAGCATTTAGTGGATAAAGCATCATTACAAAAATATGTAGAGGAAAAGTTAAAATAAACTATATTACTTCCACAATGCTTTATCATTATGCCCAGGTTTTTGAGGAACACAATTAACTCTGTTGTCATGATGGTTAAAGCAATTACAAAAAGATTTCCACATAAAAATACAAAAAATAATACATGAATTCACAGATCTTTTGGAATATGATGTTGAACCTTTATGGGTAAAGTTGGAAAATAAAAGAATTATTGAAGGTACACTGACAAGGTAACATATCCATAAAAAACTTAATCTAGCTCAACAATTCATTGAAAGGAGCTTTCACCCACACTTCTGCACACTAGTTCATATAATTGTTAATACACTTCCTAAGTCTTCAGGGGGGGAATTGTTACAAAAATACTTCAAAAGGTAGTGGATTTGTCAAGATTTTGGACATTTTCCAAGATAAAGAATGTGCATTAAATACTCTGTGAATAGATTCAGCAAAATGAAATGGTGGAAGGCAGAACGATTCGAGAGCATGTACTAAATGAATTTGAGCTAGCCAAAACCTTATTAGGTAACATACAATATTGACCAGTCAGGCAATTCACAAAAGGCAATGGAAGAGGAAACAACAAAACAAAATAAATCCTACTTCCTCAAGATTTTTAAGCTATGGTTATTACTTATTTCTGGAATGAGCAAGCTGCACACTCATACCAACTCAAGAATTTTCCAAGAAAAAAAATAAACCTCGGATCTGGTCAAGATGAGAAAACCCAAGCAGAAGCAAGAGGCAGCATTTGATACATGAAACTGGCTTCAATCTGGAGATTTTCTAATTAGCAGAAAGAAAATCGTAATTTAAAATAAACAGATACAATTAATAATTAAAATTCATTTTATCCGCACCAGGGTTTGACCAGTACAGGTATTGTCAAGATGATGAAGATGGAAACCACAATCAACTTTTATTTAAAAGTGATTTCATTGACAATGAAATTATCTTTGAGAAGATATAACAAACAGCAGCATACAAAATGTTTAATATCACCATATGTTAGTTTCACGAATTTAATAGAAAAATATGGAATCCTCAGAAGATAAAACAGATAACAGACATCCAGAAAATGAAACATTTAATATCATCATAAGTGAATTTCACCAATTTTATAGAAACTATTGCAGAATTTAAAAATGGTATGCACATAAAAACCACAAAGTTGCTCATTCAGGCTTAAATGATATAAGCAATTACAAAGCCTATGTATAACCAAGCGAGATTTGTAAGTCAAAGACAGGACACAGAACCAGAACAATATTTGACAAGCACATCAACTCTCACCTATCTACAACCAAAGAGGTAGCACGACCAGATGCAAAAGATGTGAGAACCTGGAGTTGCAAAATGGAACATATCAAAATCTCATAAGAAAAGGGGGGAAAGAAAAAAATGAAGATTAATGAACAAAACCAACAGGTCTCCAAACTGTATCAGAAATCTAATTGTAATAAGCTGAAGTAATATGCAAAGGATGGGCTACGAGCTTACGGCATTCTTGGCCAAAAATAAGGCAGGAACTTTGTATTTTTCAAACATGAGCTCTGCCGTCCTGTTAAAATGAAGAAATGTAGCACCACTTAAAAACTAAACAAATTATATGATTCACAACATGTTCTTACAAATTGAAGATGATTAAAATGATGAAAAACACGAACTAAAAGCACACTCCAATAAATAATCCTATTAAAGATTATAAAATAGAATAAAAGTCCAAAAAAAATTCATTTAATAACAAAGCCTTCACCCCAACCATTATTAGCTCAAAACAATGGATCCATATTCATTAATGAGTAATGCTAATCAAAAGTCGCAACAACATTAGGCATCATACATGTAAGTACATAATCATCACCAAGAACATAAGCTATAAAGAAACATTTTGTGGATGCATTCTTAAGGGAAAAACCACCTTTCTCTCTGTTGTTGGGTATTTGAAGATGGTTCTGCGAGTAGCATTGGATGCTCTTTAGGGTCAATCAACAA
>JAUPMG010000006.1:6594669-6606805 GCA_031762675.1 Pachysandra terminalis | reverse complement strand
ACAACAACTCAATATAGATTAGCCTTTCATGCATGATTTGTTTCTTAAAAATAAAATATTATCTTAAAAAAATATTACGAATTTTTAATTTAGTCAATATACATACATATATAATAAATCATTCCATGAGATATTTACGATTTCTGTATGTTATTTTAGTTTATTTGATAGATTATAACTTTCCTTGATACGATATTTTGAACCATGATTATTCTTACATTACTATATGAACTAGCTTATCAATTCGGCCATATACCAATGCAACTAGCCATTAGTTACCGGTTTCTACACATGAAACCAGCACAGAGATTGAGTACCTACCCACAAAGAAATCCTCTCTCTGCACAATCCATTTATCCCAAGCTAGAATGATTCTTCTCGAACATCCCACTGCTGGTAGCACTTTAGACTCTCCAACTCTATTGTCCCACCACTCCAGTAGAGTCTCTTCGCTTACAATCTCCAACTTGGTCTAAAACACAGTTTCGTCTGATGTTGCTGAACATAGACAGAAGTATACACATGGAAGCTCTCTCTCTACTGCAGGTAGCACTATTGTCCCACCACTCCAGTAGAGTCTCTTCGCTTACAATCAGTTACGTCTGGTTTTGCTGAACATAGAGAGAAGACTCTCTCTCTCTCTCTCTCTCTCTCTCTCTCTCACACACACACACACACACACATCGAGAAAACCTATTAATAAGAGTTTACACTTTCTGCAACCCAAGTCACCCAAAATGACTCAGAAACCACTTCATCAAAGTTTACACCTTTTGCATCCCAAGTCACCGAGTGCTAACATTTTGTACACACCATAATGCGTTATCTTCCTTCACACTTGCCTTCTACTGCCCGCACTACCCCTGGTACTACCAATAGACCTTCGCTCGGATGTCTATCACTTAAATCTAAATGGGGTCCTCCTTTGATTTATTTCCTTCGATATCATTCACTACCAATAGATTAGGAGTGAACCACATAGCCAATGGTTTAATTGACTGGAAATTTTCATTTTCTTGGCTAGTTGGCTGTAATTTACCCTATGTCCTCCACCATCTTCATTTCCTTATTCAATTTTATTAATGACGTGTGCTTCTCAATACAAATGAAATGAGAGAAACAATATCAGGTCATGGAAAAATTCGTTTATAAATTAAACAGCGGCAATTCTATACAGTGCTGAATCTGCTTGTGCGGAAGGGGGATAATGATTTCAGTGAGAAGATTGCTCAGAATGCCTTGATACCATTTGTGGAGGAAAAACATTTGGGTCGGGAAATGGATGGTTGTGAGGCTTCTGATGTGTGGGAGGGGGTTCAAATTATTGCAAATGAATTTTAAGTTGAGGCATCTAACAAGTATGGGATGGAGGTTTCAATAGCTGATATTGTGAGGGATTTTAGAGATAGAATCGAGGAGGTGAATAAAGAGGGTAGGGATCAGTTGAAGGAGAATAGGGAGCTAGATTTTTGCCAGCAATATAGTAGGAAAAAGACTAGGGTTCAGGATGTAGTAGGGGAATCTCAGTTGCATCTAAGAAGATTGTGAGTTGGAATGTTCGGGGTTTGGGGGAGGGAAAGTGAGAAAAAAAAGAGCAATTAAGGACTTAAACGTCAGCCAGATATATTAGTGATTCAGGAACAAAAATGGAGGCTATATCAAAGAAGTGCATGAGACTATTTGGGGGTTTTAGGAACAAAGAGTGGGAAGTGATTCCCTCGAATGGTAGGTCTGGTGGTATCTGTATTATCTGGGATGTTGATTGTGTTAAAAAAATGGATGTGAGGAAGGGTAAGTTCTCGTTATCAATTAAATTTCAGGATGTGGCAGATGGGTTGGAATGGGTTCTTTCGGGTATTTATGGGCCAAATCAGCCAAAATTGAGGGGTCTTTTTTGGGAAGAGTTGAAGAGTGTAAATGATTTTTGGAAACTTCCATGGTGTCTTGTTAGGGATTTCAATGTTATTAGATTTTCACAAGAAAAATTGGGGGGTAGTAGGATAACGAGAAGTATGAAGAATTTCAACAAGTTCATTAATGAATGAGAATTGATTGATTTAGCTTTGTTGGGAAGGAAATTCACATGGTCAAATTTTCTGGATTCTCCAATATGTTGCAGATTGGATAGAGCTTTGGCTTCTTCTGATTGGGAAGCCCATTTTCCCAATACTACTCTTAGAGTCTTGCCTGGACCGACGTCTGATCATACCCCTCTTCTATTAAATACTGTTAGGAATAAGTTTAGTGGTCCGCCACCTTTTAGATTTGAAAATATGTGGCTGCTTCATCCTAAGTTTGTTGATCTAGTAAAGGTGTGGTGGAAGGATCTACCTAATGTTGGGGGATGGGAAGGTTTTAGATTCATGAAGTATTTAAAAGAAGTGAAAGGAAAAATTAAATGTTGGAATAAGGATGTTTTTGGTAGGATCCCTGATTAGAAGGAGATTTTGGATAAAATAGAGGTTCTTGATGGTAAGGAAGAGGAAGTTGGGTTAGATGGTGATGATGCTGAAAATAGAAGAAGTCTGAAAAAAGAAATGGAGGATATTCTTAGAAAAGAGGAAGTTTATTGGAGACAGAAATCTAGAATTCAATGGATTAAAGGGGATGGGAATAGAATACTAGGTTCTTTCACAAAATGGCAAATTTTAGGAATAAAAAGAATGAGATATCCATGTTAATAGATGGATCAAGTGTTATGGAGGATCCTAAAGAGATTGAGAAGGAGTTTACTGATTACTTTGGAAAGTTATATTCTATGGAACAATGTTTCCATTTTGATCTTAATAAGATTGAGGGACCTAAGATAGAGGATAGCAGGGTGGAGTGGATTGAAAAAGAATTTGATATCAAGGAGGTGAAGAAAGTGGTTTGGGAAATGGATAGGAATAAGGCCCCGGGACCGGATGGTTTTACTATGGCTTTTTTTCAAGATTGTTGGGAAGTCATTAAAGAGGATTTGATGAAGGTCTTTAAGGAATTTTATTCAAGTGGTATCATTAATATAAAGAGACTAATTGTACATTCTTGACAATGATTCCTAAAATCAAAGGGGCAGTGAGAACGAAGGATTTCAGACCGATTAGTCTTACGAATAGTGTTTACAAGATAATTGCTAAGGTTCTTGCTAACAGACTTAAAGAGGTTGTTGGGGATGTGGTGTCTAGTAATCAAAGTGCTTTCATTAAGGGGAGACAGATTTTGGATAGTATTCTTATTGCTAATGAATGTATTGACAAGACAAACAAATCGGGGGATAAAGGCTTGGTTTTTAAAGTGGACTTGGAGAAGACCTATGATAAGGTGGATTGGAATTTTGTAGATAGTGTAAATGGATTGGGGGATGCATTAGAAATGTTCACTTTTCTTTTTGTCTTAATGAAGGGATTGCTGGTTTTTTTCCGGCTTCACCGGGGATTAGACTGGGGATCCATTATCTCCTATTCTATTTACATTAGTTAGTGATGTTTTGAGTCGGTTTTTAAAATGGCAGAAGCTAGAGGGAGAATACATGGTTTTAAGATTGAGAAAGATGGGATTTCAGTGTCACATTTACAATTTGCTTATGATACGGTTTTCTTCCTGCAACCTTCTAAGGAGAATGTTTTTTAGACTAGTTGTACTATTGAGTGTTTTGAGATGATTTCGGGTCTGAGAGTGAACATGGAAAAAAGTAGATTGTTTGGGATTAATGTTGTGGAGGATCAGATTTTGGATTCGTGTAATTTTTTGGGGGGTGAGGCGGGAAAATGGCCAATGAAATATTTGGGAATGCCTTTGGATGGTAACCTTAATAAATTGCAGTTTTCGACTCCGATTTTGGAAAAAATGCAGAAAAGGTTGGCAGGCTTGAAAAGAAATTATCTATCTTTTGGGGGTCGTATCACTCTCATTCAGTAATCTCTTGGAAGTTTGCCAACTTATTTCATGTCTTTGTATCAAGCTCCCAAGAGTGTAATAAATAAGGTGGAGAAACTTCAGAGAGATTTTTTGTGGGAGGGTGATGAGGATAAAAAGGATCATTAGTTAGATGGGAGATTGTTTGTAAGGAAAAGGATAGGGTGGCATTAATTTGGGCAATCTTCGCAAGCGGAATCAAGCTCTTTTGGGGAAATGACTATGGAGATTCAGTACTGAAAAGAAGGCTCTGTGGCGTTCTATCATTGCAAGTATGGTACTCATGCAAATGGTTGGGACGCTAATCCTTTGGCTCGTTTTAAATCGAATAGTGTCTAGAACAGTATTATTGCATTATTTCCTTCTTTCTTTAGCAATGTTCGGTTTTCAGTGGGTTCAAGGAAGTCTATTCAATTTTGGTCAGATTTGTGGTGGGGGAGTCCTCTTTGGATCTTCGTTTTCCTAGAATTTTTAGGCTTGTCTGTCGTAAGGAAGCCACTGTTGCTGAGGTTCTCATTTGGTCTTTGTCAGGTCTTTCTTAGAACCTCCCAATGCGTCAGGATCCTAGGTTGGCCGATATCGATGAGTTGGCTAGTTTGTTTAATCTTCTTAAGAATGTGATTATTGTTGAATCATCTTCTGCTTCCCGTGTTTGGTGTCCAGATCCTTCTGGCAGGTTCTCATGTAAATCTTTTCTTGGTATGCTTAGGGGTGATTATTCTAATAATGGTTTTCTTCCTTTTTCCATCGTTTGTGGAGTTCAAAGGTCCCACCTAAAGTAAAAGTGTTTGGACGGTCTTTTTGAATCGCATTAATACCACTAATAATCGTCAAAAGAGAAGAAAGTTTATGACCTTATCACCTCAAGTTTGTGTGATGTGTTTACAAAATGCGGAATCAGTGGATCATCTTTTTTTGTCTTGCAGTTTTGCCATGAAGATTTGGGTTTGTCAAGGCTATAGATGTGGTATGGGTTCCTCCAAATCATGTGAGAGATCTTTTTGATCAATGGTGTTTCAATGTGTTGGGTAAGTAGGGACATAATGACAGTAGAGTTTGGAGTCCTTGTAGTAAGGGGGGTGTTTTCAGTGAATTCCTTCTTCTCAGTCATTCGACCACTCTCTAGGTCCTCTTCTTGCCCTCATCGTCGAATTTGGTGTTCTTTTGTCCCCCCCAAAGTCAAGGCCTTTGTCTGGTCTGCAATTTTGCATAAGATTAATACATGCGATATTCTCCAAAGAAGGTGGCCGACCCGTGTTCTATCTCCCCATATGCGTTTTATGTGTAGAGAGGCTGGGGAGTCAGTTGATCATCTTTTCTTGCACTGTCCAATGGCCAGGGAGGTGTGGTCCTTCTTCCACCGTATCGGAGTTTGGTAGGTGGTGCCAGGGTAGATTGGGGAGTTCTTGGTACAGTGGAACTTCCCAGAGCTTGGTGACAGAGTCAGACTGATGTACCAGGGGGTTTGGCATGCGACACTCTGAACTCTGTGGGGGGAGAGGAATCTAAGGGTGTTCGAGGATAGGAGCAGATCGACGGAGTGATTATCGACTATATTTTGTACTTGGTTTGCTCTTGGATGGTGATTCTTCCTACCTTCAGAGGATTATCTATGACAGATATGCTGGTGGGGTGGACAGAAGTGGCCAAGACATTCTTTTTCAGCTCATGCCGTGGCCAAGTGGCAGGCTCCATCGGTTGGGGTTGTCAAGGTGAACTTTGATGGTTCATCTCTTGGGAACCCAGGGAACTCAGGTATTGGTGGAGTGTTCGGAGATCATAGTGGCAGATTCTACATTTTTTCTAGGCCAGTGGGGTTTGGGGACTCTACGAGAGCCGAGGTGTTAACTCTTCTTATGAGCGTCAGGGAGGCAGCTAGATTGGGATACAAACAGGTGGTGATTGGGGGGGATTCGGCCTCTGTGATTTCTTGGATGGTTGGTGCTGAGGATTGCCCTTGGAGATTCACCCATATCGTTAGGTTGGTGAGGTACTTGAGTAATCAGATTCAGGCGTCCTTTATGCATACCCCTAGAGATGGTAATGCTACGGCGGATCGTTTGGCTAGGGATGGAGTCAATAGGGGGGACATGTTCATGGGGATGCCTTCAGCAGAGATGATTGCGAGAGGCGGGTGATGCAGTTCCGAGAATTGTTTGATTGCTAGGGCCATCATGTGTGTTCTCTTCATTTTGTTTTTCTTGTATTTCTTGTGTTTGGTTTTCTTGGGGTCATGGTGTTCATCTTGTGCGCCTAACTATTTGCGTACTTGTTCTTTGTAATTTTCTTGCTGTTTGCACTTTTTCTCATTAATAAAATGTTGGTTATCTATCAAAAAAAAAGATGTTGGGTAAGAAAGGTCGGACTATGTATCGGGTTTATTTTTTTGCATTATTTGGGAGAATCAGGGTGAACGAAATACGAGAATTTTTGAAGAATCATGGAGATGTTCGAGTCGCGTTGTGGATTCAATTCTGGGTATTACAGCAGCGTGGGTTGGAATACTTCCCGAGTTCAAAGATTTTTCGACAGTGGATTTTTTCAGAAATTGGGGTACTATTGCTGGGAGGTAATTTTGTTAAGTGGGTGGGATGTGTGGAAGTAATGTGTGTTGATGTGTACTGTAGGCTATCCTTTGTCGTTTTGTTTTTTTGAGGTGCAATAGTTCCCTGTCTTAGGGAAGCTGCTGGCCTCCTCTCTTTACTGTTTGTATATTCTTCCTTGTTTATATAAATTTCGTAACCTTTATCCAAAAAACAAAAAGAATTTTATGTAAAGCATTTAGTGGATAAAGCATCATTACAAAAACATGTGGCGGAAAAGTTAAAATAAACTATATTACTTCCACAATGCTTTATCATTATACCCAGATTTTTGAGAAACACAATTAACTCTGTTGCCATGATGATTAAAGCAATTACAAAAAGATTTCCACATAAAAATACAAAAAATAATATATGAATTAGCAAATCTTTTGGAAAATGATGTTGAACCTTAATGGGTAAAGTTGGAAAATAAAAGAATTTTTGAAGGTACACTGACAAGGCAACATATCCATAAAAAACTTAATCTAGCTCAAGAATTTATTGAAAGGAGCTTTCGCCCAAACTTCTGCACAGTAGTTCATATAATATTTTTTTTTTTTTTGATAACTTGGGTGTCCGGGCCTTAGGCCCGACTAATCCCAAGTAGGAGGGTTGCGCAGCAACCCACCGCCACGACCTCCCACTTAAATCCGAACCTGCCCAGCTGGGGAATCGAACTTGAGACCGTGCGCCTAACCCACACAATCCCCTATTCGCCCTTACCAATTATATGCACAGTAGTTCATATAATTGTTAATACACTTCCTAAATCATGGGGGAAAAAATTGTTACAAAAATACTTCAAAAGGTAGTGGATTTGTCAAGCTTTTGGACATTTTCCAAGATGAAGAACATGCATTAAATACTCTGTGAATAGATTCAGCAAAATGAAATGGTGGAAGGAAGAACGGTTCGAGAACATGTACTAAATGAATTTGAGCTAGCCAAAACCTTATTAGGTAACATACAATATTGACCAGTCAGGGGCAATACACAAAAGCCAATCGAAGAGGAAACAACTCTACAAAATAAATCCTACTTCCTCAAAATTTTTAAGCTATGGTTATTACTTATTTCTGGAATGAGCAAGCTGCACACTCATACCAACTCAAGAATTTTCCAAGAAAAAAAATAAACCTCGGATCTGGTCAAGATGAGAAAACCCAAGCAGAAGCAAGAGGCAGCATTTGATACATGAAACTGGCTTCAATCTGGAGATTTTCTAATTAGCAGAAAGAAAATCGTAATTTAAAATAAACAGATACAATTAATAATTAAAATTCATTTTATGCGCACCAGGGTTTGACCAGTACAGATATTGTCAAGATGAGGAAGATGGAAACCACAATCAACTTTTATTTAAAAGTGATTTCATTGGCAATCAAATTATCGTTGAGAAGATATAACAAACAGCAACATACAAAATGTTTAATATCACCATATGTTAGTTTCACGAATTTAATAGAATTATATGGAATCCTCAGAAGATAAAACAGATAACAGACATCCAGAAAACGAAACATTTAATATCATCATAAGTTAGTTTCACTGATTTTATAGAAACTATTGTGGAATTTAAAAATGTTATGCATATAAAAACCACAAAGTTGCTCATCTAGGCTTAAATGATATAAGCAATTACAAATCCTATGTACAACCAAGCGAGAATTGTAAGTCAAAGATACGACACAGAACCAGAACAATATTTGACAAGCACATCAACCCTCACCTATCTACAACCAAAGAGGTAGCACGACCAGATGCAAAAGATGTGAGAACCTGGAGTTGCGAAATGGAACATATCAAAATCTCATAAGAAAAGGGGGGAAAGGAAAAAATGAAGATTATGAACAAAACCAACAGGTCTCCAAACTGTATCAGAAATCTGATTGTAATAAGCTGAAGTAACAAGCAAAGGATGGGCTAAGAGCTTACAGCATTCTTGGCCAAAAATAAGGCAGGCACTTTGTATTTTTCAAACATGAGCTCTGCCGTCCTGTTAAAATGAAGAAATGTAGTCATACAAGACAAAGAAACTTAAGATAATTTTAGTACCAATTAAAAACTGAACAAATTATATGATTCACAAAATGTTCTTACAAATTGAAGATGGTTGAAATGATCAAAAAACACGAACTAAAAGCACACTCCAATAAACAATCCTATTAACGATTATAAAATAGAATATAAGTCCAAAACATCATTTAATAACAACGCCTTCACCCCAACCATTATTAGCTCAAAACAACGGATCCAGATCCATTACTGAGTAATGCTAATCAAAAGTCACAACAACATTAAACATCATACATGTAAGTACATAATCATCACCTAGAACATAAGCTATAAAGAGACATTTTGTAGATGCATTCTTAAGGGAAAAAAACACCTTTCTCTCTGTTGTTGGGTATTTGAAGATGGTTCTGCGAGTAGCATTGGATGCTCTTTAGGGTCAATCAACAAGCGTTCCCTGAAGAAAATAGGGATTGCCACTATCAGAAGACAATTAAACACAGAAACTATGTAAAAAAGACAAAAAGATAAGCATGTAAAGAGTTTAAGCTGAACAAACTAACAACATATTCATAGAAGAGCAGAATGCCTATGAAAGCCTACTGACTACAATTTTCCAAGCTTAGAATCATAGTCTGCATAAAGATATAATTATAATCAGGCATACTTATAGAGCTAAACGCAAACGAATATAACATCTGAATATCTTAATAGGCAAAAAATATATAAGTCAGTTAGATGTGAGCTTATTCAAACAAATACAACCAGTTCAACTTCAAAATGTGGCATTCTAGACATCTTATAATCATCTCCTTCCAGATGTGAGCATGCAACAAATGTTTAGAGGAATTTTAAAACTATTTTTAACATGCAGCCGTTTGTGCATTATTCAATAGAGGAGGAACCATTGCAATTTTTTGGTTGCCTTCTTGTAATGGTCAACATTATGCATTTTGACGTGGGAACTTTTGGAATGAAAGAAATAGGAGGTGCATGGAAGGAAAGTCTAAATCAGCTAAGGTTGTAACTTCAATGTAATCAAAAAACTGTGAGAGCCTGAATTGTTAATATAACCATCAAGACCAAGCAATTAATATTGAAAACCTACCGAATTGAACCCTAAAGGTTGACAATCAACAAACGGGAGAAAGGAACACACGTCTAAAGCTCAATGTAGATAGAGCATCTCATGCGATACATGCAAAATGGAGTTGATGGAGCTATCCGAAATCATAAAGGTGTTATATTGCATCTTTAAGTTCTACACGGTAAATTCAAATACACAAGCAAATATCATATTAGCTCTAGGTGAATCATAGAGTTATTATATTGCATCTTCCACTTCCACGGGGTCAATTCAAGCACAAGAAGATCTCAGATCTGTTCTCGATGAGCTGATCATTGCAAAGCTCTCGAGCTGGCAAGGAACTGAAGTTGAGAGCAATTATGAGGTTGTGGTAGATGTACTCTAAAGTCTCATCATCATACAAAATCCAACAGTATGAAGAAAAAGGTGGATGGATATTAGGATGTTGTAGAAAAGAATCACCATTCTCAGAGCCTTCAGAGAATTTCAGGGAGAATAAAAGAAGTTACAAACTGTCTCACTAATCTGCGGTACAAACAGGATCAAGATTATGTCATTCAAAATATACTCGATCAAAAAGTCATTCAAAATATAGTGAACTCGATAAAAGGTCAGAGTCTGTTTCTTTGTTTCTTGAAAGAGTAGGCCTCTCTAATCTCAGGGCATGATTTCTTTGGCTGTCTATAGAAACAAAGCTTAATGTCAACCCCACCATACCCCACTCGAACCCTTGTCCACATAACCATTAGGAGGGGGGGATTTATGCCTTGATGGGTATTTGTTATGCACTCGACACCATTCAGCATAGGCCATAGGGTATGTAAATGACATGTATGCATTACTGGTGGGGCCCATACCTGCAAAAGAAACATGTCCTGTTTTGAATGGTGTCGAGGTACATAACAAATACCGTCCAGGCATAAAATTATTTTCCCTAAAAAAGAATGGGAAAGGATTTCCTTGTATTAATTTTCCTTAAGGGGGGTTAAGCTTTTACATTCCCACCCCAGGTAAGTGTAACCAGCTTTCTGAATATCAATAGAAGTGTTAGGAGTCCATACAAAATCCCCACAACCAGTGGGTAGCTACTGTCTGAGAAGAGAGGGGGACAAAACAAAACAAAAAAGAAATTATTACCTGAAAGCATGGTCCCATATGCCGTCAACAATATCCCAGTCAACTACAACTCCATCCTTTATAGGTGACAGCACCTGAATGAAGAACAATAGAAAAAATATCATAAAATCTTAAGATAAAAAATGGAACAGGATAGTTCCCATCAGTTTCTACAGACAAAGTGACATAGATAACTCAACAACCACACCTCCATATGATCCCGACGGTATCCTAGGGCTTGCGAACCCACATAAATTTTCCGCTTTCCCTTGGTTTTATCTGACTCCAAAGGCCTGGCAACATATTTAGAATCTGGTACAGATCCACTATCCCTTTCAGATTTTAAAGGATCATCAACTTCCATTTCATCAATTGAGCCAACAACCTTAACAAACAGAACCAGATATCAGGGCAAAACATAACACGATCTTTTACCAAACAAACTTGACAAAGATATAGGTGACAAAAAAACTGCAAATTTGATCTGTCCAACAGGATGCCAATTGCACTGTAATGAAGAGATACATAACTTATTAACAAGGTGAAAAACAAGGTTTGCTATGTGTATGGATTGTGTCAAAAGAGACTATTTACGATTGCATCTTATGGTTGTCTAACATGTAATTCAAACCTTTCTGACTGACTCCATCCAAGTCCTTTCGGTCTTCCTCTTGCCATCTTAGATCCTTCAATGTGTCCTCCCCCCACACCTTCTCACAGGTGACTCCCTAGGAAGGGAGGAGGCCTCCCCTTGCTTCCCTCCTTGAATCCTCAATTCCCATAATTTTGGGCTTTTTCATACTAAAAAAGTTGAATTAAAAGGATTTCAGCCAATCAAAAGTTAATAAAATATTAATATTTAAAAGTTTTTATACCACATTATTAGTTGGCAAGTGGGTCCCAAATATATTTAGAACCAAATCGCATAAAATTTCTCTTCACTTTCCTAAATTCACTCTAACACTCTCTACAAAATAAAAATAATAATTAAGAGCGATTTTAAGGATATTAACAAATTTTACTCACTAACCTTAAAGTTTTCTTACAATACCTCTAGAAATTTATTACCTTAAAATCATTTCAAATCTCACTTTACTTTCCTAAAATGACTACTCACTAATAAAACCTCTCTTCACTTTCCTAAAACGACTCTTAACACTCTCTACAAAATAAAAATAATAATTAAGAGTGATTTTAGGGATATGAACAAATCCTACTCACAACCTTAAGGCTATGTTTGGTTAGTTGGAAAAGGATAGAAAGGAAAGTAAAAGAGCACTTTCTTTTCCTTTTTTTTTTATAACTTGGGTGTCCGGGCCTTAGGCCCGACTAATCCCAAGTAGGAGGCTTGCACAGCAACTCACCGCCACGACCTCCCACTTAAATCCGAACCTGCCCAGCTGGGGAATCGAACTTGAGACCGTGCACCTAACCCACA
>JAUPMG010000006.1:6576129-6594569 GCA_031762675.1 Pachysandra terminalis | reverse complement strand
GGATTATAAGCCCAGTTACTTTTAATTAAGCCCAAGACTCATTAATTAAGTCCAACACAATTCAATTAAGCCCAACATTTAATTAAATTACTATTATACCCTTGTATAAAAAGGATTTTCTATTTCTGTTTTTCGTGTTGTTACAGGTTGTATCGGTCGGGACCGGTCCAGGCCGCTACCTGTTGGATCTTTGTTTTATAAATTTAAAAAAAAGATAAAAAATTGGATTGGTTGGATCGGTCTGATCCAATCACTAGACCGGTCCGAATTGGTCGGTTCGGATTGGTATCGATTGGACTGGTCCAATCCAAAGCCACTTGATACAATAGTTGTATCGTGGTTGGGATTGGACCGGCTGATCCGAACCGAATCGATCTGATGGATCGATCTGATCCAATCATTGGACCGATCCTAATTGGTCGGTTCGAATTGGTATTGATTGGACCGGTCCGATCCTAAGCCACTTGATACAATAGTTGTATTGTGGCTTGGTATCGGACCCGCCTGGCCGATCTCGATACGGATCTGCCGATCCGGACCGAATCGATCCGATCAAGACCGGATCGGTCTGATCCTTGAAACCGGCCATAGACCGTTCAGGCCCGACAATACTGTAATAGGCGTGTGTATCAGTTTGACACCGAATAACCACAAAAATTACAGATATAGGACAGTCGCCTTATTGGCTTATTCGGATTCTTGTTCTGTTCCTCGCTTTCTTTTCTTGGTTTTCCTATTGCATCCCCAAAACCTACTTTCACAATAAGAGCCGAAGAGGCTTCCGATAGAGGAGAAGTTCCGGTGGAATCCTTCGCCGTCACAGGTTCGTCTCAACTCTACCTTCTCTTCTTCTTGCGTTTATCGTTTTATTATTTATTTTGTGTACTTTTATCGAACAGTGCATCCCTAGATTAATTCTCAACGTACATGATCTCTTACGGGCCAAATCATTGAAATTCAAAAAATATATATTTTCTTGAGTTGGTTTGCGTTTTTCTTTTTCTTTTTAATTCCATTGAGCTTACGAGACTGTTCTATTTTTCCTGCACTTGATTGCATAACAGATCGATTGCTGTGAAGGTGGATATGGGAGAAATATTATTTTGATTGATTTTTGTTGATTTTTTTGGGGGAAAAATTTAGGATTTATCTTTGTTTTGGGTAATAGATATTGGGGTTTGTTGAGTTTGATTTTTTTGTTTCTGGGTATTTGTCAGAAGGATTCATGGCCGATCGTAGCTCTGCGTTGGCCAAACCTGTATGGATGAAACAAGCGGAAGAGGCGAAATTGAAGAGTGAGGCTGAGAAAGCCGCAGCCGCTAAAGCTGCTTTTGAGGCTACCTTCAAAGATGTGGAGAAGATTCCAGGAAAGGAAGCTGCTTCTTCGGATAGTGAAGCAGAAGAAGCTGAGGATTTGGCTAACAAACCAATTGGGCCTGTCGACCCCACGAAATGCACTGCTGCTGGTGCTGGGATTGCTGGTGGTGCAGCTTGTTCACCTTCATCCTTTGTTGTGGTTGCTAAGGATTCTGATGGGCGGAAGATCCCGAATGGGGGAGCTCAGATTAAAGTGAAAATATCTCCTGGTGTTGGTGTTGGAGGATCGGATCAAGAAGGGATGGTGAAGGATCAGGGCGACGGGACTTACACGGTTACTTACGTTGTTCCGAAGCGAGGGAATTACATGGTTCATGTTGAGTGCAATGGTAAACCGGTCATGGGCAGCCCGTTCCCGGTGTTCTTTAGTGCAGGTACAGCTGGAGGGTTGCTGGGTTTACCACCTACAGGTCCATATCCAAATCTTGTTAATCAGACAATGCCAAACATGCCAAATTACTCAGGGTCAGTGTCGGGGGCATTTCCGGGGTTACTTGGAATGATTCCCGGCGTTCTTCCCGGTGCTTCAGGTGGAGCGATTTTGCCTGGTGTCGGTGCATCGCTTGGAGAAGTTTGTCGAGAGTACCTGAATGGGCGGTGTAGTAAAACTGATTGTAAGTTCAACCACCCACCACAGAATTTGCTGATGGCTGCATTAACTGCAACGACCACCATGGGGACATTAAGTCAGGTGCCCATGGCACCTTCTGCAGCGGCAATGGCTGCCGCTCAGGCGATTGTTGCTGCACAAGCCCTTCAAGCCCATGCTGCTCAGGTGCAGGCACAGGCACAGGCCCAGTCTGCAAAAGATTCATCTGGTTTGACTTCTTACTTAGCATCTCATGTTTATTTAAATAAAAAAAATTATTTTGGCCATTCTATTCTATTATTTATGACTGAAAATGCATTTATCCGTGTGGTTGTTCTTCAATTTTGTAATTTCGATATTCATATCCAGAAAAAAAGAGAGCACTAATTGTTTTTTTTATCAGGTTCTACTGACAAAGCAGGGAAGGTTGATACCCTGAAAAGAACACTACAAGTTAGCAATCTCAGCCCACTTCTTACAGTGGAACAGTTGAAGCAGCTTTTTAGTTTCTCTGGCACTGTTGTTGAATGTAGCATCACTGATTCAAAGCATTTTGCTTACATAGAATACTCAAAGCCCGAAGAAGCTACTGCTGCTCTAGCTTTGAACAATATGGATGTTGGTGGTCGTCCATTGAATGTTGAGATGGCCAAAACGCTTCCTCCAAAACCCGCCCTTTTAAATTCACCATTGTCATCATCTTCTCTGCCCATGATGATGCAGCAAGCAGTTGCCTTGCAACAGATGCAATTTCAACAGGCTCTCATCATGCAACAAACAATGAACTCGCAGCAGGCTGCTAATCGGGCTGCAACAACGAAGACTGCATCAGAGATTGCAGCAGCCAGAGCTGCAGAAATAAGTAAAATGTTAAATGCCGAAGGGGTGGCAAATGAAGAGAAGGAAACAAAGCGAAAGTCCAGGTAGTTTATTCCCTACTTAATAATTATATGAGGGAGAAGGAACTCAGCGTCAGTAAGAATATCAAATCCTTGTCCCTAATGGCAAAGAAACTTCAAAAACAAAGAAATACATCTGCCACAATGGCATTGATAAAGTAACTCAGCGTCAGTAAGAATATCAAATCCTTGTCCCTAATGGCAAAGAAACTTCAAAAACAAAGAAATACATCTGCCACAATGGCATTGATAAAGTTCTTTCCACTACATCAATTTTTAGATTTTATATTCCTATATGTCAGTTAAAGATGAAATCTGCTGTGGATTCACTAACACAAGAAATTCTAGCATCGGGCACTTTGGTTCATGACTGTTTGGAAATTTTGCCTGCAAAGTTTCACTAGATTTGATAATTCCAACAGCTGATATACTACAACGTTTGTAGACTACAAAATTACTGTGGGTGGTCCAGAGAAATCTTCACATGAGCTAGTTGGGGTTATCAGTGGCTGTGATTTACCTAATATCCTAAGAGAGCCAATTTTACAGTAGTACTTGATTTCTTATGTGGCCACATCTCCTTCAGCATGACCTGTGTTAGAGTGTCACATGTTTTTGAATTCATAGGTTTATATTTGCTTAAATTGTGCAGTTGTGGGATGAAATTAGTTTGAACTTCGAACGAAAAGATATATCTCTAATGTTTGCTTTAATACATTTGATTGATCAAAGTGTTACCATTGGCAGGTCACCATCCGCCTCTCGTCCTAGATCACGATCCAAGTCAAGATCTCCTGTCAGGTATCGGCAAAGTAGAAGATCTCCCTCCTTCTCGCCTCCACTCCGTCACACAAGAGATCGAAGATCCAGATCACCCATGAGATATCGTCACCGCACAAAATATGACAGTGAACGGCGATATGACAGAGACATTAGGGAGAGTTATGACAGAAGGGGAAGGCGGGATAGGGAGAGATCACGTGAACGGTATTCCTCAAGGAGAAACAAGAGTAGAAGTGTGAGCCCTCGAACTAGAAAATCATATCGAGCTGGTTCAGTCTCGCCAAGGCGTCATAGAGAAAGCTTGAGCCCTAGAACAAGGAAATCATCTCGGGCTAGTCCAAGCTCACCAAGGCATCATAGGGGAAGCCGGTCATCCCCCAGAAGTATTCATGAGAACACCTTGAGCTACAGAAGGCGTTCTAGATCAAAATCTGCTGAAGTTAGGCCTCATTCAGATGATAAAAAAGATAGAAGCATATCGGAGAAGTTGAAGATTGATAATAGAAAGCATGACAAGCTTGATGAGACTTTGGATTCATCATCATTGACTCACAAGAGGACCTTGTCACTGGAAGATGAAAACTTGAAAAATGGAAGAGATGGAGATAAACATAAAAAGTCTAAACTTGATGACAGATTGGTGGACTCAAGCGAGGATAAAGGCTCTGCAAAATCACCCAAGTCACATAGGAGAAACTTAGATTCTGTGGATGAAAAACCACATTCTAGCCGTAAGGAATTAAGTAAATATGACAAGCCAGCTTCAGAGCATAGAAAGCATGAGAAAACAGACACTTCCAGAAGAGAACGAGATTCTCGTTACAAGGACAGAATCTGTAATGACTCGAGCAGGCATCGGAAGTTGACTTCAGACCATAGTAGGCATGAGAAAGTAGATTTGGATAGAAGGGAAACGGATCTTTTTGGGGATGACGGGGATAGGAGGGAAACTGAATATTCAAAGTCAAAATATCACAAGAGTAGTTCAAAGCATTCGGGGGATAATCTTTCCAGGGGTACAAATGACCATGACAGATCGGAGCGGTCAACAATGGAGGATGCAAAACCTGAGAATACTGCTAATCGCAAGAAGGAACATAATTCCTCTGATGATTATGATAGATCAGAGAGGCCAGTAATGGAGGGCACAAAACCTGAGAATACTGCTAGTCTCAAGAAGGAACTTACTTCCTCTGATGACGAGGATAGGAGGGAAACTGAATATTCAAGGTCAAAATATCACAAGAGTAGCTCAAAGCATTCGGGGGATAGTCTTTCGAGGGACACAAAACCTGAGAATGCTGCTAATCTCAAGAAGGATCTTACTTCCTCTGATGGTGAGGATAGGAGGGAAACTGAATATTCGAAGTCAAAATATCACAAGAATAGCTCAAAGCATTCGGGGGATAGTCTTTCCAGGGGTACAAAAGATCGTGACAGATCGGAGCAGTCAACAATGGAAGATGCTAAACCAGAGAATACTGCTAATCGCAAGAAGGAACTTAATTCCTCTGATGATTATAATAGATCAGAGAGATCAGTAACGGAGGACACAAAACCTGAGAATACTACTAATCTCAAGAAGGAAGTTACTTCCGCTGATGATAATAATTCATGTGATCAAAGGAAAGATCGGGTTATAGTTTCCCCAAAGTTATTTTCTTTGGGTCCAGATGGTCTCAGTAAGTATGAACAAGAGTTGAAACAGGACAGGAAGCTGAAAGTTACTGATCCCATGACCAAAAATGAAAGTTTTACCGATGATGGTCTGGAAGGAGTGGGGAAAGATGGGAATGTTGCTCACAACCCAAAGTTTAACACTCATGTTAGAAGTTCTATGGATGATAGGACCAGTTTGTGCACAGCAGAGCTAAACAGACATGAGCAGGTGGGGCAGGAACATGGAAGAATTGATGAATCCAGTTTCATTGATGATCATGATTTCATTGGCAACAAGTTGACAGTTTTGAAAGGTCACGAACAAACTCATTCCAAAGGTTTTATGGAAGTTGGGATGATCTCTTATTCTTTGAAGCAGGAGACAGAAAAGACGAGTTTATTGTCGCCGGATGGTATGCCCCCTACTGATGCAAATCTTCTGAACAGAGATGAGAAGGTAGTGCTGGAGGATCATGTGTTTGGAAGCATCAAGGATAAGGAGTCTATTAACAAAGACTCAAAAGATAGGAAATGTGATAAAAAATCTGTTTCAATATCATCTAGCACCACAGAACCAGAACGTACTTTAGATGAATCAATGGAAGATGTGAAAAGCACGTGCTTGTTGAATGTTAGTAGTCATGTAGGAAGTTCAGTATCACTAAATTGTGGAAATTCTTTCCATGCAGAGAAATGTCAGAGTCATGAAATGTCAGATATGGAGTCCAGGGAGCTTTGTGCAACTGATTCTCTCATCCAAAATCAAGATGCTACAGATTTTCCAGAGCTGGTGACTCACAGAAATTTAGTGACTGATGATGGGTGGTCTGTGGAAGTGGAACATCAAAATGGACAAGGAAAGTCAACTCAGAATTATGAAAATATTATGAAAATTGATGTGAGTGAGGACCATGACTGCGTTGGTGGTGATTTGACAGGTGGAATGGAAGATATGAGGTTTGCGGGTTCCTTCGCATTGGAGATTCAGAAGAGAAATTCAATGTCACCTATGGTGGATATGAGTTGTGGAGATCCTAAGAAGCTGGAAGATCTCAATCAACAAAAAAGTTGTAGATTGGACCATGGAACTGTCTTTGATTCAGCAATTTCTTCTGCAGGAAATGATGTGGAGTTTGACATCTATGATCGAAGCTGTAGTCAGCCTGGAGGAGCTCATCAAGATTCTTTCGGAAATGTTTCGCCCAGTTTGAGTTCTATGGAATGAGCTTCTAGGAACAAGGGCCATATTAGAAGATTTTCTGTAGTTTTTTTTTTTGGTGCTCAGCATTTTCTGCAACCTTTCAACTCTCCATAAAAGTACACTTGTTTTTATTTATCCTTCTTTTGCAGGTCCGTGGAGAACCGAGTGGAACTAGAGTGTTGGAGCGAACCATGGTTTGGTTCAACATATTTCAAGGAGTGCACTGCTCCGTACTCCCAGGATCTATCGTGCGGTGTTTGTAACAAACTTATTTTACTATTTGATGTATCTCTTGGGATTTCTTGATCAAAGTATTTATCTGAAGGACAATATCACTATGCTGTGTTTTCTTTTCTTTTTTTTTTTTTTTCCATCTTTTTTTCCCCAGATTGCATTTAGGGATGTGAGCATGCTTAAATCTTTCTGTCCTCGAACCTCTATAGGACTAGGGATCTACATCTTGAATAATGCAAGGCAATCTGATGTAAGTTGCTGCGTATTGTTTGAGAAGGTGAACCTGCTGAGTAGGTTTGTTTTCAAGAATGCATTGACATGATTGCCAACTTATATAATAAGACGTATCTTCTTGCCAGTTTTGTTTTCATTCATTTAATGGTTGAAGAAGAGTCTGGACCTTGTTATAAGCCATTCTTTGAGGTCTCTGATTATAGGTTTCATTATATTGCTTTCGGTAATGTAGTGGGCCTGTCATGTCCAAAACATGTGCAGGTGTTACATGCCGGGTCTCTATTGGATCTTTCTCAGTGCGAGTTATCTGGTTTCATCTCTGGTTGTGAACGAAGGTATGCAATTACAGATTTTGACTGTTCTATGGAGATTTATATTATATTAGGCTCTCTAACCAAGATTAGAAACTTTGGAGCTTCAGCTGGGTGTTCTTTTAGATGAAAACATTTCTTTAATTTAGTTTAAAGCTCGTGACATAATTTTCTCACCCATACATATGCTATATTTTTGAAATTGTGGTGCCTTACCCCTCCCCATTTTTCCTCTTTTTTTTTTTTTTCTTTTTCTTTCTTTTCTTTTTCTTTCTATTTTGTTTCCAGGCATTTTTTTTTTTGGTTAGGTAAGCTACTTCTAAGTTCGAGTGAAAAAAATTGCTGGTCTGAGCTTAGCATCGCAATTGTACGGTGTTGGTTATGAGTAGATTGGCTGAAAATTCTTGTACTTAATCCATGGTGAAATTTCACTGATGATCATGTTAACAGGTAATCCTCTGTGAAATTGCTGTTTCAAGTTTCCTTAGAAATGGGAAATGTCTTAAAATGTAAGTGGTGGAGACTGCAGTTCTATCTGACCATATAACTCTGAGTGGAGCACCAGAACCTTTCTGGTTGCTGCCATTGTCATGACATCCCTGATTTCAATGAGATTTAATATGTAGTTTGTAGTGGCTAACATCCTGTCATATTTTTAGCAACAAACATGGGTTAATCTGTTCCAATCTGTTTAATTTTTCCATAAAAAAATTGTTTAATATTGCAGAACCTGCTGGTGCTTGGCCAGTTGATGAGGTTTGACTGTGGAAAACCTACAGAATACAACTTTGAGAATTAGTCTGGGTGTATAAGCTTTGAAAACTGACCATTGTTGTTTTATCTGATAGAACTAGGCATTGTTGTATTATCTTTGATTATGTCAGTGCATCATTCCATGTAGTCTTAAATCATTCCTTTCTCACTCTCTCTCTCTCTCTTGGTTTTTTTCCTTTCGTTTCCCAATTTCTTGTGGTTAGTATGAGCAATGGAAGTATGTGGATTGAGAGCTGAAGCCCGTGTTTTCATCTCTGGTCTAGACAAGTCATATTGTCATAATTCATAACTCACAAGTGTATTTCCAAAAAAAGAAATACAGATTTCTAGGAATGATTAAAGAAAACCCATTTATTTTTTTTCTCTTTAGAATAGTTTTAACTTTTCAACTTCCTTTTTTCCTTTTTTCTTTTTCTTTTCCTTAAAAAATTGTATTTTGTTTAATACGTATGTGTATTATATGTTGAACTTGAATAATATGCGTATTATATTGAATTATTGGATTGGATATGCCAAACGCAAGTATTTTTCATTTATACTTATGTTCGTGTATTATACTCGAATAATATGCGTATTTGCTAACTGTGGGTCTCCATCTATTTGCTGCATTGGATCTATAAAAAACCGGTGTTATTAGTGTTACTGTGTGGTGGGAAATGCCCTAGATTAATAAGAAAGTATCCGAGTTGGAGATTTTGCATCGACCTCGTTTTTATCTTTCATTCCCCCCCCCCTGTTATGTTTAGACCCTGAATTTGGAAATCACAAGCCTGTATTGTTTTGTTAAGCACACTTGGGCTGTGTTTGGTTAAGAATACGGAGGAAAGCAAACAAAATCAAACTTTATAATGAAGTGTGTATTTGGTCCAATTGGAAAGTACTTTTCCAAAATATATTCTAGTTTTCACTGAAAACCCCCTCAACTTTTCCATTTTGGGAGGTAAGGTTGGGAATCCGCCTACCATATACCTATAGCTTCCTCTTTCGGAGATTGGATTACTCTGCCTATTCAAAGTTCTTTTGGGTTGGGCGTTTGGAAACTGATTGCCAGATTTTATGAAAACAATTGCGAAGGGTATGAGCTTCGAAGTGGGAGTGGGAGATAGAGTATTAGAAGATACTTTAACTTGTGTATTTCCTCTCACTTGTTTCAGAGAGGTTCATTTTCTATTTATAATCACTTTGTACAATGTTTGTTTACAAGGATAAATACAGTCAGTTAGCATGACAACTCTTTCTTATCCTTATCTATATTTGAATTTAAATCTTTGTATTTCAAATGTTTGTTATTGCTGCTGGCATTCTGTTGTTGACTTGGTGTAGAAGATAGTGTCTTGATATAGAGAGATAGAGTAAGTTTTTGGGCTGATCAGTGCATCACTCAAAAGCCAATTTCCAGATATATTCAGGATAACACAGAATCAAGAAGCTTCAATCTCAGAAGTATCTTCTTTGGATCATCTTGGAAGAAGTATATTTGAAAGGGAATTGGAATTAGTGGTTTATTGTTGTCTTATCCAAAGGTTTCGTTTTCAAGGAAGGATCAGATGTGAGGAGATGATTTAGGGGCGTTAACTAGGTATTTTCAGTTTGGTCAGGAGAGAAGTTTAGTTCTTTTTGTGGTCAGGTCAGTGAAAGGCAAAATATTAACTCTATTGTTAGATGCAGCCTTTGTTGTGTCGATGCAGTGTCATCTATTGTTGCGATGCAGTCTAGCTTTCGAGGTTTGGGCATATTCAAGGTCTGTTGGGTTATGCTCGGAGGGGCTTGGGCTGGTGACTTTATACTTATCATCCCTACTCGGCCAAGTTTAGGACTCGGACAAGGCAAGTGGAAGACCCAATCCGTTCCTATAGTAATATATTTGCATATTTTTTTCCATTTACGTTTATAAGATATGGATTTTTACTATTTATTAAAAGAATATGTAATTTTATTTATTTAAAACATTAGATTCTTGAAAACATTTTTCTTCTATAAAAATGCCATAAAATATCATTTTAAAATATTAAATTAAAAACAATTAAAGTCTTGTGGCCGGGTTAGGTTTGGGCACACAAAACTGTTATGATAGTGTGCAAGTCCAGTCCAAGCCCAACCAGCTGCCACCTCTAATCCAAGCCTCCATACCTCTCCTCTTATGCAAACCATGAGCCAATCCGTTGGCTGGGATTGCGAGTTTAAATTATGTGGAACAGGATTTCGCTTTGTTGAGGTCCCATTCGACCATGTTCCAAAGACATTTACGGGCGTTTCAATGCGGAGGACTTTGTTCAAAAGATCTTTGAATCAAAGCTATTGGCTAAATATTATGTTTGGCTAGAAAAAAATATATAAAAGGATGCTCGTGTACATAATTTTAAGCTTGATGGATATTTTTATCTTGTTAAAAGTTCTACCTAAATTAAGAACATGGTTAGCTACTTCCTGCAAACTCAATTTTTAAAGCAGTCTCGCACCAGCTTCACCAAAATAGACTTCCTGAAAAAGTGTTTCCATCCAAACAACGCTTTCAAACTAACACACTCTATTTTAGACATTACAATGACTGGATATCTTTTTATTGCTCATCTAATCACCAATAGCTTGGCAGCGTCTTTGTCATATTTTGGTGATTTGTACCTTATCTATCTGCTTGTTATGTTATCATTCATTCACCACAGTTTCTTATATCTTGGATGGATTTGAAAGGGATAATTTTCCTTTTTCTAATAAGTGGGGGAAAAGGACATCAAGTGTTATTTGTTAGATTTTTTAGGGCCTGGTTTGTGCTTTTGGATAAGTACTCGTTGGACTCAATGAGAGTACTTATCCACAATAGCAATAAGTTGCTTATTTGAAAAAAATAGTGTTTGGTAAATACATTTATTTAAGTGTTTATGAAAATTTAGGGATAAAATAAGTATTATGAAAATATTATTAAAGGTTAGAAATAATATTTATTTAAGCGCTTATAAAAGTTTACAAGTAAAGTAAGTATTATGAAAATATTACTAAAGTTTAGAAATAGCTTCCCACATAAGTGATAAGAGAAGTTGTTCTCAGCAACTTCTCCTTATGGGTAATCTTCCTCTACTGTTTATGGGTAAGCACTTACCTGTTAGGTGTTACCAAATTTACCTTTAATTTTAAAAAGTGCTTTAACAAGCTAAAGTTAAAATAAGCACTTATAGAAGCCAGGTCAAACACAACTTTACTTTTCCTTCACATCAATTTCCACCCTCATTCTGAAAAGAACCTTCTAAGGTTGATGTATTTAACAACCCTATCAGCCAAAACTAAGCTCTATTATCCTAACAAAATTTATTCTAAATGAAAACCATTAAATATCCTAATATTTTAAAATTTTTGAGGTTGATCTAAAATAATGCTATTATCAAATCCTATTTTACTGTTTCCACTCTCTTTTGTGTTTGCAAGGACCTTTACTGTATCTTTCACTACGGTACAGAATCATAGTTTCAAGGATCAGATTGGATTGGTCGGTCCGATCCCAAGCCACGATATAATTATAGGGGCCGATCAGGCTTTGGACTAGACCAGTGTAACTGATATCAATTTGGACTGGTCCAATGATTGGATCGGCCAATCCAACCGATCTCCATTTTTTTTTTAATTTATAAAATAAAGGATCTAATCAGTATCGGCCTGGATCAGTCCAATAGTGACAAATCCTGACCGGTATCGCCCTTCCGGCGATCGGTCCGGCTGATCCAAATTTATTTATTTATTTATTTTTAATAAATATCTAACTTTTAGATCGAACCTGAATTGGTTGGTATTGATGATGACTGGTTTTTAAAGTGTACACGTGACACTATTTTTTTGATAGAATTTTTATTGTATTTTTTAGACTAAATATGTTTATTTGCAACATTTAATGCTATGGCAATTTACTTAAGAGTATTTAACGCTATGACAGTTTTTCTTGGAGTATTTAGTGTTATGGCAATTTTTCTTGGAGGCATGTCAAGCAATTTTCCTTTAAAAGGTCAAGAGAAGGACACAAAAGGGGATTCAGCTCTCCATACGAAAGGGGTGGATTTTCATTCAACTCAAGAATCAAAAGATAGAGAATTCTATCTTCACCATTTTCTTTTTGTATGTATTTATACAATGTATCATGTAAATGATATTTCTCAAGAATAAAATGAGAAGAATGAGTGCTGTATGACGATTTGTGGATTTAGGCAGTATTGTCGAACCACGTAAATCTTGTGTCTTTGTGTTATTCTACATTATCTCGGAATTCATGCTGGTTGAAATCGATGTAGCGTCGCTTGAATGGCCGATTTTTCGATTTAGGCGAGCGGTTGGGACATTTCCGAACATCAAAAGACCTTATCCAGCCCAAATCGGCCATACAAAGAGATCAACCACTTAATCGGTAAGCGGGTCTTATTTACCTATTTATGCATCAACAGTCGCAGCCGGTATTGTCGATCTGGATCAGGATCAACCGAAATTGGTCCGATCCAAGATCTCGAGAATTAAAACCTTGTACAGAATGGAGTTGTTGAAAGGAAGAATTAACTATTCTTTCAAATTGAGAAAAAAATGATGTACGATATAAATGTTTCGTTGGATTATTAGGAAAAAGCAATTGTTATAGCGATCATTAAGGTATAGAATAAACACATTCCAAGTAATGCCACCTTTTTATATATTAGTAGCGAAATGGTTGGCTGAAATTATTAACATTTATTTTAAAAGTTTAGGGGTAAAGTAGGTATTTTAAAAATATTACTAAACTTGCAAAATAGTCTTATGGGTAGCCTCTTTACTGCTTATGGGTAAGCACTTACCCATAAACACTACTAAACACATATTTAATTTCAAAAAGTGCTTATATAAGTAATTACAAACAATCACAAGATGTCACTCTAACCTAAGATTTTATATATGGGATAATTTGTGGAGGTCATGTTTGATGAATAAATTGTGCAAAACAATTTCACAAGTGAGTTTTGAAATCCCCTTAAAACTTTGGTTTTTCAGTTGGGTAGATAGAGTTGGATCAAAATTTTGGTTATGGCATTCCTCAACTACCAGAAACCAATCAAATGTGAACATGAATTTGCTTAGGTTTTGGCTACAAGCTAAGGCTTAACAGCATACCCAACTCTATAACTTTGAAAAGTGAGGCTTGAAGTTTGAGCTTTTGTGGTAATACACGCAATGACAAGAATAGTGAAGCAACGAATGCTTGAAAACTAAGTTAATTCGATTATTAAGGTAAAAGGTATTCTAATCTCCTCACCAACTTTTGTAGGTTGGCGAGATTAAGACCTTTTCAGTCACATGCAAGAATGATTAAACCAATTCAAATCGTTCATTTGATAGCAACTCTCTGGATTAGCCACATGGTGAGTCCTTTGTGTTATATGACAAATGTCCTTAGAATAAAAATTGGTAAGTAGGTTCGATTCCCGTGTTTTCTCTATGAGAGAGTGGTCGAGTGGCCTGTGATTGGTTTAGAAAATAATTATAAGTGCATTTTGCTTGGTTTTCGCCCAATCACAAGCCACACCATAGGGTAACCCAGAGAGGATTTTCTTCGGCAAAAATCGGATTTCATCAATCAATGTCATGATATTTTTAGCAGGGCTTCGGTCGACATAAGAAAAGGTCGTAATGCCCTTGGGTCAACATCAACCCTTCCAAATAGTGATAAGGTTGGATTGTCAAGTTTATAACCTAAATGCTATCAATCCACTCAAACCAAAACCTCTATGCCATAGCCCATCTAGGGATGGCAAGATTTAAAGTCTTGGGATCAGGGATTGGATCGGTATTGGCTGATCTCGATTTGGATTGACGATACTGGTGATGAGTCAATTTGAAAATTGATTTAATTCAATCATATTATGACACGTGACAAGGTCAATTGAATAATTATATATTTAAATAATGTATAAATTAGAATTCTGAATATTATTTGAAAAATATATTTCGAAAACCCATTCAGAGAGAATCATTTCGAAATTGACAATATATTTCGAAATCCTACTTAAAATAGGTACTCTCGAAAGTATTTATTAGGTTAGCCACCTCGAGAGAGCCAATTCGTCATCATAAGTATTATAATATCTCAGATGGGAAGTTATCGGTATAATATTATTTCGAAATTATACTTCGAAATAGTCATCATCGTATATTTCGAGAAAAAATATCGAAATAACCAAGTTATTATCTCAAAATCATTGATATTCTGAAACACTTTTCGAGATAATCATATGACTTTAAATTACTCTTCGAAATAGTCATTCGAAATGACTATTTCAAAATCATTTCTTTAAGATACTTAGTATTTCGAATTATCTTTTGAAAGGATTGTATTCTTATTTCGAAATCATTCCTCGAAATAATTACTTGAAATAGTCATTATGACACTTTGAAGGTATAATGCTGTGAATTGTATTTAAGAGAATATTCCCTGACATTCAATCATTCTTTGAAAACTCTAATTTCGAAGTAATTTACCTAAAAAGATCTTCGAAGATCTTGCAGCATTGAAGGACTTGAATCAATACAGAACAAGTAATGTATTATCACTTTTATAACGTTATATTCATTAACTTAACCGAACGTTTTGAAAGCATTTATTGGAACGTTGCAAATTGAATTTGACGTTTTGAATATTGAATATTCAAATCAAAACACCTGTTCAAATCAAACGTTGTCAATCCGTTCATGAAACATTGCAAACGGTTAAATAATGAGTCTGAAGCTATAAAAAGAGGGATCGAATCTCTGAGCATTTGACTTTCTCTGAGAATTGCAAAACATTTGTCTTAAAAATCATCTTTTTTGAAATTTGTTAAGTTCTGTGTTGTTTTTCTGAACATTCCTGACTGATCTTACCCTTCATTCTTTGTTATATCCTTGGAAACCTTTCATTTGAATGGTCTTTCTTTGATTTAGGCCAGTAAAAGCAAATATTCGAATTTACTAATTGTACAACCATTTTGGTTAATTGACATTTCGAATCATTTATCGGTTTGTGCATCATCAATATCACCTGATCTTGGTCCGGAATGACGGTAAGTCCGATATAAAAAGTGGACCACCCAATTTATTATTATTATTTTTGGGATCGACTGGACCAATCACTAAACCGGTGGTATCAGTCAAGACCGGTTGGTACCAAACCGATCCAAATGATACCAATCTGGATCGTCCAATTTATAATTTATAAAAAAAAAGAAAAGAAAAAAACATCGATTGGTTGGATAGATTGGTCCGTTCCGGTATCAGTTGTAAGAGTCCACTTATACCAAATCAGGTCGGCATTGGAGGAAATCCAGCTACAATATGTATTATAAATGGATAATTTTTAATTGAGTTAAACATGTAATATTTTTTGGTTACTTATTATATATATATATATATAATCAAGATATAATTAAATGGCAACGAGACAGGTTAAAATCAGCAACGAGACAGGTTAAAATCAAGTGACCCAAACTAAAATCCTACCAAAAAATCAATAATTGCATGTTAATCTATGATCGATTGGATGATTATAATATGTTGTACGGATGAAAATGATATGTTTTGGACATACACTTAAAAACAAACCTTAATCATATTTAAGTCATTCATCTTATCTTACCACTAGAACGTTGGTTACATGGAAACGTTTATATTAAGTCTAGAAAGTTATCTTATCTTAAAAAAATTTTGATGAAGCCAAACGCATATTACAAGATTTTAATATCGGATTCTATCAAAATCCAGATTTTTGAATCCCCACCAAACGCCCCCTTATGCATCAATAATTGCATATTAATCTGTGATATAAAATGATAAAGATGAAAAGGGTTATGTTTTGGTCTCTCAAATAACACATACAGTTGATGAGCATTGACCTGGATGGATACCAACTTATTTATTTAATTGTTTTTGTTTAAAAAAAAAGGAAAAAAAAAAACCAACTTGTTGCACCTCTGCATGGAAATGCCTTTTCTTATTCCCATTGACAGTGTTTAGCGGGTAGGGTCACAAATTACCACCTCTAGACCTTACCATTCTTTATTACTGTTGGTGCTTTTTCATAAAAGTCCAAACCTCCTCTTTCCCAATCGTTTGTGATTCTCTCGGTGGTATGGCCAAGGGGATGCGGGCGTGTCAGAACTTTTGTAAGCTCACCTGTTAGTGCTTTTTCGTAAAAGTTTAGACCTTCTCTCTCCCGATCATTTGTGATTCTCTCGTTTGTATGACCAATGGGATGCGGGCGTGCCAGAATTTTTATAAGTTTACATAAAGAAAGGTAATATAAATTAAACAGCGTAAGTTAGTTTGCAATGTGAATCGGTCGATTTGTGACCGAATTTGAATTAGACGATTGTAAAGTTTCTAATTTCAAAGGGTCAATTGCAGAATTAGAAACATTGATTTTACGTGTCAATAACACTTCCAAACAAAATAACTAGAACAGATGTAAAGATACAACTTGAAGGTAAACTTTCTAACAGAGAAATCATGAAATAATATAAACAAAATGTACAAAACCTCCAGAGGTTCCTTGGGTTTTAATTGTGGCAATGTGACTAGTTCATGGGTACACAGATCAGCATGCAAGGAAACTGTCGAAAGGTGCTCTGAAATCTCCCGACTAGGGCTCATTCATTATTGACTAGGGGAGATCTTCTAAGAGAAACTTAGTTCGAAGTATAAGGGAGATCCAGTAGGATCCTTGTAGAACCTAAGGGATAACTAGTGATCACTGGGGATCAATGACTGAGTAGTGCTATAGTTTTTGAGTTGAGTTGTGTAGACTCTTTTTGTCGCCAAACTCTTATATTTTAGTTTCTGAAGCTAGTTGCCTTTTTGACTTGAAGTTTTCTTCTCTCGGCCACATACAAGTAGTTGTAAAGATTATATTCTGAACATTAGCGCATCTAGAGTTACCAATGGTTCTGGCCCTCTCTACTTTACCACCCCACCTAATCGGACCATTAGTCTAATAAAAGTGTCATCTTCGACGTGGTGTTGAACTGAAGCATTTATCCTACCTTGTATAGAAACCAATACATACCTTCTTCCTCTATAATCGATCTAGTGACCAGTCCAATCGGTCCAATTGATACAATGCTTTTTTTGGGTTTTAATTTATAAACTGAACGGTCCAGACTAGGCTGTAAAATAAGCCGAGCTTTGCCCAGCTTGGCTAAGGCTCATAAATCTCTAGCAAGGCTAAGGCTTGTTAAAAAGTTTTAGGCATCGAGCTTTACCTAACTCGGCTCATGCTCATAAAAGCTTGGCTTGCAAAAAATTCGACTTATAAAATGCACGAGTCTTTAAAATTTTTAGATTAGTACAAATGAATTAATATTATATTTGACAATTATTATTATATATAATATAATATGTTAACATGTGTGTTTAGTATTAATACGTAATATGAGATATAGGAATATGAACTTATAATATCATATAAAAACCGAGCCAAGCCTACCCAAGTTTGGCTCAAGCTCGTTAAGATAATGAGCTTTCTTTCGGGCTCAAGCTCGACTCATGAGCCTAATTGTAGAGCTTAAGCTTGGCTCATACAAGTCGAGCCGAGCTAGCTGGGTTCGTTGACAGCCCTAGTCCAGAGCGGTATCGATCTGGACTGATCCAGTATCGATCAATACTGCTAGTCTGATAGTATCGATCAATACTGAGCCCAAAATTTTTTACCGAGCTTGAACCGAGCCCGAGCCTTATCCAGATTTCACGAGCCCGAGCCGAGCTCGGCTCGTTTACACCCCTACACTCACGTCGCTGTAGGAGATGAGTATCAGTAACCGGTTATTTCGGATAAAGTAAAACGCGGTTTGAGGTTGATACGTCTCTTCTGGTTTTAGAAATAATTGGTCATCGATTTTGTTGTTGCTTACGTGGTGCTATCTAGTTGGTACACCACAGGAAATATCTTACCAAATATCGCAGCCGATCGCGTAAAGCAACCTCTAACTCTAAATAGTTACAAATAAACGATGCCTTGCAAAGAAAGTTTAAAGTTTAAACCCATCATCTTCTATATATATATTCTATCCGAAAATTGAATCTCCAACTCTCAAAACAGAAATCAAAGCTAAGGGGAAGAGGAAGAAGAGGGCTCCGCATCCTCTGGAGCTTAAGACTTGCAGCAATTTATACAACACTGTTGGATTGCTGCCACGTGTATTTAACCGTAAATGCTAAAATGTTAAACTAACGATTTTTTGTTTTTTTTTTCTTTTAAATTTATGAAATTTAATATACCCGCCTCGACCATTTTCTTCTTCTTCTTAATACCTGCAAGTGTCGACCTCTTCTTCTTCTTCTCTTCCTAATACCTGCAAGTGTCGACCTCTTCTTCTTCTTCTCTTCCTAATACCTGCATTTTTCGA
>JAUPMG010000006.1:6542653-6558277 GCA_031762675.1 Pachysandra terminalis | reverse complement strand
ACATGTATATGTATATCTTATTAGAGGGGATTTTGCCTTATCGAGAATGATAGGAATAAGAATGGATACGTTGCTTTGGATATATATGCACATGCTTGTTACACATGTCATTGATTTGTGATCTCTTTGATCCCAAGGCAACCCATTACAAAGCAGGTTCACCATTCACTTGAAATCAAGTGATTCACCACAATTTTCTTCTGAAAATAACTTTTGCACTTTGATTATGCATAAACATTAGATATGTTTCCTACATGAAGTTTTTCCAAACATCTCTCTGGACATGGTTCTGATTGACACTTGTCATGATCAATATAAGATATTTTGGATGGTTTTCTCTGTAAATAGCACAGCGCGTCCACAAATCACAACAAGTTTGAAGTTTGACAAGTCCAAGACTGTCAGAAAACTTATTGGATCCAACTAGGGGAGACAATGGGCCGGGCTAGGCCTTGCTCGGGTCGGGCCATAGTCTACATATAAGAGCAATTTTGTTGGATCGAGCCCGACTCGTCCTGAGCTTCGGACTTAATAGTTTTTGCCTAAGCCTGCCCATGGTATCATTTTCCAAGCCCGAGCCTGCCCATGTTTGTTCAAATGGGACAAAAATATTATTATTTTGTTGCTGCTAGGATTCGAACCCAGGCATCCATGAGTAGAATGTGGACTTCTCACCACTAAGCTACAGCCACAAGATAGTGATGAGTTTAAGTAAAAGTTATATATTATTCAATAATCTCAAGCCAAGTTGGGGCGCACTAATTTAATATAAACCCAAGCTCGACTCAAAAAGTTGATCCGGCCTTAAATGTCATCCCGGCTCGGCCCTATGAGCTACTAACTCTTGACCAAGCTCGCCCAAACATAGAGTCGGGTTGATGGGGTCGGGTGGGTCACCAAACCATTGCACCCCTAGATCCAACCCTCTTAACTTATAAATCGCATATATACATGAAAGAGATCAAAAGTGATAACTTATTTGACCCCTTGAGAAACAAAAGAGAGACTTGTGTCCCTCGAATACTGAGGTTTCCTGCTATGTGGTGTGCATTCTTATTGGCATACCTGATATCTCGAATTCCTCTCTCTTTACTCCTCTTTTTATCTTGTTCACATGTCATATTTGAGAAGAAACACTCTTGATAAAACAATTGTGTGACAGTTTAAACTATCTTGAGACAGACTTTATGGACGATATCTCTGTTGATGTAATTGTATTGGTGAACTCTTATTCTATCAATCAAAGGTATTCGTGTTCATTATCTGTTACAAATTCTGCATCACCATTAATCGGCGACTGTACTAGGGAGTTTGTAATTGTTTCTAGAAAATATTCTTGTGTTGTGTTATTATTCCACAAATTATTTTTCATGGATTTGTCTACTTCAAATGTTGCACCTATTGTGGAGAAAATCCCTAAGCAACATCAACAAGAAGAACCTATTTCTATACTAGTTGTTGATCCTTTAGCAACTGCGAAACCTATCATTGCAGCTATCCTCACTGCAATCTCAGTTGACGGCTTTGCTAACCAAATCTGGTGTAGAAGTTTCATCAAAATCTACTCCCAAAGTATCTCCTATAGTTGAATCACCTTCAATTATTCCAGCAATACCTCCTACTTCTAAAACTGACTTCTTCACAATTGCTGACGTTGAAGCTCTCCTTCAGAAATCTTATGTGAAGGATACTGATTGAATTAAGAGTGACTTATGTCCTCCGTATGCTGGAGACCTTCATAATAAGCCTTATCTGAAGGACTATGAAAGCCCCATATTCCCTCAGTTTACTAGAAAAACTGGGAATGTCAGGGAAAATTTAAGTCATTTTAATGAAGTCATGGGAGCATATGCTGGGAACAGAGAGCTTCGTTTCAAGAATTCTCTAAATCGCTCTCAGAAAGAGCATATACTTGGTATAGCCGATTGGACCTGGGCCAGTTCAGACATGGGAAGAAATGGTTGCTTTATTCCACCATAAATTCTTCATTACAGAGGAAAATCTTACCATTATAGATCTTAGTCATGAAAGATAGAAGTCGGGTTAGGGACTGGTGGCCTATGTCAAGCAGTTCAGAGACATGGTAACTACCTGCACTGAGATAATGCCTGAGGAGAAGTTTGTTCATTTTTGTGTTAATGGTATGTTGCTCTCATATCGTGTACACTTGGAAAATCTGAACATTGATATGAAGCAACCAAAAGAACGAGTGCTTCTCTTCCCTATGCTGAGAAAAAGGGAGAAAAGATGTAGCAACTGGTGATCCTGAGAAGTCTTCTTCAAAGAAGAAAAGTAAGACAAACAACAAGGGGAAGCGAACACCACCTCCTGAGGTGACTTGCTCTCCATCCTAGTTGGATGTCTTGCTCGATGAATGGATCAAGGACAATCACATTATTCTCCTTGTTCAAAACGAGCCATCTAAGGCAGATAAGAAATCTTCAAATTATTATAGGTTTCATCGCAATACTAGGCATACCACTTTCGATTGTTATGCCCTACGAAAGATATTCCATGCTAGAATGGCGTTAAGAGAGATTGATCTCCCAAATGCAACAATGAACACTAATCCTCTCCCAAAGCATAAGGGGAAAGGAAAAGATGTTATGCGTATGTTTGTCACCCCTATGGATATTGAGAATGATCTGAATGCTAAGCTGAATGGTGCTTAAAGAACAACCACAAAGTTCTAGTTGTTCTTCGAAGATATGGGATTCAATCCGAAAATGCGCAATGAAGCTACTCGAGCATTGTTGTCCGTTATCAAAAAGTATCACTACGAGTGCTACAATACTGAATTTGTTGTTTATTATACTCCCTGACTCCACAAGAGTGTTATAACCTTTGCAAAAGAAGACATGATGGCTCCTTCTGAAGACCATAACAGGTCTTTGTATCTACATGCCAAACTTCAAGGTGTTGACATTCAAAGGGCCCTTGTTAATAATGGATCTTCATTGAAACTTCTACCTCTTTGCATATTAGAAGCAATTAGTCTCGAACGATAGGATCATTCCTGAAACAACTCAAATTCTGGGATTCGATACTCAATGGAAACAGACTCTAGGACCATCACATGAATGACATTTTATGATGTTATGCGTTTAAGAGAGATATGGAGAGTGATGTATAAAGGTTTTGAAGTTCGAGTTTTAATTAAACATGAATGTTTGATTCTCATAGTAAAAGATCGGACATAGATCATATAATTGACTTAGGGTTAGGGGTGACGTTCTGGCGCTCAGAATGCAAATCCACATATTGAGTGGGGCAACGTCATCAATCCGCAGTTTTAAAAATTTAATCTGCTAATTGGAGTAAATGTATTGAAAATGTTTTGAGATATTTATAAAACATATGGGGTTGGGATTTGAAAAAAGAGCATATTTTTTAAATTTTAAATTTTTATAGGTTTTTATGAAAATACAAAAATAGATGGTTTTATTTTGAAAAAAATGTTAATTAGGTTCATAGAATATCATTGTATAGGAAGTACGCTTTATAGCGCTTTGGACCACAAGTTATTTCAAGTTTGGCGGTCCCACAGCCGCTTACTTAGAATCGGATCATGCCTCGTGGACATAAAATTTAAAGCCAAACCATATAAATCTTGATATTCTTTGCTTTGACCATTATTCGCTTCTTTTACTTTTTTACTGATCGAATTGAATAGGTACTGGCGATGCAGAATGTGTAAAAGATGACAAACTTGAATGCCTGAATAAATATGATAAGAGTTCACAAATATAATTGTATCAGTAAGATATGGTCCAGAAAGTCTATCTCAAGATAGCCTAAACCAAGCCTAAATTATCATGCAGCCGTTCTATCAAGAATATTTCTTCTTAAAATAACATGTAGATAAGACAAAGGAGTTAGAAAAGAAAAGAGAGGAAAGATGAGATCTTAAGTATGCCAATAAGAATGCATACCACAGAGCATGAGAACCTTAAGAACCTTAGTATAGTGTTCGAGGGACACAAGTCTCTTTTATCTCTCAAGGAGTCGGATGATAAGTTATCACTTTTTGTCTTTCACGCCTTTGTGAATTATCACATACATTAATAATTGAATCTTTCAATATGTCTGAGTGTTTCTCAGTTTTATATGTTGTTGGATTTGATTGCCTGTTCTGCTATTTATAGAGAAAACATCCAAAAATATCCTCTCTTGACCAGGACATGTGTCAATCAAAGACATGTCCAGAGATGCTTGGAAATATCTCCATACAGGGAGCGCATCCAATATTTACGCATAATCAATGTATAGAAGGAACTTCCAAAAGGATATTTGTACTGGCTTGATTTTAAATGAACCTACTTTATAATGGGTTTCTTTGGGATTCAAGAGATCACGGGTCACCACCACGTGTAACATGCATGACATGTATATCCAAAGCAAGGTAGCCATTCTTATCCCGCCATTCCTAATTACCTCATTTAGTAATATATATATATATATATAAGTTCATGTAACTATTGGGGATTTATTGCAATCATTTTTAAATAAAGGAGTCCTTCGAATTTCACAAGAAGTATTCTCCCGACTTTCGTTGTCTTTCGATGAAACCCTTTTTGGTACGTTAATCTATATTCCTTCAAGGAAAGTCAGAGTAACTGGATAAATCTCACAAGGTGGACAATATGTTCTCGAATTATCCATATACAGACCTTAGATTTAAGACCTTCACTAGGCAATCCGTTTTCATGGTCAATCGTTCTTACAAGAGAAAGTTATCATAAAATCCCTCAAGGTTATAGGTTAAGAAACCAATTCGAGTGACCTTGAATTTAACTAAGAGAAATCAGATATAAATGAGTTACCCTTGAATTTACTTTTAAGGTAAAGTGCAATAACAGGTCCTACACAGTTTGTTAAAGATGTTATCTGAGGTGTTTCCTGGAGATAAATAAATATGCATTCCTTCGAAGGCCTTTTCCATAGGGATTCCTTTGAAGTCAGAAGCTTTTCATCTAGTCATTTGAGGGTGACTGACCCATAACTTGTTCTTTGAAGGGGGATAAAAACCCTTTTATCAAGCCCTTTAAGGATGACTAACCCTTAGACAAATTGACCATCTTAAGGTGGTGAACTTAACGAATTGACTCACTTATGGTGGTTAGCCTAACAAATTGACCATCTTAGGGTGGTTAGTCCCTTGTCAGAAGAACATTGATAATTCTATCATTCCAAAAGGCTACTTACTGAAGAAGTAACTCTTACAAGATAAAAACGTTAGAGATTTAGATCAGGTCAAGAATCGGTATAATATGACAATAAAATAGTGGGCGTCATTTGAAATCCACACGTATAAATTAATGGAGAAGCATTTATATTGCTTTTCAAATAATATGAAGTTACGAGTAATGTATATAATATATAACAGAACTATTTCTAAGGGAGGAGGCCTGTCGAGGCTTGCCTCCCCCATCCCTCAATTCTCAGAATTTAAAATTTTTTACAAATTTGAAAAAATCACCAACCAATCAAAAGCAGTCTTTTTTCTTTTGTTTTTATATTTAAATATTTAAATGCTGAAAAATTGCATGTGCAACTGTGCAAGCAAGCCCTTCAGGTTTAACTTCCTCTCCAAGAATACCTTAACCTCCTCTCCAAGAATACCTATAAACAAATACTATTTGCTGTCAACAACTTTTCTTTTCCAAGAATCTGAAAGTTTAAATTCCCCTTCACGTTAAGCTATAAAAGAATACCTTAACTTCCTCTTCATGTTAAACTTTCTCTCCAAGAATCTGCAACGATCAGAAAATTTTGGCAATGGGTTGGTCACGTTGGATTCAGAATGGGGGTTGAGCATTCTTAATGTTTGAGAAATCAACTAACCTTCAAAGAAAGGTTCTGAGAAATCATTAATATTTCTATAGATTACCTTCTTTTGAACTCTATAGATTTCTTTTTCCTGTTATTACTCTAATCAACTAACCTTCAACTAGTGCATGTAAATAATTGTTAATCATTAATATTTCTATAGATTACCTTCTCCCCCTCTCTTTATTCAAATGCTTTTTTCATACTGGGTTTATTGGTCTGTGACTCATGTATTGTTTTAATTTGATACACTTGCAAGTGTTTTTGTGCATTCATAGTGTTTGTTCAATTGGGGTAGTGAAGCTTAGTTCTAAATTTCTAGACAATTTCTCAGACGATGCCTTCGATTTTCGTCTACAATATCGTATTGGTAAGCTTTTTTACGGATTTCTTTTTCTGAATTTTGTATATCAGTTAGTATTTCCCTCGTACAATTTTTGTTTTTGTTCATTCGTCTTTCATTTTTGCTATACTTTTTTAAGTTCTAGATTTACAGTCTTCTTCTTTTTGAGATCATCATTAACCATGGGATACCCATCTCTTCATATACCTTTTCCGCTTTCAATTTTTCTCACTAATTCGAATCTCCTCACAAATGGAGATATGTTCTTTGATTTCAGATCCTCTGCTTTCCCTTTTCAATGCATTACATTCAACGGAAGAAAGCATTTAAGCTCCATTAATCTACCGATGAACTCACATGAAAATTAATGTATGCCTTTTTCGATTTGAATTTTGTTTGTAAGTTAGAAGTTTTTGTTCATAACTTTTAGTTTAATGCAGAGAATGGTGAATACTACTAATCTACGCCAGAGTACATCCATTAAGGTATTTGAGAACGGTTTGCTATAATTAGATTAGATTTTTGTTTTGGATTTACATTTTATAAGACTATTGATGATATTTTTATAAATTTTTATGGTAATTTGATGTTGTGGATCTGTGGAGTTCATTTATTCAGTATTACATGTTTCACTTGGTGCTTATGTCTTCTGAGACATTTCAAGTAATTGAGTCTTGATTCGTTGGAGTCTACTCAACTTGGTGTGTCAGACTCGGACTCGGGACACAATGAGCGGTGGAGGGAAGGTTGTATGCGTTACTGGTGCTTCTGGTTACATAGCTTCATGGTTGATCAAGCTTTTGCTCCAGTGAGGAAACACTGTCAAAGCCTCTGTTTGAGTTCCATCATGCATGCGCATTCTGCAGGAACTGAATCAAAACCCCAATCGAACCCTGCAAAATCCTTTGCAGGATTGGTTTTTTCCCCAAAGATCAGAAACCCCATTGCTTTGTATTCGTCCAAACCCAAACCTCCATAGACTTCTTCTTCTGCCATTCCAATAATTGCTGCTGTTGCTCAAACTCCAATATTGCGGTGCAAAGAAAAGAAATCGATTGGGACTAAGGCTATCGAGATTTTCTGGTACAGGTATGATTTAGAAATTTTTATTTATTACCATCTTTATGATCAATCGGTATCAAACTCTTTGGGTCTCTTTGAATGCATCAGAATCTCTGCCTTTTAAGGTCTAACAGCAGTTTTGCAAGAAGGATTATCGAGGTATACATTGATCTCATCTCGATCCATCTATGAATTTTTTCCATTGCTGATTTTTTTTCATGGATTTCTCTCTACTCATTAAAATTTAATTGGATGATAATCTCTCTATTATTATGATTTTTATTCCATTGTTCGGATTAATTAGGGTTTGTTTTATATGCTCATTTTCATTGTGTACGGAGGTAATTCTGTTTCCCCGTCTCTTGCTGCTTCTTGCTATGTATTTTATCCTTTTATCATGTGGGATTGGTTTGAGTGCTGGTGTAAACTGGTTCATCTTTTTGTTTTTCTTTTCAACTTTACTTTTTATTTTATAGGATCTTATGTGATCGTTATTTGACTTTGAATATTATGGTGGCAATGTCCATGAGATTGATTTACGTCTAAAAGTGTAACTCTTATGGGTATTTAGGCTTTCTTGTGTTTCTCCTATCCTATTCCATTCATTTTATTCTATAATTTCTGTTGACATTCAATCTCTTCCGTAATTTTTATTTATTATTTCTATTGATTTTAATCCCATCTTTATGATCAATCTGTATCAAAATCTTTGGGTCTCTTTGAATGCATCAGCATCTCTGCCTTTTAAGGTCTAACAACAGTCTTGCAAGAAGGATTATCAAGGTATGCATTGATCTCATCTCGATCCATCTATGAATTGTTTCCATTGCTGATTTTTTTTCATGAATTTCTCTCTGCTCATTAAAATTTAATTGGACGATACTCTCTCGATTATTATGATTTTTATTGCATTGTTTGGATGAATTAGGGTTTGTTTTATATGTTTTTAGCTTTTCTCAATCCATCTGCTTCGGTGATTGTAAATTTCGGTGGCGATCGATCGAGCTTTTCGTTGAGAGTCGCTTGAGTTCGATCTCATTTTCATTGCGCACGGAGTTAATTTTGTTTCCCCATAGGGAACTGCTAGTAAAATGGGTTGCTGGTCTAAGATGAAAAGAAATATGGAAAATAAAAGGGAGAGATGAAATGAGAGAGTGAAGTAGAAGAAGAAGAATAAGAAGAGGAAGAGGAAGAAAGTAGGAGATGAGAGAGACTCATCACAAAATTGAATTGTTGGAGTTTGGTTGGAGAAGGAGAAATTGATCTCTTAGTTGTATAGAAGAGATTGATAATTGCAAAACTTTCATTTTTTTCTCATTTTCCCCAAATAACTTCTCTTTAAACTAGCATTGGATACTGAACTGTTCAAATTACACTCATTACCTCGACGGGTAGGTCTTTCAAACTGTAACGTTTAAGGTCTTCAAGCTTTGAGAACATCCATCTGTTGAGTCGTTCATTTGAAAGTATAATTTGTAGATTGTTCAAATGTGTGTTAAATAGGATTACTTTTAAATAACTGTTACTCTTTTTTTGTTTATTGTTTTATAGTTTCTACTATAACCTATAAACCCAATTGCTATTTGGTTGTAAAAATAATCATTACTATTATTCACTTATAATATCAATTAAATTCTACAATAGAAACCACTATTTCTTTTTAATCAAGGGTTTAACAGCTCTGCTCTGTGCTTTCAAATATAGTTGAAGGTTTCAATTTTTCATGCCAAGTGATAACAATGTATAACTTAGTGATTATCCAGAGGAAATATTTAGATAACTTAGTATTAGATTCATCTTTTTTGAGGGGGGAGGTCTAATTGAATATTCTTATTCTGTTACATAACCCTTCCATATATAGGTTGTATAAGTTTCTCAGTTTCTCTTTTTAATTCCTTTGATTAATTTAGTTTTTGCTCCTTATTTTTATTAGTTGTTTTACTTAGCCTACAAGACATATGAGAGAACTATGAATTGATGAGAGAAGTCAGCAAGATTGTGATTATGAAGCCAATGATGGATGTCTTTTTGAATATATATTATTAAATCGTAGCTAATGAATAGTATTGTAATTAAATTCAAGAAGCCTTTGATGTAGAAACTTATTTGATAATTACATTCAAGAACTTCTCAAATTTGTTATATATTTAACTGTTTATTCTTTTCGATTAATGAATATTAAGATGTTCTTTTAAGAGTTTATATTACAAATGAGCTTGATAAACTGGCAAAACTAGTATCTTATAAACAAGTTATCCTTCTCTAAGATTATGACACATGTTCAAGATGATTAATCAAACCGCCTCATCATCAGTACCTACAAAGATCCAACACTAGAGCGACTCGACCCGTCCAAACTTGCAGCCCTAATCAACAGTCCTAGTTTGTAGGTGAGTCTCAGCTGAACCTAAGCGATACCGAGTTTAAAGAGCTGAGCCGAGCTAAGGAAAAGCTCCGATCTGGTCTCGTCTGAAACCCTACTCGTTTAGATCCGGACATCGCGGCTGCCTTGGTTGGTGAGGAAAGGAATATACTAAAATGTTAGGTAGAATTCCTACCGTTTGATGTTCCAATCCAAATCTTAGTTCTATAAAAGGTCTCAGGCCACCCAGATAGGCCATGCATCCACCTCGCCAGAGTACAAGAGCAATCGAAGGCTACCGACCCAGATCCTCCGCTTCCGTACAAATACTCTGTATCCCACGCAGTCTTGTTTGTGAGAAGGGGAAGAGAGCAAGAGAAGAACGATATAAAGAAGAAGAAGAAGGAGGATCCGCATATTTTACGATTAACGGTAGCCTTACATTTCTACAAGTTCATCCATTTTGCCTTTTCAATTCTTCTTTGCATCCTAGTTTCTATTAAGAGAGATCACTGTGTTTGATCTGTCTTTAACCGTTTTCTTCTTCTTATTCTTTCTTCTGGGTCTGTGCTACACCTAGTTTTAGACCTGGGTTTTTGTCTTTGATTGATCTGTTCTGTACCCATCTGGTTTTTATACTCATTTTCCATCTTGGTATCATTGATTCTGAAGCTTATCCCTGTTTCGTTACTGGGTTTTGATTTCCTAACGGTTTGGTTTAGTGGTTTGTCCTGATTCCTGAATTGGGTCGGTGTTATTTCTGGGATTTGTTGTCCGTCAATGGGCGCTTTGGATGAGTGGCATTCTAATGGAGAACTAGGAAACGGATTGAAGCTGGGTTCGGAGCACGAGAACGACGCAATAGAAGACGCTGTGAAGGTTCTGTTGCAAGGTTTGGGGGAAGATCCCAATAGAGAAGGTCTCAGGAAGACCCCACTTCGAGTCGCCAAGGCCCTTCGAGAAGGAACCAGAGGTGGTTAATTAAAATCTCTACCTGTTTTACTCTCTTTCTGCTTAGTTAATTATCAGTTATATTATAAAGGAAAGATGAAATTTTGATCTTGAATCTACTGGTTTTGTTGTTCTTTATTCTAATTAATGATTAGAATCCATTTGAACTACTAATGTATAATTTTTTTTTTTTTCATCTCCTTGAAACTTGGGTAGTTGCTTTTGTTCAAGCATAATCATAGACTTCCATGATCTTGAGAACTGCTAAAATTACTATCCACACTCTGCCATTAAGTGTTTACACTCGTTGTTCTAATCTTGCTTCTTTGATTGTTCTTGCGAGTGTTCTGCTTTTCCCTGCTTGCTTTCTTTGGCTGAGAGGATGCCTACTTTTCTTCGCATTAGTCTTTTTTTGTGAGAGTGTGTTCCAGACCATGTGTATTGAAAATCTGGATCTTGACCCAAATGGCCAACTGGATCTGTAATCACAGGTTGATTGAGTTTGTTTCTGTACTTGTGGCTGCATTTTGGTATAAAGCATAAAGCTTGAGTTAGGAACACACATGCGCGCGCACACTCACTCACACACACACATACATATAATAACAGAAAACAGAACTTGAGATAATTGTTGAATAAATGGCAGTTATCGAAAGAAAGGAGAAAAAGTGATAAATGCCCTAAACTCAGAAGAACCCTTAAAATTTTAAAACGATAAACCTAATTTGGCAATAAAACACTATTTCATTCATCATCTTTTATTTGAGTTTTAGATTACTTACACTATCCGTATTCTCTTAGTAACTAACTGTAATAGTCAGGACATGTCAGCGCTTCAAGCTTTCTAGACTTCCTTTGTTACTGGAACCATGTTATAATACTGTCCACGTCACATGCAGTTGAGTGAAGCTGTCTGTCTTGGGGTATTCAATAAGAGCAAATTATTCATAAGAATTTAACAGTAATTCATTCAAGTTGGTATTATATAAGTTTTGGGTTGACAAGTCAAACACTGAACCCTGGTCTAGATGTTATATGGTAAACAACTAAACACTAATACTCTTTTATATTGTCTTGTAGTTTTTGTTTCATAGCTGGTGAAACTTGTTTTAGCTTAAGTTAGAGTAGATCACTGCCGAGTAAGGCCATGCCATCTTCCACCCGTTTGCTTTAACTTTTGGTAGAAGCCAAGTCTTAGGAGGGTTAATTAGCAATGCACCTCAACATATGTATGATTGCTTCAGCATGTTTTTGCTGAAATTTTGTGTGACACTTTCGGAAAGTAGGAACTTTAGTGGGATAGGTAGCTCCAATTCTGAGGAAGGGGGGATTCCAAAGATTTCTTTGTGGTTAAGCTTCATTAATTCATTTGCCAGAAATTAAGTGTATTGACAAGGTGAACTCAAACTTCTAATGGACTGTACTCTTTTTATTTATTTATTTTGCGTGTTTGCTTCTCATTGTTTTTGATGTACGCCATCCTTGTGCAGTACGCCTGCCTTTTTTTGGGTAGCCTGCTGGGATGGTATAATGACCAGTGACCAGTCCCCATAGGAAAGAAGTAGAATTGAACCCCAAACCACCCCAAGCTGCTCCTTCAAGAGGTGATGTCTTACATATGCAGGCTCATTAAGAGGGTGCCATCTTTAGTTTAGGGCTAGTTGTACTGGGTAAGCCTACATGTATATCATTCATCTGCAGCAAGCCTGCCTAATGTAGCTTTGTAGCTCATATCTTATTAAAATTAACTGCTTACTGATTAAAGAAACAAGCATTAAGAATGAGTCTGTCAGATTTACATCTAGTGGAACATTGATATATCTTACTATGAAAGTCAATTGGCCCTACAATAAGGTGCTTGTTTAATTTACCTCCTTTTCTACCATGAAATAGAAGTATATCTCTTTTGGCATGTGCCTGATGCTTGCATACTTTTTCCATGTGGCGAAGGGATTTTGGGCCAAATCTTTGCGGTGTACCTGTTGGACCCTTTTGGCATGCTATCTCAAATCTTTAATTGTCTTGTGTAACAAATCCTGTCCATGCAGCCTTCTTTGTCTGCACTGTTGATGCAGGACACCTGGTTCCTTTACTTTTACCTCCAAATTCCAGAGCCTGTTTGTCATAAAGTAGGATCCATTGAATAACTATTTGCATGTTTCTGTGACATCCTTTTCTGCCATTCTGTTATTTGTCATACTATTTCACTATTTTGACATCTCAATGAAGACACTTTAGATACCTTGACATCTTTAGGGTTAAAATAGAAAAATTATCAATCTTGGATACCGTGAAAAAAGCTCTCAGCATTGGACCCCCATTTGCCTGTCAATGAATCTTGGATTGATGAAACTAAGATTGAAACCTGGGAAAAATTATTGAATTGGCAAAGCTGAGATTGAAATCTCAGAAAAATAATATTTCCCCTTAGAACTTGATTGTCCTATGTTTAACATTGTTCATCTGAAAGGCCTGGAATCAGCATACTGGTTTATTGTTCTAGACACAATTTTTTATATGCTATATGTGTTTTAGTAGTTTATATGCATGTATGTGTCTATATCGATATAAATATTGCCAGTCTCGGATGCAAATCTGAAATTTGCAAGTTTTTACGCAAATCTATAAATTGATTTTGACCTCTTCATGTGGTAATATGAATCATAGGTTGCTTAGTGAGGTGTTGGCGAGATTTGGCACCTAATTGATCACAGTAACTTTTTCTTCCTTTTCAGGTTATAGACAAAAAGTGAAGGATATTGTCCAAGGTGCTTTATTCCCTGAAGCTGGGTTGGATAGTGGCATCGGCCATGCAGGAGGAACTGGTGGGCTTGTAGTTGTTCGAGATCTCAACCTCTTCTCATACTGTGAGTCTTGCTTGCTTCCATTCCAGGTTAAGTGTCATGTTGGTTATGTTCCATCAGGGCAACGTGTTGTAGGCCTAAGCAAGCTGTCCAGGGTAGCTGATGTCTTTGCCAAGAGGCTCCAAGACCCACAACGTCTGGCAGATGAAGTATGTTCTGCTTTGCACAATGGAATTAAGCCGGCAGGTGTTGCAGTAGTACTGCAGTGTTGGCACATGTGTTTCCCTGAATTAGAACAGAATTGTCTTTATCCGAGCCACCACCCTACTAAAGTTGACATGCAAGGGTGGACCAAAATGGTAGTATTTTCATGTTCAGGAGTTTTTGAAAATGAAAGTGGGGACATTTGGGATGATTTTCTAGCTCTTCTGAAGTTCAGAGGTGTAAGCGTGGAGAAAAATCACACCCAATCGTTCGCCGGCCAATGCTGGTGTCCATCAAGGTCTTTCGACGCTCTAACCTGCAATGGACATGCAAGCACAAGGAACCTCTCAAATGGTAGAATTTCCTCCAAGACAGAACCCACCCATCTGGTAATGATCGCCACAGTATCTTCAATCCTCCACTCTTTGGGAGAAGACCCATCTAGGAAAGAACTTGTGGGCACCCCCAATCGGTTTGTGCAGTGGCTGATGAACTTCAAGAGATCCAATTTGGAGATGAAGCTGAACGGTTTCAGTTCTGATAGAACTGATTCTCTTAAACTCAGCCTGCATGAGAACAATTTTGATGTGGATGCCAGTCACGATCAAGATGAGATCTTGTCTGAGCTGAACTTTCCGTTCTGGTCTCAATGTGAGCATCATCTCCTGCCATTCCATGGTGTTGTCCATATAGGATACTTTCATGCCGAAGGAGCTGATCCCATAGGGAGGTCTATTTTGCAGTCGATAGTACATTTCTACGGTTGCAAACTCCAGCTACAGGAAAAGCTCACCAGGCAGATTGCAGAAACAGTTTCATCAGTGTGTGGTGGAGATGTAATGGTAGTGGTTGAAGCAAACCACATATGTATGATCTCCAGAGGGATTGAGAAGGTTGGAAGCAGTACAGCAACAATCGCTGTTCTGGGTCGATTTGCTACTGACCCAGCTGCCAAAGCAATGTTTCTGCAAACTGTTTCAAACACTACTGCTTCTGGAGGACACAGATAGCTGCATTTTTATCTTTTTTGGGGTTCTTTGCTTGCCTTATGTTCTGGGTGTCTGGTTGTGTGGTCGCGACAAGAATAAATCGTAAGCGGATGCTTGTGGATGAATGGGCATCTGAGTTTTGATCAAGTTTTGCATTGGTGGTGTTGCCTGAGAGCAACACTGGAATTGATAAAGAGGAGAGCGATTGAGAATCAAATTGCTTAAGCTATTCTTGTTTAATCTTTTACTTGTAGCATAAACCTTCATGAAAAAGAGTTGAAATGAAACTGTATTGGCACTCTTTTAACTTGATGCAACTTTGCTTTGAGATTGCATTGATCTTAAGTTTAAATGATCTGTAGAACTGTGAAATAGAGCAGAACATCAAATTTCAAAATTTCTACTACTAGAAGGGATAAAGGTAACCAAATTGGTCAAATCTCTATTATTCCCATTGCATGTTATGGAGGATTGGGAGGCTTCATTTAACCATAGTTTTAGAGAAGGGAACAATTATGCTGTTTTTCTTGCCAATATGGAAAATTTCCTCATTTGATCAACATACTTTCAATGAACCACCTCCACAAATGCCACAGGCTTTGTAAAGAAATCTGGTAGGAACTGTTGGAGGATATGAGTTTTCCTTCTGAATGCTCTATCAAGTTGGTTCCCAGAAAAGATTGGGGAATCACACTGGATTGCTGAAGTCCCAGACTCCTAAATAGAACTTCCCTCAATAAGAACACTCCTAAAACCTAATCTTAGGTTCTAATAACTGGGTTAAAGACAAGATGATGAAAATTTGAAAATGGGTTTAACCGGCTATGCAAATATGTTTTGAAAAATAAACAGAAACTTATCTGATTTGATGAACCGAGGCGTGACGATGTCACTGTCCTTCAAACCAAATTCGCCCCCTTTTGGATCGTATCCGCAGTGGGGTCTAGCAGTTGGCCTCCAGGATTCAACGGTTTTCCCTTTCGGTAGATTACACAGTCGTATTGGGCTAAGGACGAAGAAGATGTTGTAGCACTTGACTAGAACTTTGAAAACTAAAGAATTCTGCTCTTTGCAGAAATT
>JAUPMG010000006.1:6529962-6542553 GCA_031762675.1 Pachysandra terminalis | reverse complement strand
AAACTGATTTTTCATTAAATAAGGAAAACGTTTTCAAATTAAATACTATTTTAAATTTTGAAATCAAACGTCAATTCCAACAGGAACTTCTTCCTCCAGATTTGTTTCAGTTATAGTTAATGCTAAATTAAAGCCTAGGCTCAAACCAAAACCTTCTCATTGCATTTTGTTTGCACTTCCATCTGTGTAAACCTTTGCCCATCAACCCTTTGGAAATCTCCATCCAATTTCATTCTAGGAAAAATTAACTATATATCCTAATTTATAAAAGAATCTGTCAAAACGTTCTAACTTTTTAAATAATCCTTCACATGCACCTTTAAAATAATATTTACGAATGGTCTTGTCTTTTTTCTTTAATTTTGAAACTTCTCTTATTTTATCTTTCTTTATCATTATTTGACTTGTACCTTATAATATACGGACTTATAATTCACCATAGATATACATGTGACTAATTCAAGTACACGTGACAAATTTACGATAAACAGACTTGTACCTCACTATAGGCGGACTTATACCTCATCATAAATAACTTGTATCTCAGTACAGACTTGTACCCGACAACAAAGATGATATATTGGTATTTTAACCTCTGTCATGTTCAGAGAGGATCATTATGGAAAAGGGCTAATATCAACAAGGTCATTGGGTTTATTTAATTTGTTTTTAAAGGTTAACTAATTTCTGTTTTCCACAAATTTCATATTGTAAAGGTGAAGATGGTATTCCATTGTATGTTTAGATGGCTTGTAAGTTAAGAGTGCAATTATTTCTCAGTCAATCTCAAAGTTCTTCATAAAACTCTTCCTCTTCCACCCCAGTCCCTATTGTGTATTTTTTAGACTTCTTTGGCTTTAATGCAAAACAGAATTTCTAATCTTGGGAGGCAATTGTTGGGCATTTCGGATTTTGGATTTTGATAGAATTTGATTTTAGAATCTAACAACATGCGTTTGAGTTAGATTTTAGGGGCAGATTATACAATCAGATTTTAAAATCCAACCCAAAATCGAAATCTCCCCAAGGCGATTTTGCAGATTGGTCTCTTGCTGTCGATGGTCGTCTTCTCCAGCAACTCAAGAAACTTCTTTCCGTCAGTGTTTTTCTCAAGCAACCCAAAGCTCTCCAACATCGACAATCATCTTCTCCAACAACCCAAGGTGTTTGTTTTCGATGATTGTCTTCTCCAATAACCCAAATGTTGGGGATGACAATGGATGAGAGTTGTCTTCCTTGTTATGTGCAAATCAAATTAAACAATATAAATATGCAGTGAAGGCAAACCAAAAAATACAGCAATAACAAATAAAGCAAGTAAGAGAGGCAAAAGATCAAACACAAAGAAGGCAAACCTTAACACCAAGGTTTACGTAGAAAACCCTCCAATGAGAAGGAAAAAACCACGGGACAACTCCGGGAAACTACTCCATTATCTCAAAACTACAAATAGTACAATGGTTTCTTCTCAAGTTTTTGGCCAAACTTGAGGCAATACAAGTAGATGGAAAGATAGAAAAGTTACCTCTCCGAGCTTCAACAAAGACAACAACTCACCACAACCATAGAGCCTTCCAATCTTGTTGGAGAATCCCAAAAGTATTGTGGTGGAAAAGTGAAGAGAATAAGCACAAAACACCTTCTTCTTGAATACCAAGATGAAACCCAAGAGAACCCTAATTTTCTTTCTTCTTTCTTCACCCAAAGAGAGAACCCCAAAAGTTATGTAAAAAACCTTGTTCTGTTTTTTTCTTTTAAGTGTGAAAGCACTAAAGCTCTCACAATACACTCACGTGGGTGGGGTTCGGCCCTACTCATGGACCTGGACCCCACCCAACAAATCTCCCCCTCCAGGGCCATGAAGAGGGAACACCAACCTTGGCTCCTCACATGGAGTCCATCCAGCCAACTCTCTACAATACTCTTATTTCTCCTTCGGAGTAGCCTTCGTCGTCATGTCTGATGGATTCTTATCTATGTGAATTTTCTCAAATAGTATCAATTGTTTCTCCAAAGCATCACGCATCCAATGATACCGAACATCAATGTGCTTGATGCGAGCATGGTATGTAGCATTCTTGCTCAAGTCAATAGCACTTTGACTATCATAGTAAACTACACATTTCTCTTGCTTCAAACCTAGTTCTTGGAGAAATCTCTTCATCCATAACATCTCTTTTCCGCTTCAGTGGCGGCAATGAATTCGGCCTCAGTTGTAGAAAGAGCAACACACTTCTGCAATTTAGACTATCAAGAAACAACTCTCCCTGCAAAAGTGAACAAATAACACGAAGTATACATTCTACGATCAAGGTCACATGCTATATCCGCATATGTAAAACCTTCCAAAACTAGTTTTGCCCCCCCACCCCCACCCCCACCCCCAGAAGGAAAAATAATAATAATAAATAACACAGGCACAACTTGGAAGTCCCCTTTAGCTACCTAAGTATCCACTTTACTGCGTCCCTATGTTCCTTTCCTGGATTATCAAAATATCTACTCACAACACCAACTGCATGAGCTATGTCTGGCCTTGTACAAATCATAGCATATATCAAATTTCCTACAACAAAGGAGCAAGGTATAGCTATCATCTTTGCCTTCTCATCCTTAGTAGTGGGACACATCTTGTTACTTAGCTTGAAATGATTAACAAGTGGTGTGTTAATTGATTTGGCATCCTTCGTGTTGAATCTTTCAAGCACCCGTTCAACATGTTTTTCTTGTGATAACCATAACTTCTTGATCTTCCTATCACGTACTATTTTCATGCCCAAATTTTGTTGTGCAGGCCCTAAGTCCTTCATGTCAAAGAACTTGAGCATCTCCTCTTTTAATTTTCCAATCACTTTAGCATCTTGACCAACAATTAGCATGCCATCAACATCAAGCAAAAGGATAATGAAGTTAAAATCAACAATTTTTTTTAACATACACAATGATCTGCAATTGTTCTTTCATACCCATGACTCAACATAAATGAGTTGAACGTCTTATACCATTGCCTTGGGGCTTGCTTAAGCCCATAAAGACTTCTTCAACCTATAAACCAAATGCTCATTTCCTTTCACTTCAAACCCTTCTAGTTGTGCCATGTAGATCTCTTCCTTCAAGTCACCATGAAGAAAGGCAATCTTAACATCTAATTGTTCAACCTCAAGGTCCAAGCTAGCTGCTAGACCCAAAACCACCCGAATGGATGACATTTTCACAACTAGAGAAAAAATATCATCAAAGTCAATTCCCTTCTTTTGACCAAAGACTTTCACCACTAATCGAGCCTTGTATTTCACTTGCTTCTCACTATCACCCTTTTTCAGCTTAAACACTCAATTATTATTCAAAGTTTTTATGCTTTAAGGAAGCTCAACCAACTCATAAGTATCATTCTTATGCAAGGAACGGATCTCTTCTTGCATAGTCTTCAACCATTTGTCCTTATCTTTATGAGAGTGTGCCTCCTTGAAATTTTTTGGTTCTCCTTCATAATTAAGTGTGTGTATATATATATATATATATATATATATATTCAGATACTGGATACTTCTTTTATGGTTGATGTTCTCTGATAAATTTTCTAAGTTGAGGTCCAACAACCACCACATCTATGCTTCTGATTATCTTCTTCTTTTCTGGATCCCATTGCTTGTACCCAAACTCTTCATTTGCATACCCTACAAATATGCACAACGCTGCTTTCTCATCCAATTTGAATCTTTCTTCTTTAGGTATGTGCAAAAAAGCTTTGCACCCAAAGACCCTCAACTGAGAATAAGAAATATCCTGTTGAGCCCAATTCCTCAAGGGTATATCACCATCCAGAGGAAATGATGGATACCTACTAATCAAGTAACAAGCTGCACGAACTACTTCACCCCAAAAGGACTTGGACAACTTGCTTATTGATAGCATACTTTGGACTCACTCAATGATGATGCTGTTCATCCTCTCAGACACACCATTATGTTGGGGTGTACGAGGAACTGTTTTCTCATGCCCTATGTCATGCTTGGTACAATAAGCTTCAAACTCATTTGAGATTTACTCTTCTCTATTGTCTGTACGGAGACACTTCAACAATTTTCCTCTCTCCCTTTCTACCCTAGCATGAAAATATTGAAAAAATGAAAATACTTGATCTTTAGATATTAGTATGTACACCCAAACATTTTCTTGATGCATCATTAATAAAAGTAACAAAATAAGAGTTTCCACATAGAGACTTCACTTCTATGGGACCACAAACATCAGAATATACCATGTCCAAAATTTCTCCTTTCTTCTTTGGACGACTCCTAGCAAAGGAAACTCTGATTTGCATACCTTTTCCACTTATGTGGGCAGGATGCTTGTCCCACAAATCAGTTGAAGTCTCATCCATGGTGACATTCGTTCCACCATAGGAGACGTGTCCGCGTTTTGTAACCGGAACAACACTTATTGCCTTTAGCAACAACAAGAGAACACTTCATCAACTTCCAACATCCTTTACCAAAAGTCGATTGATAGCCTTCATCATCCAAGGAACCTGCAAATATAAGATTTAGAAGAAGATCTAGCACATGCCTTACATCCTTCAACATTAGCTTCATCCCCAAATTAGTTTCAATATTATACATCTCCCCTTTCGACAACCTGTGAAGAGCCATTATTTTTCATCTTCACGAAGTCGAAATCTCCTGACATGTAAGATAAGAAAAGATGTCTATGGAGTAGCATGAAAGGAGGCACCTACATCAACCACCCAACCAACTGATTGTGAAGATAATACCATACTAATGCAGTCATCATCACAACCATCAACCACACTCACATCACTATCAAGAGTGACAACAGTGTCCTTGTCATTATTTTTGGCTTTCCCTTCTTTATGCTATCTCTCTTTAACTGTCTACAATTTCTTTTCATGTGGCATTTCTTGCCACAGTGGAAGCACTTCACCTTATCCTTTGATTTTGACGTCCCCTTGGATTTTTCACAACTCCTATTCTCAGTAACAAGAGCTTGAGAATTATCAGTTCCTGCTGATTTTTTTTTGTCTCCTCATTAAGCAAGCTACTAGTAACTTGACTCATGGGAAGCATACCATCTAGGGCTAAATTGCTAAGTGACACCACCAAGGTTTCCCAACTCTCAAGAAATGAGCTAAGGAGCAACAAAGCTTGGAAATCATTATCCAAAACCATCTTCACAACAAACAACTGATTCAAATGTTCTACAATGGAGCCACCTTCTTTGAACTTCAAATTCACGAGCTTTCTTATTAAGAAAACATTATTTCCTACAGTTTTCCTCTCGTACAATTCCTCAAGTTTCTTCCAAAGAGAATGGATAGATGTTTCAGTAGACACAATGGAATAAACTATCATCCAACCATTTCCTAATGTGGCCAATACACTTTATGTTCAGTTTCTTCCATTCATTTCTACTGGTTTGGCTCCATCACCTTCAATAGGTGAATACAGGTATTTGCAATACAAAATATCTTCCATTTTGGCTTTTCAAATCAACCAATTTGATCCATTAAGGCTAACCATCATATTTGTTGAGCCTTCCATTTCAATCCACACCCAACCACACCCCAAACAACCTTGCTTTGATACCACTTGCAAGGGAAGACAAGGAATAAGACTTGTCTTCCCAGTTATGTGCAAATCAAAGTAATCAACACAAATAGGGGATATACAATCAAACCAAACAAAAAAATACAACAATAGCAAATAAAGCAAGTAAGAGAGACAAAAGATCAAATACAAAGTCAATCCACAACACCAAGGTTTACGTGGAAAACCCTCCAATGAGAAGGGAAAACCCACAAGACAACTCCAAGAAAATAATCCACCATCTCAAAACTAGAAATAGTACAATCGTTTCTTCTCAATTTTTTGTCCAAAACTTGAGGTAATACAAGTAGATGAAATGATACAAAAGTTACCTCTCCAAGCTTCAACAAAGACGACAACTCATCACAACCACAAAGCCTTCCAATCTTGTTGGAGAATCTCAAAAGTACTGTGGTGGAAAAGTGAGGAGAATAAGCACAAAACACATTCTTGAGCACCAAGATGAAACCCAAGAGAACCCTAACTTTCTTTCTACTTTCTTCACCCAAAGAGAAAACCCCAAAAGTTATTCTGTAAAAAACCTTGTTCTATTTTTTTTCTTTCTAGTGTGAGAGTACTAAAGCTCTCACAATACACTCACCTTTTGAAAATCGCAGTTGAAGATGTTCATAAAGGGAATAGGCCGACAAGTACCTCTAACCAAAGAAGCTATGAGAACATCATCAATGGGTTTCATAAAAAAAAAAGGGCATAAAGTATGAAAGAGAACAATTTAAGAATGTTTTTCAAAGCAGAGGAATGAGTACCAGGAATGGAAGACCATTAAAGGGAAAAGTGGATTGGGATGGGACCATGAGAAGAATTCCATTATAACAATTGAAGAGGATTGGAAAGACTATATTAAGGCAATCATAGGACAGGATACGTGTTCATTTTATTTCGTTGTGTCGTGATTGCTATGAAGTTAGTTTAATACCCAAATATTTTGATACAGAGACATCCAACTTGTAAAATATTGAAAAAAGACCCATTCCAATTTAATGATGAATTAGCTACACTATTTGATGGTACAACGACTTTTGATGAGGATGCCATATATTCACAAAACCCTGGATTAGATGTGAGTAGCCAAAGGAAGTATCGATGTCTGCAATCACATAAAAAGAGAGCTTTAGAGAGGAGATATGGGAGGCAATTACTGACTTAGTGGAACTCTCTCAACTCAGGCTACTTCGGCCTAACCATGCTCACCGTCATTACCAGCCAACAACCCATTTACTACTGTGGCGAAGATGCTTGAAGAGATGGAGGAGGTGGAGGTTAGTAGTAACTTCTACATGGACCTTATAAACGGAACCTATTTGTAGTCGTGCGCCAAGCTACACGTCTTATGTAGTTTTAACCATACATTGTACGGTAGTGGAGTTTAGTTTTAGGAGATGAGATGTTATTTTGGTTTGATACACTTTTTGATACTCGACATGTTTTGATTTCTATTTCATGATCAAGGAACATGCGTTGTTGCATTTAATATGCAATTTTGGCATTTGAACCTTATGGCAGGACCCCGGGGTCCCACATAAATCCGACAGCAAAAGGCCTTTAATTAATTATTTTTCTTGCTTCTTAATTGTCAAATGACCCTACTCTATATATATATATAATTTTGTTTGAAATAAAGTCTTTTTTTTTTTACTTTTTGGTAAGGACCACCAACAATAAAGTCAGATTTATTTATTTTTTTGTATAATTTGAGTACTTCATAGCACCTCGCAAAGGGCACGCTGAGACAAATAGATTGCCATGCCGCACGCTTTCAGCCAATCTGAACTCACGTTGCTACAGACTTTATGGGAGAGACAGGGTCTTATGGGACCCTGAGGTCCAGCCATAAGTTTCATTTGATAAAATATTAACCTTTTTATGGTATGTGGTACACGTTTCTAGTTTGAAAAGCTAACGAGATTATTAGTGGAAGGAATGAGATGTGGAATTTTATATCATGTTATTAGCATAAATGGCTTGAATGGTGTGAGTAGTTAATTTGATTGCTTATGAAAATAGAATAAATGATTTGAGATATTTTGCTAATGCCATTTCATTGTTTTGAAATTTAATGAACAACTAAGATGAAGACATTGAGGAAGCTTTATATTACTTGACATTAGCTCTATGTTTACAAAGTTATCTTCATTCAATGAAAGTGAAGGAAGTGGTAAAATTTCAATTTTATAGAAAAATGTTGGGTTAAAGGAGGTACTTGAAGTAAACTCTCCTTTTAGGTGTCGTGGTTTATTTCGTATGAATAAAAATACCTTTTACCAAATAGCTAATGCAATGAAATAAAGACATCTACTACATCCTATTAGGTGTATTACTGTTGAGGACAACTTAGGATGTTTCTCCTCACACTTTGGACATAATCAAAGAAATTTTATAATTCAAGATAGGTTCCCACATTATGGGAAAACAATACGTCAACATTTTCATAATGTGTTAAATGCCTTTATCAAGTTTGAAAAGGAAATAATTGTGCCTTCATCATTCGATCAGACACCACCTGAAATACGTAGACATTACAAGTACATGTTGTGGTTCAAAGATTGCATTGGTGCAATTGATGAAACATACATATCTACATATATATATAAGCTGATAGACAAGCTGCTTATAGTTGTATGCTCCTTTGATATGCAATTCACTTTGGTATTAGCTGGATGGGAGGGGATAACACATGATTCATGAGTTATGTTAGAAGCAATACCAACCTTGCACTTTCCTCATGCTCCACCAGGTAATTGTGTAACTGCAATTATTAGTTTATCAATAATTCCTTTGTATTTGATACTAAACTGATGGAATGCTATGTAAGGTAAATATTATGCGATTGACACAAGTTACCCAAATATGTCGGGATTTTTTATACCATGTAGAAGAACCTGATACTGATGATGACTAGTTTTTAAAATGCCCATGTGGCACCTTTTTATTGGTGACGTTTTTATTGTATATTTTAGACCATTTGAAGTCTGAAAAATACTATTCATTGAAGTCTAGAAACACTGTTCATCACTTCGAGAATGCACTTCGAGAATGCTACTTCGAGAATGCTATTTCGAGAACACTGTTCAAAAACATTGTTCACTGTAATTTCAAAACACTGTTCATATAACCATGACACTGTTCATGAGATTCGAAATTACTATTCATAATCACTGTTCATGACACTGTTCATGCGATTTACTGTTCACGAATCTGGCATTTATTATTATTATTACTTCAGTTTTCTTTGAATATTAAATGCTGTGACAGTTTTGACAGTTTTTCTTGGAGTATTCAATTCCTTTGCAGTTTCTTTGAAGCATTTAATAGGTAGCTCTCCATTCAAGAGGTGTGACTTTTTATTAAAAATGAGGCATTTCTTCATTGAGGAAGAGGGTCTCTCTATTTAAAGGAGGCTATTTTCTCACTTAAAAGGGGGGAAGAGAACAGAAGAGAGAAAAAAAGACACAGAAAGAAGAAAGAGAAAAGAAATACACAGAGATATACGGGATCATTCCCCAATTAAATAGATAGAGAATTCTATCATTCTTCTATCATCCCCTTCTTTTTTTGTATATACATTTTCTACAATGTATCGTGTATATAATATTTTCTCAAGAATAAAGTGAGAAGAATGAATGCCGTATGGCAATCCATGGATGTAGGCGATATTGCCGAACCATGTAAAATCTTGTGTTCTTGTATTATTCTACATTATTTTTGGAATTCGTGTTTGTTGGATCGATGTAACATCGCCCGAATGGCTGAGTCTTTGGTTTAGGCGAGCGGTTGGAGTATTCCCGAACCTCAAAAGACCTTATCCACCTTATCTGGCACAAATCGGTCATACGAAGAGATCAACAGCTAGATCAGCCCAAACTGATCCTATTTACCGATTTGTGCATCACCAGTACCATCTTCAAGATTATCTTTGTGGAGGTGGAAGACTACTTGGATCAAAAGAGAATTTTAACCATTGCCACTCATCATTGAGAAGTGTAATTGAAAGATGTTTGATGTGTTAAAAGAACAATTTTTATTTCCGAGATGATATTTTTATACCTTCTTACTCGTATCAAACTTGAGTGAAAATTGTAGTTGCAGCATGTGTTATACACAACTTTGTTAGACAATAAGCGAGGTAGGATTGGTTACTTTATCAATACGAGAATGAAGATCCGATCATTGTTGAGAATGACAATGAGATCGATCCTGATAATTTGGTGCCACCTCAACACCTCAACATAGGAATGGGATGGGAGTGTTTAGGAACATGCTCGCGGATGCAATAAAACGAGATCTTAGATACGTGTTTTGTAGATTCTTTTTTTGCTTTTTTTACCATTCAGAAGGAAAAGCTGCATCAGTCTATCAAAATATTTCCCATGTATCACAAGGAACATTGACATGCAGAGTGACCACCTGAAAACTTTTATGGATGAAAATTGTCATGTAGGCATTAAATGAAAGATGGTTCCAAATAAATAAAAAGGAAAACTGTATTTTTCAATGGGCAAAATAGGATTATTATCAGCACCATTTGAAAGAGAGAGAAAGACCATTTGAAAGAAAAGAGAGGAGAGAGAAAGAGAGAGAGAGAGATAAATGAATGAGACTGCCTCCTTTTCCTTTCACTCTATTGCACATTTCTTGTAAATGATATGAAATTTAATATGTTACAGAACAAAATTGTGTGGTGGTGCAGCAAAGATCACACCAATGTTCACTAACTCTCAATTAGAAAGATCATTTAAGCTTTGAACAGACAAAAAATGAAATTGCACAAGCCTAGCCATCCTATCCTCTCCAACCAACATCTCTCTTCAAGTGGATTGGGGACTTCGAGATTTTGCTGTATGGTGACATGTTCTCTTTTGGATGATGCCTATAGATCGTTCTCATGGATTAGTAGTTACAAATGAGGAAGAAAAAAATTCCTCACCATAACTCAAAAGTCCTGCAAAGATGCACCAACCTAATGGGGCAAGCAGTGAAGGGTGTGTGACAGATATTGATTCCATAAAAAACAATTTCAGGTCAAGGATATCAGTCACAAATAATACTTACTGCTGCAATCAAGGTTGGTGAAATTCATACCTGAAAGAACAGGGACAATAATAACAAGAGAATGCAGTAAGACAGAACTGAGAACCAATCTCGAGACCCCATATGCTGCAGTACCTTCCCAATGCTCCTCCTTGAGGGGGCTGCCACAGAAGGGAGGATACGAGGAACGCCGAATCAATTCAAGATCATCAGTAGGGTATGACATAAGGCAGAGCACAAACATCAGCCGACTCTATCTGCAGAGCTTTTGACCACACCTGCGGTGTCTTGTCATCCCCAGAAAATTCCCTCTTGGGCTTCTTTGACTGAAGATCATTGCTGCTGAACAGCCACTCCTGGTCGTCACCATCAGACCATTCCCCCAGTTGGGGTACAGAGAGTATCTGACTCAGATACTTGGAATCGGGGTGGGGTGGTTTTGTGGATGCTTCACCATTTTCTTTGGCTTGTACAGGTGCACTTGAAGGCCTTGATAAGCAACCAGGAGATGGCTGAGCTTGAATTATACCATTAATCTTCTGTTCCTTAATATCCACCTTACGATTATTGGCAGCCCCCTGTGAAGTAAACTGGATCGCAGTTTGGCATGGTTGCAAATTCCTTCCATTTTCCGTTAAAATGTGAGAGGAAGAGACAGGTCTTGCCATCTTATTAGACCGAATTTCATTGCCTGTAAGAAAATTTTAATGTAGTAAGCAATGATTAGATTATAAGAATCTAACAAACATCATGATGCTAATTGATTCACCTTGGAAAATGCTGCTAGTCAATTGTAATCAATTTTTGGTAGAAAGAGTTTTATCAAAGCATAAAATAAGCCACCAAATGCCTTAAGATAAAGACAGGCTATTGGGTACCGGATTATTGATGAAGAACTGCAATAGCTCTGTTATTACTGTTGGACATAAACAGCTCAAGTTGTACTTCTAACAACTTAACAACAATAGTGGTGTTGCAGCCAATTGAGAACAATAGAGGTGCTAAAGTACAACCATCATAAAGAACAAGATAGCTTACCATGTAGAAAACCATTTGCGTCGAGTTCCTTGCGTTTCCGAAGAATTCCTTCATTAGCAGCACTCTTCTTGCTGTCCTTAGGAAGTTGTGAGGATTTAACATTTGGAGTATCTTTTGGTCCCTTTTTGACACATTCTCGTAATTTATCTTGCTCTTTATTTTTGTGTTCTCTTTTCTCCTTCTCTTTTTCCTTCTCTTTATCCTTGTCTTTACCCTTTGATTTGCTTTTCTTCTCTCGATCTTTGCCATTGAGTTTCTCCACTCGCTTCTCATCACCTTCCTTATCTTTATTTTTTTCTTTACCTTCCATCTTCTTCTCAGCATCTTTCCCCATTGGCTTACCCATTCCATCAACTCTTCTTTGATCAATCGCACTGAAGTTCTGAACAGCTGCATTACCCATACTCTGTTCCTTATCTCTGCCATTGAGTTTCTCCATTCGCTTCTCATCACCTTCCTTATCTTTATTTTTTTCTTTACCTTCCATCTTCTTCTCAGCATCCTTCTCCAGTGGGCTACCCACTCCATCAACTCTTCTTTGATCAATCGCACTGAAGTTCTGAACAGCTGCATTACCCATACTTTGTTTCTTATCTCTGTTTCTCTGCCCATCTTCTTTTCCATCCTCACCCCTCTTGTCCTTATTTTTTTCGTTTCCTTCAGCCCAATTGCCAATATCTTTCTCCACAACTCTGTCCATCCCCTCGGCTCTTCTTTGATCTGATCCAATAAACTTCTCAACCATTTGGTTTCCTGTTTCGCATTCTTCATCTCTGATACGTCTGCACAACTCCTGTATGAACTTAAAATCATTGGGTTCTTCCACACTCTGGCCGTTTTTTCCAAGTTCATCATGGTAATGCTCAGGTTTCCCTTCAATTCTCTTCTCATCTGAGGT
>JAUPMG010000006.1:6511341-6529862 GCA_031762675.1 Pachysandra terminalis | reverse complement strand
CTAGGAACTACATGCAGATGTGTATTCCTAATTTTGCTTAACATCTGCCCAGAAAAAGGGACCACAAGTGTCCAATAGCACACTCATCAAGCAATAAATTGAACTTCCCAGACAATTCAGTACATACTGGGGCTGTGTAATAATTTTGTGGCATAACCCTGAAGAGAGATCTTCTATGAAGAGACAGAGAGAAAATCATGAGTAATGTAACATCTAACACCATGATCAACTACTTCACACCCTCTTGAGGAAAAGTCTATTCCATGAAAAGGGAAACATCAGAACATAAACAAATGCATCTTATAATCTACACCAAAAAACAAATATTCATAGCAGCAATTGGTAAAGTAACATACAAACTACAGTTATCATGTACTAACTTTCCAATGTAAAGAAAAGATGAGCAATCGTAAACAATAGGTACAAATCAAAATAGGCAATATAGCATACACACTAAATAAGCTAGAGCGACATAAATAAACGCAAGAGAACCTAGCAATGGTACTTAGGAAATTAATAAACCTTCGTTAGTATGTCTGCATCGTCAGTCCTGGCCTTCTTTTCATATCCTGGTGGCGGAAACAGAAAGCAGCGAGACATTGCACAGAATACCAGAACTGGAAAAAGGGCTCCTTGTACAATCCAAAATTGCTTCTCCTAGTTTCCAATTGTGCTGTTCCAATAAGGGAACTGAGCAATAACAGTGCTCCTGTCCATGCAACATGTCCCCGCACTCATTTCCAGCCTCAGTAATGTTCCATGAACTTCTGTGTCTTCGAGAACCAGTATTGTAATTTTCAAAAATCAACAATAAAATTTTCCAATTGCCACCTCCAGGATTTAAAACTGAAACCAACCACCAGTCTGAACTGATGAAATCTACTGAAATTAAACACTGAACTAGCTGGACTTTGCCAGATAAAGGAAATATTTCAAGAACTCCTACAACTATGAATATCTATTAAGCTATGTCAACCTGAACGGCTTGCTCTTCTGTCTCCCCAACTAGAAAAAACAGAGAACCATCATCACCTGCTCCGTAATAGCAAAATCCGATATCAAGAGCATCTCCCGCTAAAGAAGATCAAAATCCCCGAAAGAAAACCACAGACACTTCAATGAATCCCCAATTCTTCATATCTAACAATATTTTAACGTGCAGTCTTCCTCCATATCCCAAATCACAAATTAAATCTTCTCGTATACAGATTCAATTGCCGAAAGAGTGAAGATACTCAACACTGTAACTATAATCCAAAACCACTACTTCCCAGAAAGATACCGACTTGGGCCCATAGTATACAAACCTCGCAATCTCGATTGGACTTCAAGAACAACTCAACAATCCAAAACTCCCCTCCTTATTCCGCAATATCCAGTCTGATCGTAACCCTAACAGTCACAAACCACAAAATTAGAACCATTCCACTGACGATCGAACCAAAACCTAACAAAATCCACCAACAGAAACACAATAAAGACACCCCCAAGTAAGAAAAACCCTAACCCTGAATCTTCAAAACATAAAAACTCGATCAAACCAAAAAAATAAAAACCTTTATTCTTGCCAATCTCTCTCTTATTACTTGATAAACACAATAAGAAGAGAGCTAACAGAAGCTCGATTAAGAGCATTAATGACCAAAACTTAGAGATTTACATAGAAAAAACAAAAAACAGTAGTTTCTTTAGATTTTATTACCTTGTCCACTACAACATGGACATTGTAGAAGGACAAGATCTCAGACAAATAACATAGAAAAAGAAATCGATTCCAATCTCTCTCTCTCTCTGTTATTCTCTCTATATTTTGATTCTCTCTGTTTCTTGCAGACCTTCAAATGGGTTTTGTTCGGAAATTACACGCAAAAGATATGAACACGCTCTTTCTCTCTCTTCAAAGAACCCCCAGAAAGGGAAGAGAAACACACAAGAGGGTTGGGCAAGGACTATTTATAACTAGAGATGGAGAAACAGAGAGAGAAGGAGGGTGAGAAAACGTGTTAAAAAGGCATTGAGGATAGAAAGAGAGAGAGAATGGTAAGAGAATGGAAGCAAGTGGTCGTATCTATCCACCTGGCAATTTCTAATGAACTGAGGACATGTGGGTTGGTTCCCTTCCCATTCCACTTCTTGTGTCTCTCCACGTGGCACTCTCACCAAAGCTGTTCTTTTATTGGAGTTTGGATCTGTCCATACACGTGTTTATTGCCTGTCAAAGGAATGGACTATCCATGTGTGGGAGGGTGTTTTAAGAGTACAAATTCATTTTTGCCTTGTATTTTTGTAAAGTTAAGGGTCTTTTTTCTTGTTTGAGCATAAGCATAAGGCTGTGTTTCGAGCCGGAAAGTGCAGGAAAGATTATTGCGGGAATGTGCGGGAAAGTTAACTTTTCTGCAAAATAAGTGTTTGGGTAGCCAGAAAATGTGGGTCCCACAAAAAAAAACAGTCAAACTCTGTTGATAAAAAAAAATAGTCCGATTTTGTCGGAAAGGAAAATAAAACCTTGAGGGGAATAGTACATTTCCCATCCTACCCTTTACATCAAATCATCTTTTTGAGTCGGGTTCGACCAGTCTACCAACAGGTTGATGAAACCTAGTCCCGAACACGACCCATTTAATAATTATTGTCGACCCTAATCCGTTTAGTCGGGTCGGGTTGGGTCGTAAATTGCCGGCTCTATCCCCATAAACAATGTTCCACATTAAAATGGTATTGCTATATCTAATTTGTCTTTATTTTATTAAAAAAATTCTCGTATACAAGGAAGTGTAAAACAGGTGGACGAAAAAATTTTCTCATTCATTCCTGTCAAGCAAACATCAAAATAAGATTTTCTGTCATTTTCTTGACGCAACCAAACAGCGTTGACGGAAAATGAAATTTCTCTCCTATATTTTACTTTACTGCATATTACTTTCCTAAAATATTTTCTGACATTTCTTGGCATCCAAACGGAGCCTAATTAAATTGTTAATGGAAAAGATGTGACAAGTAGAATAAGTTCACATTGGTTTTGTGTTTGTCTCTCTCTCCCCTCTTTGATTCAGTGGATTCCCGAATTTGAGCCAACTCCATTGTGGCAACTTCGAAACCTCATAAGAATGACTAAAGCAACTGGGCGGTCAACAATCTAATGTCTCAACAATGGCTAACTACTATGCCTGAGTGTCTTAAGGATGTAATTCGGGATCACCTCATTGGCAGGTCATATGATCCTATTGATGATTTTCTATTGAGATTAGGAATATGTGTGTTGATTTCTTAGGAAGGGAAATATAGTTAGGTTGCAGAATGTACAAACCAAAAGCTCAATGGATATTGAAGTATAGTAGGAATTATATTATCAAAGTCAAATGATAGTTAAGAGGGTTGAACACAAATAAAGGGATAAGAAGTATGCATTGAACATCTTCAGTATGCGTGTCGAATGTACTTCCAATGGATGATTGTAACTCATAGACAACGGGGAAGAAGTAATGAACGCATAGTGTCACTCTACCTACCTTGAGTGAAGTGGCACTACAAGTTGGCCCCCCTTAAAATTCCTCCGTTTTTTAAAATTACTGTTTTATGTATATATTTTTTAAAATTATAATTTTATACTCATATATATATTATTTATTTATTTTAACTTTTTAAAATTACACTCTTACACATTTTTTTTTAAAATTAGTATTATACCTATTTATAAGGTTGTCAATGAGCCGAGCTAGCTCAGCTCGTATGACCCAAACTTGAGCTCCATATGAGTCGAGCATGAGTCCGAAGAAAAGCTCACACTAATGAGCGTGAATTGAGCTTGGGTAGGCTCGACTTGGCTAAAACTTGGCTCGATTTTTTTTATAAAATTATACATATATATTCCTATATCTTATATTATATATTAATATTAAACATATATGTTAATATATTATGTTATATATAATAATAATAATAATAATCAATTATAATATTAATGTATTTTGACTAATCTAAGGTTTTTTACAAGTCTGAGTCTTTTATAAACTGAGCTTTTTGTGAGTCAAGTTTGAACCTAAAATATTTAAACGAGCCTAAGCCTTGCTCAAGGTTTACAAGCCCAAGTCGAATTGGACAAAGCTCAGTTCGGCTCATTTACAGCCATACATATTTATTAATATATTTAAATTTCGTTGAAATTTTATTTCTTGATTTTGTTTAAGTAGGCAAAACCAAAATCCTAAAATTTTGCTCTAAAAGATTTCAGACAAATTTAACAAAAAAGTTAAAAAAAAAAAAAAAAAAAAAAAACTGTCAAAATAATTAAATTTGATTAAAATAATCAAATTATTTTGTTAAAATCATTGAATTTTCATAAGAAAACTTCGATGATTTTTTGCTATATAAATAAAGAAAGAATAGACAAGTGTCTTATTTAAATTTCATTTATTGTTTGTAATTTAATTTGCGCCCCCCGCCCCCCCTAAAAAAAAAATTCTGGCTCCGCCCATGCATACAACTAAAGACTGCGTCAACTTTTTTTTTTATTTATAAAAGAGTTGTTTTAATGCTTTGGATATGAAACAATTAATTTACTGTTTGACATTTATAATTTACTTGCTAAAGACTGGAGTGTTTCTATTAAGCATAGACACAGAGAAGGTAATATATGTGCAGACTCTCTAGTTAAAATTGGACACTCTTTACAAGATGAGCTGCACATATATCAGGACCCTCCCGAGATACTGAAAAACTGCTTATTTGCCAATGTTATGGGGCAAACCTCCTACAGGTTCTGTTCAACTGTTTAGTTAAAGTTAATATATTTTCGTATTTCACCAAAAAAAAAAAGAAATATATTGCAAGTCTTCACCCAAGCATCTATATACCATATTATATCATTTTGTTCTCTTTCAATATTATGGCAAATGCATTCCCACACATACATGGATTAAAGCCAAAATCAAGACAACATTCATTTTTTTTTTATTAAATATAACATAAGTAATAAGGATTACTAAAAAGTCATAAGCAACAAGTGATCTAGATTTTTTCTTAAATATGTGGTTTTATTATAGTTGTAATATTTTAGTAAATAAATCCTAATCACTCATTCTACTGAAAAGTTAAGAACAATATATGCATGTTAAAAATATTTCATTACCCCTTGATATTAAAATGGTATTCCAAAAATAATTTTATATAAAATAAGTCCCACTCACTCGTTATATCGAAAAGTTAAGAACAATTTATGCATACTAACAATATATCATTACTCCTTGATATTTAAATAGTATTCCAAAAACATTTTATATAATTTAGAATTATTTTAATTTAATTACTAATAAAGCCAAATGACACCTAATTGTTTTACGACCAATCTCACAGAAGAATCACGCTACGTGGAACCTATGAATCCTTGATTTGAAAATCTACTAATGGGCCACATGCCCGGGCTTATTAAAAAAACTATCTTTTATTCAATGGATTAACGTTTTCATGTATTGAAACTATCATTATTATAATTAAAAATAAAGATAAATAACATATGGTATGATATAAACTTTAGAAAACATAGAAAATAAACATTTTAACTAGAACATGGGAATGGACTTATAGGAATTTTGTTTAGGAACACATATTTATACAAGGCAAGCTTAAGCTATATACCGTATGCAATTCGTTTTTCAAGAGTTTCCACTCTTACCTACCAAATCATTAATGATCAGACTTGAATCCTCTTCAATTATCAAATTTTTATAACCTTGATGGACAGCCATTATGATGCCTTCCGGATAGGTGAGATCCTCCACGATCAAAATCTCACAGATCCCAATATTAATCGCCAATCTACATAAAAAATTTCCTTCGTCGTCCTTGCAAATTGCACCTGCTCCAGTAGCACTCGGATGTCCCTTAGCCGCACCATCAAAGTTCAGTTTGACAAACCCTCCACTAGAGAAACTCCAACAAACAAAAATAGATTCTCTGGGTATGGAATTTTAGTCACTTTAACAAGCATTACCGAATTATCTTGTAATGCCTACAAGCAATTCAAAGTATAAGTGATATTTGGCTGAACATTCTCAAAGATTACCAAATTTCTTGTGAGCCATATCGCCCATAAGAAATTTGTGCACATAGCCGGAAGATTAAATATGTGCTCAAGGACCTAAGTGTCATGCCCCAAATCCGAAATGTAAAAATCTCGAGGATTATATAAGGGAATAACCTTCGGATCCAAATCCATGGATGTGGATAACCATTCACTAAAGCACAACCCTCATGTGGTTAACCAGAGTTAACAAAAGATCAGCGGAAGTCTTATTAAAATTCAAATCCATATTCTAATCCAAACTAACCAAGTTAAAGTTAATCAAAACCAATTCAACTAATCTATCACATCCCAGGCCCTCAAAAGGGGTCAAACCAATTAAAAAGAGTTAATTCTCAGTATCTTTATATTCTACTAAAAACTATAAAACATCTTCCAAGAATTAATTCCCTTCTAGCCGCATACTACTCGAACTATCCACCTGTAAAAATATAGGTTGAGCAAAGCCCAGTAGCGAATCCAAAGAACATATAACAACTATTTTCATAGAATCATAATAATACAAATTGTTTCAGCATCTTCACCCAACAAATAAGTAATTCACTCCCAAGGTTAAGCATACTCATGCATCATAATATTCTTAAATTCATATATATTATCTGACCCAATCATCCAATTATCATATTACTCATTTCCTTATATGCCACATGGTCATCATATTTGATAAGTACATACATACAACTCAATCTCATAAATACAACACCATTCATTTTACTAACATATGATCTTATTATATATTATCAATCACCCCACATAGTCCCACTATGCTACAACACACAAAAAATACGTATGGTCAAACCATACTATGAAACACCACAGTATACTCAATGCATACATGGTCCCACCACATGTCACACCACAATGCACACAATATATAACACACACAGTCCCGCTATGGTATATCACACAATATATATCATACACACAATCCCACTATACATCGAGCACTTATCCCACATGGTCCCACCATGTACATACACAATATACATGATCCCATCATGCATTAACAATCATATCACATGATCCCATCATGTTCAACCATAATCCACATGATCTCATCATATGTACAACTAAATCCAATCATTTAGGGGCTTGCACCCACGGTAGATTATACCATTCCATACGGCCATTCCAGATGGTCCCACCATGCTTCACACACCATCACATCACAATGCTCACAAACATTCACTTCAAACAATAAATGCAATGTATAATGATGCATAATGAGATGAAATGATGATCATGAATGCAGATGATGCAAATGCAATGCACAATCAATCAAACATTCAACAATTCTTTAAGGGACTTTCACCTACAGAAGAATGCTCAAGTTACAACCATCCAACTTTAGGGACTTCCACCCACGGCTGATCATATCATTATTGGCCATCACCTTTCTGAGACTTGCACCCACGGTTGGAATCCACCATATGATTCATTCACCTTTAGGGACTTGCACCCACGACTGAATTCACCAGCCAATCACAATCAAGCATACATATATCAAATCAATCCCATTGACCTGAGGATGTTCCCAGCATCTGACATAGTATAATCATGCAACAAATAAACAAGTCAATCTCATTGACTCAAGGATGCTCCCAGCATCACATACAACATATTCATATAGCACACAAGTCAGTCAATCACATTGACTTCTAGTGGATGCTCCCAGCACCACTCACAACAATCACAGTCCACATGGCCTAGCCATAGGATCATCACAAAATAGGGATGTCCAACATGCTCTTATACACATTCCAAGTTAGGATTTGAGATCCTAGAAGTCAACAAGGCGTCATAACACAATCACAAATCAAATTATCCTATAAGTTGCCACTCAACTTGCCAAACTAGACATTTCAAGCAAATGGTTATACCAAATCCCATACAAGTGTTTCGCACACAAACCAAGCATGCACACGTGTTCTAAATCTCCTCAAAGAACTTTCCCTAAAATTTCACCTTATATGGCGTTTGATCGATGCTCGGTATCAATCAAGGGTCCTACCGAAAGTTTCGGTACATGTCTCGGTATCTGCCGAGACTTGGTCGATGGTCCAGAGAGTTTGTACTCTCTCGGTAGGTGTTTCGGTACATACCGAAGTACCTACCGAATATCTCAGTCCATCCCTCAGCATGTGCCGAGGCTTGGTACAATGTTCCAGAGAGTTTGTACTCTCTCGGTAGATGTTTAGTATCTACCGAACGATCTACCGAAGCCTATTTCTGGCCCAGACTTCAAGGTTTTCCTAGAGTTTTTGATTACTCCTCTAATAACACATAATTTCACACCTTTTGACGTCAAAACTTCCCATTTTATTATTAGGTTAATATTGCCCTAATTATCTTATTTAAACCACTAATCAATTTAATCACAATAGTAATCAAGTTTTAAATCTGGTGATCTCTGATTTTCATATGTATTTCTAAATTCTCAACATGAAACAAACCACATATGATCAAACAATGTTCACTCCACAAGATCTGAAATAATCAAACATTAGATCATCGCATTCCAATAAATCATGCTATCATACAATATGGAATTCAATGTTATTCAAATCTATCAGATATATTATCAAACACATCAAAATCATTATAATATTCAATTCATGGATAAATTCATAGTCTACATATTTATCGAGATAATTAAGATTCGAATAGAGTTCAAGGATTTCAACAAGATCTTGCTGATGATATATCATGCGAAATCACACACATCTTCCTAATATATTATCTATAGCATTAAGATAATCCCATGAACGTAACTGTCGTAAATTTGATGGAGAATCCCTACCTCACAACCTAGTCGTAGTTCCACTCTACTTCAAGTTTTGCCTGTCTTTTGAGATGTTGCTTAATAAGAGTTCTACCATCTTGTTTCTTTTCTCCATTCTCATCTTTGCTTTCATCGAAGATTTCATACCCTTCCTCTTGCTCTTCATCTTCTTCCTTTACATTCTTTGCTCTCTTAGCTCTTTGTGAGAGCCCCGAAATTTTAAAATTTTAAAATAAGGGCATTTTGATAATTTTTGTGTCATGGTAAGGCCACGAATAAGAAATTTCAAAAATGCCGTCAACGCAAAAGTTTGTGTTTATATATAATTATAAGTTAAGCAAAATAAGAAAATGTAGTTGGTAACACCTAAAATGAGTATTACCTAGGTTGGACCATAGAAGGAACAAGTAGCTTCTTGTAGAAGATAGCAATACCCCAAAGAAAGTATAACCTAAATGGATTATAGCAAATTCATGCTGTGGCTTCTTAAGGAAGCTAGCAACACCACAAGGGATGTGTTCCTAGTAGGACTATAACAAGGCAATTGTTAGCTTCTTTAGGAAGCTAGCAACACCTAAATGAGAGTGTCCCCAGTTGGACCCTAGTAGCCCTTATGCGTCTTGAGGAAGCTAAATGAAGAAAGAGACAAATCGTCTCTTGGCCTTAGGTTTAGTTGGTTGGAGAAAAAGAAAGAAGAAAGGGGAAATCGTTGGAGAAGAAAGGAGAAGAAGAGGAAATCTTGCAAGGAGTATTTTTCTACAAAATAGGTGAGTAAAGATACTAATTTAAGAGAAGATCATGAGTTTTGTATGATTTTTGATGATTTGATATACATGATTTCAAATTTGTTTATACTTTGATCATGCATTATGAGATCCCTTGCATGGGTAAGAATGTTAGTGTTATTGAATAAATTGAAGTATGTTTAAATTGCTAAAGCTGTAAGCGTAGATTGCTAAAACATAATTCAAAACGATTTCTGGGCTACTGTGTAGCTGGCGAACGATCGCCACTGTCGATCGATCGACAATCAAGATTATCAACAGAAATGGATTTTTGGTGTCCAAATCTCTATTAGTATTGTGGCTTTGTGGTGAAACTTTTGTATGAGAACATTATTGAATGTGATGATATGTTCTAAGAAGGAAATGCATGTTTTAGCATAATAAAATCTGTAAAATACTTACCTGTCTTTTAGTGTTCACATGTGTGATTGTATTCATACTTAAGTATTATGTTCGTGAACTAATGATGAGGTAGAGACACTCGCGATATCGAGAAGCATGGATTAGGGATGTGTAACCCAAACCCCTAGATGCTTATGTGAGAACTACTGATTAGTGGAAGTTAAATGATCGAGATTATGTTGTAAATGGATCATAAAGAGAATTAAGAGATGGTCTTAGCCCTTGATCAAAAAGGAGAAATGTGGCATGATGATTCATAAGTATTAATCATCTTGTGTTGATTTAATGGAGCATACATACATCATATATAATGTCGTATGTCGAACTGTCTACATTATGAATTGAGTAAAGTATATAGACAAATCATAATATATTAGGATGTACTGTGAACCTATAGCCATACTACATGACACGTAGCGAACAAAAAATGAGATAATGAATTATCTAATCAAAAGATACAGAAATAAAGTGATTGAACCTATTATCTTTGACTTGACTCCCAGTTAGTGAGTTTGGACTCATCATGGTGTGGTCAAGGCAACAGAGTAAGTCCTTGGGAAACACATGATTGATGTTGGTCGTATCAAGTATGGTCTCCAATGTTGTTGCATTTGGGTGAGGGATTTGCTATCCCAAGAACCCTCGAACTATGTGTGAATGTGTGAACGATAGATCTGGCCGCAGTTGTTACCCCTACCACGAAGGGATGTTTCACAGTAGTGATACCCTTGGACTTTGGGGGTGCTTCACAGTAGTGATGCCCTGGGAGATGCGTCACAGTTGTGATATTCTCGTCCTTGATCCATGATATGTCGGCGTGAGTAGTGGGAGTTTGTCTTCGACACTAAGGACATATGTTATCCTTATGTCGTTGTGGATATCTGGTACATTATAGAAGAACTTTATATATTGTTGTGGATATGTGAGGTCTCATCTTCTATGAAAGAAATTGGAAAGTTTCCGCTGATAGCATGATGCCGTGAGATAGATACTTGCAGAGGGATACCTGTCTTCTACAGAACGAATAAAGATTTGAATATGTATGGTGTGAATTTCTGACACATACAAACGCGTGACTTGAACTTACGAGGGTTGCAAATCCCTTAAAAACCATTCGGTACATATGGTATTAGTAATACCCAAGACTTGACAATCCATTTATACAAACGGTGATTTGGGATGCTAGCAGGTCTGATACGAATACCTGCAAATACACACGAATATTTAGAAAGAACTTTATGGTCGTAAACTGTTGGGCATTAGTTGTCAGGCCATTATGGTCGGGTTCTTCGGCGTATTGTTATCATGTAGTGAACCCATGTGATTGAACTCATGACATTGATTGCATGATTGGATGAAAACGTGATTGTATACATGTTATTAAATTCATGACACGGATAGCATGATTACATGGAAATATGAGTGTGTGCATGTTAGTAAATGCATAGCATTGTTTTCATGACCATATGAAAAACGGATTATTCTGTTAGGTTAGTACTCTTTACTTGCTGGGTCGTGTAGCTCAGACCTTTGGCCCTAAATATTTCAGGTAACTTAGAACTGTTAGTTATTCCTGAGGGAGTGTTTCATGGCTATGATCGTGCCGGAGTGCTTGGCGATCGTGCCTTCTGTTGCTGTTTAGCACAGGTGATAGTTTTAATTACTATTGTATTTCAGATATATGATATATTTGAACTATTTTATTATTTTCTTTGGGCATCTCAGGTGTGGTGATGTTGTTGATTCACACCCTGATGGATGAGTTGTATATATTCAAGTTTTTGATTATGGGTTATATTCCGCAGTTTATCTTAAATTGTGATAAATGATAATTGTTGTTCTGAGGATTGTAGGTTGGCTTCCACCCTCACATATGATATGATATTAAGGAGATTTTTTACGTTGGAGGGTGAAGGTCATGCCTTAGCGTTCCAGACCCACTCGTGCTGACACGTGTGCGCCTGGAAATGCGGGGTATGACACTCTTCTTGCTCTCTTCTTCCTACAGTAAGCCTTTCTCTTTTTCTCCATTATCTCCAGTTTCTCCTCTTTTTGTCTTGGTCTCCTCATATTCTTCTCTAGAGTTTTCTGATTTTCCTCCTCTTCTTTTATGTACGTATCAAACAACGGGAAAGTTGTTTCCTTCTCTCCTCTAATGGACGTGTGGAACAAAGGGAGGGTTTCTTCTTTTCTTTCTTCCTAATTTGGAGGAGTTTAACTTAGGGAGAAAGTTTATAGTTATCTAATTAAACTTTTGAATTTAAAATTCAAAACTAAATATTCCTTAATGGAGAAATCGTCCAGCTCATATTAGGTTCTGGTTTTCCAGTTTTAACCTTTTTGTTTATTTTAAATTACTTAATTATCTAATTCTCTAATCCTTATTTGGGTTTCACATTAGATCCTAGGTCTAGCCCAAAAATCCAGTCTAGCTTTAGTTCTAATTAAAGGTCCAATTCAAATTAAGGTTCCAAACCCAATTAAGATTCAATGTTCATTCAATTCTTAAGTTAATTGGTAGGGTCAGGGTCACTACACTAGGAGAATCAAAGGAAAGTTTTAGCCACTCTTTCAGGCTAGGAAATTCAACCCAAGGAAGATCTTCCCCCAGTAGCCGCAAACCAAACAGTACGGGAGAACGAGCACTCAATAAAGAGATGGACAGGGTTTATTGGGTGAGAGTTCCATTAATAGCAATCCTCTCGATTTAAACCCAATCGTTCGCAAATAAGGTTGTGAGTGGGGAGCGCAGTTTGAGCACATTTCCAGACAAACAGTCTAATTTTTTTAGGGCACGGAATATGCCAAAGCTTATTCCATAAATTTTTTTGACTTACCTTTACCGGTATGGCAATGTATAAGTTTGTAAGTAGAAGCCACATAAAACTTACCAGAATTGGTATTGTGCCAAATGATTTTGTCTCTAACCTCAATTCTAGCAATAGGAATAGCACAAATAATTTCAGCAATCTCACAAGGGCATTGTTGTTCAATTAAGGGGGAGTTCCACACTTTAGTCTCTTGGACGATAAGTTTGTACAGGCCTGTTGCCACTTAGAAAAAGACATACATGGGATCCAATTTGGATCTGAAATGTTAAAGGACTTGACATCAACAATAGTTCATCCGACACCCGAATAGGCCCACCCTTTAAGTACAACAATTTGTTTCCACATATAAGTCTTGGGATTTTGCGGAGGCCTCCAAGAATCCACCATTTCAAAGGTACTTGGCTTTCATCATTCTAGTCCAAAGGTCATCTGACCCTGAGACCAGTTGCCAAGTTCTTTTTAAGTTACAAAGTTTCATTGAAGCTTTTTGGGTGTTTGATATTAAGGCCCCGAGCTGACTTTCGGGAGCATATAGTTTCCCAATTATAGTGTGCAATGTTCTGTCCTTACAGTGTTTTTACCAAAAGAATCTCTAGCCCCTTTATCAATATCATGCAGGACACTACACAGGAGGTTAAGGCAGGACATAAGGTGATGAGGAAGCCCAACCAATACGATGTTAATAAAAGTCACCCGTCCGGCCTGAGACAAAAGTTTGCTTTTCCGGGAAGCCAATCTCTGGCTAAACTTAGCCATAAGATCAATAAAATCAGCTTTTTTAGGCTTCCCGGAAACCATGGGGGCACCTAAGTAGGCTTTCTGTTTCTAGACACATTTGAGACCGAAGTTTTCAGCCAAATTCCTTTTTTTATGCCATTGATGTTAGGGCTCACAACAATACAAGATTTAGTTCTGTTGATTTTGTTTCCACCCTCAATATCGAATTTTTCAAGTATAAGTTTTAGGACTTGATAATCAGAACTGTCAATCTGGCCTAAGATCAGTAGCTCATCAACAAACATGAGATGTGTTATAGCCGGGCCATCCCTACTGATGTTTATGCCATGAATTAGATTGTGGCAATGGGCAGTGTTCAAGGCAACAGTAAGGGCTTGCTGAGACAAGATGAAAAGATAAGGTGACAGAGGGTCACCCTGTCTTAGGCCACGCTCAGGAACTATGAGTCCTTGGGGGGACCCATTAACAAGAACACTATAAGTCACATATCTAATACAGAACATGATGAGGTTAATCCATCTACTATGAAACCCAAAAGCATGCAAAATATTCTCAATGAATTCCCAACTTACTGAGTCATAGGCCATAGAGACCATTTTTTCCTTTAGTCTTTTTATCCATAGTATGAAATACCTCTTGGGCGATAAGAATATTATCATGAATGAGCCTGCCCGTAAAAAGGTGGATTGGTTAGGCTCAATAAGTATCTGCATGATAGGGCGCAAACGGTTGACCAAAATTCTAGAAATTATTTTGTAGATGAAGTTGCACAGGCTACTAGGACGAAATTCACTTAGCTTTGTAAGACAGTCGACTTTGGGCACTAGGACAATGAAAGTATGATTGATGGCACGAGAAAAGGAGCCTGAGACGAGGAAATCCCGAATGATAGAGATAACCTCAAGCCCAGTTATATCCCAATATTTTCGATAGAACAGTCCTTGGTAACCATCACGGCCCGGACTCTTGAACGAACCAACTTGGTTAATCACATCCCATATTCCACTTGCCTCAGGTTTTTGATCAGATCAGTGTTTTCTTGGTTTGAGATCTGATTTTGGATGAGATTAGGAAGGTCAAAGTTGAGAACCCTAGCCTCACTGCTATAGACATCCTTACAAAATCCCACAAATGCTTTGTCAATATTTGAGGGTTCAATTATGAGGTTGTTGTTTTGGTCCCTAATTGAGTCGATAAAATTGTGTTTTCTACGGTTCAGGGTAGTAAGGTGGAAAACTCTTGTGTTGAGATCTCCCTCCTTAAGCCATTGCACCCTCGATTTTTTATCTCAAAGGTCTCAAGGTAACGAAGGACATAAAAATATTTACGTTTCAGTTCAGCTTCTCTATGGCCAATTAAAGGGTCATCAGACGAGTCCATTACATGTTGAACTGCCAACAGTTCATCGTAGAGGCTCTGAGCCCGACCCTGGTTATTTCCCACATAATCGTCATTCCATTTGTTTAGATCAATAGCTAGGGTTTTAAGTTTTTCATTAAAAGCATATGTCATCAATCTGAAATGTTCTTTACCCCAAACATTTTGGACAAGATTTTTGCACATTTCGAATTAATTTCAGAATGTGTAGAATTTGAAGGGTCTATCCCAATTGGTTTTGTGGGGTTCAGGTGGATTCAAGAAGGCAATGGTCCGATCCAATTCTAGGGAGATGATAGACAATGACATTTGGGAAAATTGCAGCCCAGTTAGGGTTCACTAAGCACTGATCAAGTTTTTAAAGGATCCTACCAGTTCCTAATTACCCATTAGACCAAGTGAATTTCAATCTTTTAGATTTCAGTTCCATAAGGTCAAAATGTTGCATCATATCTAAAAAACGATGGGATTGAGTCATACTTACCTCTTTACCTCATCTTTTTTCCGCTGCATTGATTGTGACATTGAAGCCTCCCGCGAGCCAAGCAAATCATCATTGTCTGCAAATGACAATAACCACGGATCCTTTCCTATTTGTTTTATAAGAATACAAACAACCCATCTATCTATGTTTAAAGTTTCTATACTAATGCTATTAGGCCACATAATCCAGAATACATCTGCTCTGTTCACGGCTTCTGCAAAATAGAAGTTGTTAAAACCAAAATGTCGAATGTTCCTTGGTGAAACCTTTGCACAGGCAAGGGTTTCGGAAAGTAACACCAGATCAGGCCTACTAGATTTTATCATGCTTTTTTAACTATCTTTTTGTCATGGCTTGGCCAGTGCCACAACAATTCCATAACATTACTTTCATTTTTGCTATTTGGCCTTCTGCAGGCCGGGCAGATTAGCGAAAGTTGGTGACGAAGGTGAAGGTGGTCCTTCGATATGGAAAACTTTTCTTTTTTGTGCTTGGAAGTTGGAACGTGGTCCTTTCACCGTTTATAGGTTTCTCTTGAGCTGAGGTCTCAACTTGGGTTGCCGGGTCAGACAAGGTTAGGTGTGGGCTAAGCTATGCTTAATGTTAACTGGGTTTGGGCCATTAGAAAAGAAGCCCAATTCGATCCTTCACTTATTGTTGTGGGAACCCTAGTCACTACCTTCAACGTTTCTCTTCTAAAACCCTAACTCGAGTGAAGGCTATTTAAACCCTAGCCACTCACCCTCATTTTTATCCGCTTCCCTCTTCTCTTCTAAAACCCTAAATCGCTCTCCTACTGGAAGTAAGAGCTTCTCGTAATCCGTTTTTTTTCTTCCTTTATATCTTTGATTTTTCAGATCTCTCAGTGTTTTTGATTCATTTTCGTCACGTAAAGCTGTTGCTCTTGTAGTCTGATATTCTGGTTATGCTCGTCATGATTTGATCTAATGTTGTCTGTATCTGTTTTCTTAACAATTATGATCATTGCATCCAGCTGACGTTTTCCGTTTCATTACGGATGATTTTAAATATCTGATTTTCTTCTTATAAAAAGAGAGATTACTTCCTTTTATCCATAAAAATGAGGAAGGCTTATTTTTCCACAAAATGGCTAGTGTCTTGGAGGTGATTGAGTAGTGAGGATCCCATTCATGTGGAAAAAGATCTCTTACACACACACACACACACACACGTGTGTGTGTGTGTGTGTGTGTTATGAAGTTTTATAGAGTTCAAGTTCGTTGTTGGGGGTTTGGAATGTGTGGTTCTTCGATGAGCCAGTGACATGGTTGAAGGAGGGATTTGAAGAAGAGGAAATGAAGAAGGTTGTTTGGGAGCTGGAAGGGGTTAAGGCTTTAGGTATGAATGGTTTTTCACTGGATTTTATTTATTTAGGTTTTCTCTCATGTAAGATGGGGTCTTGGGATTTTTTCTCTCTCATGTTAGATTTTTCTCTCTCAGGTCATATGTAGGTCTTGGTCAATGATGCTTCTCTCCCCTTTTATTGTTTCCCATGTTGGGTGATATCCTTAGCAAGCCTTATACGAGGACGAGTGAGAACATATGGGCTTGGTATTATTAGTGGTTTCCTCTAAATTATGGTATGTTTTTCCCAGTTCTTATCACCAAATCAAAACCATTGATTTCGTAGATCAGATCCTAGAACCCCTTACCCTCCCGAAAACCCGAGATCCCTTCTTTAAATACCCTACAATGCTTCCTTCTTTCTGCTCCTCGAACAAGTTCTTCGAGTTCTTGGCTCTAAAATCTTTGAATCTGTATCTTTGAAAATACTTTTTATTTCATCGTTTCTCAAATTGCCGAGATTGGTTCAACCAAATGAAGGTCAATCTTCTGTTTTGAAAGATCAGATGCTTCTCTTTTTTCGTTTAATCTATTCAAGTTCCATTTTTATTAATAATATGATGATAGATTTTGTCGCCCCAGTCTTACACGCATCTCTTGATGCGAGATGGTGATAAACAATCTCTGTATATCTGATTCATTAAACAGAAATTCCTCATTCATCAAACAGAAATTCCTTTATATACGTTTGTTTTTGTTTTCTTTTTATGGTGATCTATGGTTTCTGATATCTGCGATTCTATGCAACGATCAAACAAAAAAATATATTTTGATTTCGTCTGGATTTGTTTTAGTTTTTTGATGATATAGGGTTTCTGATATCTGTGATTCTATGCAAGGAGGCGTGATGATCTCTATCCATCTATTCTGTATTCTACTGATGAATATTAAACATGCACTACCATCTGATCTCTCTTGCTTAATCCTCTCCTTCGGTTTATATTTTTTTTTTTCATTTTCTTGATTTGTTTTTTATTGAAAGATTATGCAATCTATGATGAAGACTGTTTACAATTACTGAGTTCAACAGTGATTATTATCAAAACTAATATCACCATCTTTCGACTGAGATTGCACTTTCAGTTTCAGATCAAACCTTTCTATTTTGTTTTTGTCTTTTTTTTCCCCCAACTTTTAGGGTTTTAATTGAAATGCCCTCGGTATCTGATGCCTCGACTTGATTCTGTAGCGGGGCATCTCGTTAAAAGGGCAGAAATCACGAAAACAGGCCTTGCGACACAGGTTGCGAACTTTTATTTAATAAATGGCTTCCTGTTACTTAAATCCTGCTTACATTGATTCTAATAAGCATTTATCTCAATTTCTATGAAACCAAGTGCTATTCACATATTCTCTTGATACCTTTTGCTGCTCCCACAAGACAATTAGGTTGAGCCCATGACTGCATGAAGGTTGTGTTTCCCAATACATTTTCTTGCATATATCAAAGAAACATAGTCGAAATAATTGAGTGATTAACATATCAATCGAACATGACCGCAAATTTTGAAAGGCAGGAAACATTTATGATTGTGATGATGGATTTAGTTATTAGCCCAATTGGAGTTCAAGTAGAAGAATCATCACTTCCAACCATCTGTACTGGTGGGCCTCGCATCCTCTACAGCTTAAGGGTTACAGCAATCCATACAGCACCGTTGGATTGCTGCCACGTGGG
>JAUPMG010000006.1:6496453-6511241 GCA_031762675.1 Pachysandra terminalis | reverse complement strand
GTCCCTCGGAAATGTCCTTGCCTTGTGATCCTTCAAGACAAAGCATATAAGATAGTCCTTTGAAGTCTATGGAGATGGTCCAAGAACGACTCCTGAGTTAGAAGGCGTAAAAGTTCCCCCGAGAATCTTTCCTTGAGTAAAGTAGGGTCCGTCGAGGGGAAAATAAGATTCTCCTTCCCTCGGGTTCCCGGAGGCAGTATGTCGCGGGAACATAAGTCTTTAGTCCGTTGAATATTTCAAACGGGAGAAAGGGAATGAGTTTGTTGGGTTTGGGACACGTGGCGTCCCCCCATAAGCTGGAATTCAAAAGGTAGCTTCCTTGAGAAGCTATTGCTTCTTCTGGTGATAAGAACGGTCAGATATCTCTCTGCCGTTTCAAATCTCACATTTTCACCAAACGGTCTAATCAATGTACGCAGCTGCTGACAGCTGGCATGTAAAAGAGACGGCTGTACAGCCGTTTAAGCTTTTTGGAATGATTCAGTGTATGTGGCTATACCCAAAACGCGTACACGCGCTCGTAATCGAGCGCCGCGTGTAAAGCAGGGTTAAATTAGCCCACCTGATCAACAACATCTAAGAGTATAATAGTTGACCTGAACAAATGCGAGAAATTAAAAGGTAAGAACTATGACATCTGGCATAGGAGAATCCAATATCTCATTGGTGAGTCTGAAGCTCAAGAAACTTTATCACATAGCCTACCCTACCATGAGGAGGAAACCACTGCTTAACCCCGTAGAGACATGGAGGCCCATCAGGCTTGGGCCAAGAAGGATCGTTGTGCGCGCTTTACTATATTAAGCAACATGTACAATGATCTTATTTGAGAATTCAAAGCCTATAAGATTACACAAGAGATGTGGAACAAACTGAAACTCGCGTTCGCTGGTACCTTGATTACCAGATTACGTGCATTAATGATGAAATTTGAGACTACAAGATAACTCCTCATAACAGTATGGTAAAGCATCTTAGGAGGATGTCGTCTATGATACGTGATTGGAAAGCCGCTGGAAACAGTCAAACTGATGAGCAGCAGATTCTCATTGTTCTGATATCCTTACTTGATTTGTGGGAGCACATGTAGCTCACTATGATGCACAATTAGAACATTAAAATGTTCATTGATTTGGCGCGGCATTTTGAGCTTGAGGCAGAGCGTCAAACCGCAAGTCTAATGGTACTACGCTCTTAGCCGAACCAATGAAGCGCAAGACATCTAGGTCTAGGTGGAAGCGCAAGGGTAAGGCGCCCCAACATGGGGAAACAGTTAAGAAAGCACATAAGGCAGGCACAAGTACCAACCTAGAGGGAAGCGTGGAGGGAAGAGATACATGTTCAAAGTGATTTGTTACAACTGTGACAAGTTCGGGTACTTTACTTATGATTGCGCTGAGCAGAAGCATGTACGAACTAACCCAACCTCTAGCTTATATTGCATGGTTTGCACTGATGTCTTGTTTGCCTATTCTAGTCCTGATTGGATTGTAAATTCCGGAGCCAGTAGACACATAGCCAAAGAGAGAGAGATGGGTTCATGGATTATAGACGAATACTAGCTGGGAGTCATAAAATATACATGAGGAACAGTACCAACATGGATGTGCTAGTAGTTAGCACGTACCTGCTGAAGACGCAAGAGACCCGCACACTGATGGTTCATGATATACTCTATATACCCACCATTAGTCGTAGTCTCATACCAATAATAGTGTTACTTAGACTAGGTTTTTCTATTATTTTCAGTAGAGATTGTATTTTCATTTCTTTAGAGTCAATTTTACATAGTAAAAGATTTATTTCTAATGGGTTGTTCAAACTGGATATTGATTATTATAGTAATAAAAATTTGATTTCTTATTTGACTTTCAATGATGATGATGTTATTATTTTTGGTTCATTGAGATGGCGCGCTAGACAAGGCCGCATAGGACTAGAGGATGAATCGATTGGCTCAAGCAGGTCTACTAGGATCGCTTACCACGGTTCAGTTACTTATGTGTGAGTAATGTTTGTTCGGTAAGTCATGTAAAAAATCATTCGGTAAGACTGTGAGAGCGTATGTACCTTTAGAGTTAATCGATTCTGACATGTGTGGACCAATCAATGTTACGACCCGCCACAGTGTTCTATTTCATAACATTTATAGATGATTAAATGCGATATGGTTATTTGTACTTGAATTCCCACAAGTTTGAAACATTAGATTGCTTTAGATGTTTTGTGGCTGAAGTCGAGAACCAGTTGAATCGACACATTACGTGTCTCCGTATCGATAGAGGACACTAGTATTTATCGGATTTATTCTTAGTTATATGAAGAAAAAGGAATCTGTAAGCAATTGATGATCCCTGACACACCTCAGCAGAATGGTATTGCAAAGAGAAGGAACCGTACATTGTTAGACATAGTGAGATTGATGACGACGCATACGAACATACTGATTAGCTTTTGGGAAGACGCACTGATGACTAGGACTTATGTCCTGAACAGTGTCCCTACGAAGTTAGTTCCTATTACATTACACCAGTTATGGACAGGTAGAGCACTTGACCTAACTCACATGAGACCATGGGGGTCGACAGGTCATGTTCATGTACCTACCCACCAGAGGGGAAAGCTAGACAAAAGAGTTGTTAAGTGCATCCTTGTTAGATACTCAAAGCACTCTAAGCTCTACGTCTTTGTCCGTGAACAGACCATCGAACACAGATTGAGTCACATGATGTGAATTTCATTGAGAATGATCTCCCAAGCAAGAAGAGATCAGAGATAAATCTAGATCTCTTCGAGATGAATGAGCCAGAGTTGGGAACAACAGAGATCATCCCATATCCAAACACCATTGAGAACATAAGTTCTCTGTAGGATCCCATGGATTCTAGGGATGTTGTGGACAGTGGGATTATCCCAAAGGATATGGATTCTAGCAATCCCATGCGTAGGAGTAATTGCAGTCAGATTTCTCGTCGTCGTTTTATGATGAAGGGTGAGTCGTTCATGACTGCTACACTAGATGATGATGAGCCTGGTTCATACCAGGAGGTGTTATCATCACCTGCTTCGTAGAAGTAGATGACTGCTATGCAAGATGAAATGACTTCCATAGAGAAGAACCAAGTCTAAGAACTTGTAGATCTTCCCCCTAGGCGCAAGACCATTGGAAGCAAGTGGGTTCGAGGGGCATGAGCACAGAGTTTGTAGACTAAAATTCTCTTTATACGGCCTGAAACAATCATCTAGACAATGGTGTCTTCGAGTCCATCGAGCTATTATAAAGTTTGGCTTTACTATGATCGAGGAAGACCACTGTGAGTATGTTAGACATCGTGGTAAAAGCTTTCTTGTCTTACCATTATTTATTGATGACATATTGATAGCAGGGAATGACAAGGAGATGATTGTCGCCACTAAAAAGTGGTTTTCTTTCAGTTTTGAGATGGAGGATGTGGGTTACACAGATTACGTGCTTAGTGTTCAGATTTATAGGAATCACGCTAAGAGGCTTCTTTGTTTGTCTCAGGAGACTTACATAAGCAAAGTACTTGAGCGTTTTAGAATGCACAATACAAAACCCAATAACACTCATGTTGAGAAGGGTGCTTCATTACATCTTGGCATTTGTCCAAAGGCAGAGGAAGAGAAGGAACAGATGGTTCATGTTCCTATGCTAGTACTATAGGTAGTTTGATGTACGCTATGATGTGTACAAAACTTGATATTAGTTTTGTGGTTGACTTAGCCAGTGTCCCTAGAGTAATCCAAGGCAGACTCATTGGAATGCAATGAAACGAATTCTTCGATACTTACGTAGGATAGCAAATTATATGTTTCGCTTCTAAGGAGCATATTTGCAGCTATGAGGCTACATCGATGTAGAATGGATAGGTGATCTAGACAATCGAGAGTCAAAGTCAGGTTACACATTCTTGTTAGGTGGCAGGGCTATCTCTTAGAGCAACAAGAAGCAAGTCTATGTCGCGTTGTCCATCACGGAGTCAGAGTACATAGCTTGTTATGCAGCCACCCAGGAGGTTGTATGGTTGAAGCCATTCTTATAAGAGCTTGGAGTCTTTCGAGCAGGTGTAGGGCCGATCACTATCTATTGTGATAGCATAACAGTGTTGGCCTACGCCAAAGATCAAAAATACCATGACATGACGAAGCACATCAACATCCACTATCATTATATCAGATACAGAAGTGCACATTGAGACATATCCATTACACATCCCTACTCACGTTCTAAAAGGGGTTTGACTAGGAGAGCAGTTAGGTCGAAACAATATGGCATGGGGCTTATGGAAGACTATTTGGCATCACATTCAGAGATGCGATTCATAAAGAGATGTGCTCATGATTTAAAATTATCATCTTCGATGTTTCACATTTTTACTTATATGTATCTTATAAGTAAAAATGTGATCGGTCAAGTTAGGGATTACGTGTCTATACAAGAAATCTCTAAGAAGTCTTTTTGATCGGTCAAGTTAGGGATTTATCACTTTCTTTACTTGTTTGTGCATCTCTTGTTGTCGGTTTCTTTCCATCGCCTACCTGTAATGCCATGTCGACCCAACCTCTCCAAACTCAGTTCGAACAAAATTGTAGGAACGACAACTATAGTAAGGTTTCGCATTACACGTGGATCTATCTTCCCTACTTATATTTTCCCTACTTATATCTTCTATTTGCCACGTGTACTGCCTTGTCTAAAAGGGCATATACGAACACCAAACAAATCTAGTTCCATTCGAGAAAAAGAATAGTGTAACTATATTGTTGCATTCACACTTATTAATGGGTGACAATTACACAAATACATACCACATATTATTTAAAATACCTCTTCAGCATATTTACAAGGGAAAATTGCCTATCTCACCTACTTTACATACCTTATTGTCGAAAATTAGTAAAAACAAAGCATATTACAATTCAAATATTTGAAGTCAAAAATATTTGCCTTTTGATTCTCGGCCATATGGCAAGGATTTGTCTATGCATTCACACAGTATTTGCTTTTTGAAGAAGCCCCAATATCCAAACTACCCCGACTCTAAACCCTCTCTCTCCATGTATCTATCTCTCTCCTAATACCCAAACTATCCCACTCTAAACCCTTAATCCCTCTCCCTCTCTCTCTCTCTCTCTCTCCCCACAGAAGTCTCCCTCCTTTGCATAGCCTGTCATCATTTGGGGTTTAAGCCGTCGTTCTATGCTTTCGATCTAAGACGTGTGCTCACCTGACCCCACTTTCCTGTTTGTTTCTTCTTCTTTTATTTTTTATTTTTACTTATTTACTGGTTTTGGATGTGACGAAGCTGTGTAAAAAAACGTTGTGGCTTGAATCTCAAGTAGATGTATTTGGGATATTATATAAGTGTATTTGTGAGAACCCCAAAACTTTTGGTTGGAACCAACACATTAGAGCATGCGTTTTAGTCACTTAATGGTTCATCCTTGCACAGGTGGTGCAAGGGTGCGCTAAGTGTGCAAGGATGCACCACAAGGTGATACATCCTTACATAATCCTTGTACTACTAAGTGGTCAAAGATGCATCAACCAAGGTTCGCCATGTCGATGTCGCCTGGTATGTAGCCATGTGACATTGGCGACATGTCGGCGATATGGTGTAAAAAAAGAAAAATGTCGGAAAAATGTGTGAAAACCGTGAATTTGTTTTATGGATTTTTGTCCAAAACTTTAAACATGGCTAAGTAAGACCTAAATGCATCAAAATAAATTAAAAAATCAAAAAAAAAAAAAAAAAACAAATGCCTACACATTAAAAGTCATTACTTAAGGGGGATTAACTTACACGTTGTCAGATCTGTAAGCTGTAAAAAAAAATACTACATCTAATTAAGCAAAACTAAAAGTGAATGTAAGTCAATTAAAAGATATATAAAACTAAAAATCAAGTGTCATATCTATGAGGAGGAAAAAGGAAACTCCGAGGGAAATGATGGAAAAATCTGGAAAAATGTGGGATTTTTTATGGGTGTTTCCCCAAGTTTTAAACAACCGTAAGTAGTGTCTAAATACATCAAAAAATGCAAAAAAATATGTCACATTTTTTTTTAATTTTTAAAAAAAAATTCAAAAAAATTGAAAAAATTTCCCATGTCGCCCATGTCGAGAGACATGGGAGAAATATCGAAAAAAAATTTGAAACTTTTCCCCCACATCGCTGACATGTCGCTGAAATCAGGGTAAAACGATTTGCACCTTGATTTCGTGTCGCTCACCTCGAAATTGGCTATATGTCACCTGACATGGGCGACATGTCGCCGACATTGTATACACTGGCACCAGCTAGACTATTGGCAAAAAAAAAATAAATAAAGAATTACAACTCATGCTTGTGTAAACAAAGTACAGTATTCACTATAGATAATGGATCAAACTACTTGGGATACGAAAACAATGTTCACAAAAAGCATGCAAGATTAACTAAATCTGATATGGTTATATTAATATACCGAAAATAAGATCGAAAAAAGTCTTCAGTTTCCTAAATCCATTGGTAAATCTAATTTAGTTAAAGCACAATTTAGTATTATGGAGTATGTTTGCGTATGGAAAACCTCATTTCTTTATTAAGAATTAATGACTGAATTCATGTTTAACTCCCAAACATGTGCTAAATGTCGTCGGTTCAGGATTATCCATCGAAAATTAATTGATACCTACAGTGTATAGCAAAAGCAAAACTAATTACAACCCAAAAGAAAAGGGAAAGGAATAAATAAAGGGAAGTAATGAGAAGAATCTCAATGTTATCTTTTGTTCTTTAATCACCAATCTTGATTACAATCAGACGGTGGATCAGCAACCACTTTTGGCAAACTACCCACCGGCGTCACACATAATACAGTTCAAGACATTTATTATTTTCACCCCATCCTTCTTATCTATTTTCTCTTTATCTTCTTCTTCTGTAAATTTCTATACTACAAACAACAATCACAACAAAGATTACTTGAGAAAAAAAAAATATTTAAGATCAGGTAGATTCGATCCCAGGACCATCAGAATTATTGCTATTTTCCTTTTTTACCCTTGACTGAATACCATAATACCCAACATACCACTTGACGAACTTCCTCAAACCGGTGGACAAATCGGTAGTGGGCTTGTAACCAAAATCTCTGTACGCCAGGCTCACGTTAGCATGGGTGTAGGGTACATCTCCGTTCCTGGGCATCTTGATCACGTGCTTCTTGGCCTTGGCATTGAGCAACCCTTCAAGTATTCCCACCAATTTCCCCACCGACACCGGCGACGTGTTCCCCAGGTTATAGATCCTCAGCTGCGCCGGACCTTTCTTCTTCCCCCCACTTCCGGTACTCTTCTCCGCCGTATCCAACGCGCCGACACACCCTTTTACTATGTCGTCGATGTACGTGAAGTCACGCGCCACCTCTTTCTCGTCCTGCGTTTGATAGATTGTAATTGGCTTCCCTTGCAGTATATCCTTGGTGAAAAAGAAGTAAGCCATGTCGGGTCTGCCCCATGGACCGTAAACCGTGAAGAATCTCAGCCCGGTGATCGAGAGACCGTATATGTGGTTATAAGTATGAGCGATCTCCTCGCCGGCTTTCTTCGTCGCTGCGTATAGACTCGCCGGTTGATCCGTTCGGTGCATTTCGGAAAATGGGTTCTCGGTGTTGAGTCCGTAGACGGAACTCGACGATGCCCAGACAATCGCTGGTTGGGGAAAGGCCGCTTTGGCGATCTCGAGGAGATTCACGAACCCAGCTATGTTGGAGCTCACGTAGGATTGTGGATTCTCCATGGCGTAACGAACACCAGCTTGAGCTGCCAAGTGAAGAACATGACTGAACGGAACTATATCGAAAAGCTTTGAGAGCAACTGAACGTCGTTGAGATCAGATTCGACGATGAAGATCTGGTGTTTCGACAAAAGGGATTGACGGGCTCGTTTCAACGACGGATCATAATAGGAATTGAAGTTATCGAGACCTAGGACTCCATCGCCGCGCTTCTTCAAAGCGAGCGCGCAATGAGAGCCGACGAATCCTCCGGCGCCGGTGACAAGAACGGAGAAGCCGTTGGGTCTACGAGGGGTGGAGGAGTGGCGGACTTGTTTCTCCCAGGAAGAGTCGGCGCCGTAGAAAGCGGAGGATAAGAAGTTTTGGTGGTGGTGGAGGACATGGTGGGTATTATCAGAAAGTGGAGGGTAATTGAGAGTGAAAAAGAAGATGAGAACGAGAGCAATGAGGAGGGTTGCACGGATCAGAAGCTTTGACGATGCAGCCAATACTTTTGTACTGTTCACACGCCGTATGTAGCTGTTGTAGCGTTCAAGCTTTGTTGTCTTACTTAGGTCTGGTGGAGAAGCCATTGATGTAGAGAGAGAGATCAAAAGGGATAAGAGGAGTTTCTTTGTTTGAGCCCTGGAATGAGAGTACAAAGAGAGAGATGATATATAGAAGAAGAGAGAGGTGGACCAAGTAAGGTTGCCCTTGGTTGGAGACCACTTTCTCTCTCTTCTTCTTCTTCTTTCTCTATTGAGTATTGACTCTATTCCATTTATTTTCATTCACTCACTCTCAGTTTAGTTTTACTCATAGAGATAAATCATAAAACTACAGTAGTAGATAGAATTAGAAAAGATGATTTATATACCAATACTGTCCCTTCTATTTTTATGAAATTACAGGTGGAATGTGAGATTAGGCATAACTGGGGAAGTTATTATTGTTGATTTGAATCGGAAAGAGAGAATTGAGGAAAATTTTCACGTGGTATTCATCATATGATTGTAGGAAGTGTTACCGACAATGTCTTTTAAGGTTTGGCTTAATAAACGCCTTGTTTTTTTACCATTTTAACCATTAATAATTTGGTAATCGAGGCTATTTTCACGGTACTGATTATAGGGTTATTTTCGTCAGACTTTTTAAAGGACTGAGAGTAGTCAAACCAAGTTCTGATCTGAAATAGAAAATTAGCAATAATAGTCTTCTTTTGGTTCTTTTCATTGCCGTCCCGGTCTGACCGCAGGCCCTCGACCAGTGAAGGATAATTTGGTCACTTAAAAAAAAGGTGTGTCTTTTTAAAGCCGTCATCTCCTAGAATTCCACCGCCTTTTATGTGTTCAAAGCTGATTCATTCTTCATTTCTTCTAATGCATAGGCTGTTTAGGTATTTAATATTAGATGGGATGATTAGGGTGTGGAGCCCAGAAATGGGACCCACTTACATCCTTTTCCGTCAATTAATCTGAGCAGATGATGGGAAAGGGAAGATGGATGGAATGTTCTTAGGGTATCCCTATATGATTAAGCCGTTTAGGGTATATTAACTCGGTGAAGTGTCCTTACTCCAAACCCACAAAAAAAAAAAAAAAAAGGAAAAAAGCTTGGTGAAGGGTCGTTTTCAATGTCACATGGGTCATGGTGTGTGTGAATGTATTTATATTTATACAACTATCTGGCTTGCGCGTTGGCGCCTATGTAACTGAATGACGGTGCACATGGGCTTTTATTATTCTCCATGTTCAGGGCCTGGCCCACAAAAATTAGAAGTGGTGAAATTGATTATTCATTATATTTAGGGATATCGATGAGCAGAGTTTGGCTTAAGGTTATGATTAGTTCGCATAAATGGAGCTTAATTTCATTAATTAGGTTTCGCAAGTCATGTCTCAGTTTGGATTAAAGCTTTATATATGGAGGTTGGTTTGCAATTAAAGCTGTAATTGATTTGATTAAACAAGACCAGAATCTGGTTATAGACAAACCAGCAAGGAAAGAATGCTCTGCCTGGGTGATCCAGTGTAACCCAAGAATAAAAATCTTTCAACTGGACAATGCTTTTAGACAAATTGTCAACCGCAGACAACCTCATTAAAATAGGTATTATGGGTAGATCCTCTGTAAGATTTCAAGGGGAAATTAAAACTACTAATCACATTTTTAGAGAATGTAGCTTTGCAAAAAGAGTTTGGGACTTATCAAGATCAACCCTAGTTATCTCACTTGATGAAGACGAACCCGATATGGTAGGACTGTGTTGTTATGTGGAGACTAATGTTATGTTGGTGGGGATAATAAACCCTATAAGAGTATGGTGATGAAACTTTTCACTAATATACCTAATGAGGCTATGGGGATATTGATAAATGACAAACAAGTCTATATTAGGTTTGTTGGGGGTATAGGGATATACCCAACCCTTTCCCTGATGGGGTGTGGGGATATAGGGAGATAATAGGAGTTTCACTTTTATTATGTTTAGCCCTAATTATAAGGTATTTATTCATGCTTTTGGAGTTTGGGGATTCATTCATTGTAATACATTATTCTGAGCTTTGGAGAATAGTAGATGTGGGGGTGCATGAGTGGACGTAGACACTATTTGCCAAACCACGTAAAGTAGTGTCTTTGTATTCTTAATTTCTTCTTCATCTTTTATCTCTTTCTTTTTTAAAAATTGGTATCAGAGCTCTTGGTTAAGTGGGAGCAATGTCAGAAGAAGGAAAGATGAGAATCAAAGAGTTCAATGGTTTGAACTTCGGATTTTGGAAGATGTAAATCAATGATCGATGTTCAATATCAAAAGGATCTTTTGGTCTTCTAGGAGGACTGTCAAAGAAGCCTGAGAAGATGTCAGATGACGATTAGGAGATTCTGGATAGGAAAGCCTGGGTACGATTAAATTATCCATTTCACCATTTGTGGCTTTTAATATCTCTAAGGAGAAAACTGCACCAGATTTAGTTGCGGCCCTATCAAAGATGTACGAAAAACCATCAGCATCGAACAAGGTTTTTCGGATGAAAAGATTATTCAATATGAAGATGTCGAATGGTAGTAGTGTGGCTGAGCATTTAAACGAGTTCAACACTGTCACGAGTCAGTTGGAAGAGGTCGGGATAATTTTTTAGGATGAAATTAGGGCTTTATTGATTTTATCAAGATTCCAGATAGTTGGGACAGTCTGGTAATGGCTATGAGCAACTTGTCTGGTTCGGGTACTTTGAAGTATGATGATGTTGTGGGTATTCTTCTAAGTGAAGAAGCTCACGGGATGAATTCTGGAATTGCTAAAACATCAGGTTATGTTCTGAGTGTAGAAGAAAGGGGCAGATCGTCAAAGAAGGGGAACATAAATTCTGACCTCTCTAAATCAAAGAACAGCAGGTCGAGACCTCCTCAAGGAAGAGGTGAAGGCTGTTGAAATTGCGAGAAGAATGGATACTTCAAGAGAGACTACAGAGCTCCAAGGAAAGCAGCCCAAAATAAAAACTAGGGAAGTAACGATTCCATAAATCTTTCTGATGAAAATACTACAGATCCTGATGCTTTGATTTTGTCCCTTGCTACACTATATGAATTATTTTAAATAAGCACATTAGTATGAATCTAGTGGTTGAGTTTAGAGATCTGAGCTTGAGTTCATAAGGGGATATAAATACTCAACCCGATGTGGTCAAATAGGTTTGGGGCTTAGGCAAGACTTTTGAGAGTATATCTCCATGTTAGCTTTATGGAACTTGATATGGAGTCACTCGTTTGTTACTTTGTGCTCGTCAGTCGCATGCTGATTAGCATCCATGAAAGGAAGATCTAATCTATATGAGAGAAGCACTCTTACAATGCCCACTATGGACGGAAGATTTTGGATATATTTTTGGGTCGATCTAGTTGGCCCACTTGAGATGGGCTGACTCGGATCTCCAATACATGGGACGTCCATACTAAGCTAGAGTCCTAGTGTCCTATTAGTTAGGAGGTTGAGTCAAAGTGGGAGTTGAGTTGGGTCTTCTAAAATTAGAAGACTCCTCCTCCTAGCCCAAGATGCTTCATATGTTTGATCCAACCCTAGTTAATCTCTCGCTCTCTTCTTACTGCTTGAGATCCGTTTTTTTGGGTTTCATATGATAGCCAAAGCTGTTTGAGTGTGGATACTACTATGTGTGGTTCTAGTAATCACACATACTGAAGTGGGATGACATCCGATTTGATAGAGATCGATCTTTACAGACGTGGATTCGTGTGCATCGAAGTACGTGATCTGGTCCGTCTATAACATTCAATAAGTGATAAAGAGAAGTTGTTTTCAACAAATTTCTCCTTAGGAGAGATCTTGGTCGACTGTTCATGGTTGGAACTTACCCATTTAATGTTAATAAACACACATTTGAGTTAAAAATTGTTTTAATAAGTGAAAAGTAAAAAATAAGCAGTTAATCAATTAAGCAGCAACAAGCATAGCCTTAATGATCCTGAGTTTGCGTTTGGCCCTGATTGTGATTTGGGTAAGTTTGGATAAGTGACTCAATGGAATCACTTATCCATAGCAACAATAAGTTGCTTATTTGATAAAAAAAAATGTTTGGTAAATTCATCTATATATATATATAATTATAAAAATTTGCTTAAAAGTTTGAGGGTAATTTTCTAATGTATTATGGGCTAAAATTGTTGTTTTTAAACAACTTCTTGTCGTAAGTAAAAAGTGATTAGGAGAAGATGGTCTCAACAACTTCTCTGAAAAATAATATTATTATGAATAATATCCAACCAAAACATTCTTCAAACAGAAAATAGCGGAAATAAAATATAATTTAAGTCTCATGTTCTAATCAAAACCCTAACTACTCAAATCTGATCCTATCTAATAAAATTAAATAAAGACATAAAAGTCAATTAATCCTACTACAAAATCAATTAAAAACATCAAACAAAGTTCTAATTATAACAAAGGTCTCCATCTTAGCCTTGTCCTCCGTCTTGATCATCATGGTCATGCTATCCATCATCTACAGGTCCTGAAATATGTTGCTTAGAAAGTGTAAGCTATACTTAGCCTAGTAAATAAACAAATTAATTCATTTAAGATTAAAGTAGGGACAATGTCACTCTCCAATGGTAATCCATAGACAGAAACAGAATAGTTAGTATATGCAAATAATCATATGAATGAGATATAAAGCATTATGATATAATGAGATGTGCAATGCAATGTCATGGTTCAATTATTAGTGAATGAATGCATGCTCATGCAACAATAATTATAATCACCACATGTGATTCATGCACAATAATATGATATGCAAATATGTTGTTTGGCATTCGATTAGTGTGTGTTCACACCCGATACCCCCCTTGACTAAACAAGATGAAAACCATCCCCCGAATACATGGCCAGAATAGGGGGTTATTATATGTGTGCATCATAGTTTCTAGGGTCTCCGACTTAGAGGGCACAATTTCTTCTCTTATTTTCGATCACGGGGACAAATCCCAGGGCTTCACTAATGTGAATTGTTCCTTATGAATCAAACATTAGCCGATCTACTAACAGAATTTCACTCGGTCATTCATCCAACAAGACAGGCAAGTGTCTCATAAAACAAGAATCAAAATTGGTCTTTTGGGATGATCAGTCCCTCAACACATGCAAATCAGTCCATCTGGGACTTCCTCACTAATATTATGATCATCAAATCATAATAACCCTCATGATATCCATAAATTCCAGCAATATGAAATTATGGGATCAAGTCAAGGCATTAGACCACTCATGGTCATTATGCATAGAAGGCAATGTTGTGCAAGTGTAGAGTATAGTGCACATTAACTAATCAAACAACTTGTGTGCATGAGCAAGTGTAATTTACGATATAAAACATGTCTATAATGAGTTTAGGATAAAAAAAAACAAGTCCAATCAATATTTCACCTGTTTGTCAGATATAACAAATCTTCTACAAAAAGGCACATATGCAAAATATTCATAATTTATCAATTAGATTAAATATAGCATGCCTGCAAAGTTTCATGTAAATCAGAGAACTTTCATAAATTTTAGCTAGCCTATGGGCAACCAAAACCCAACTGACAGGGTTTCGGCTGCCTTAAGGAGCTAGTCGTTTTCCCTTGGCTGCTTGGCCAGGAGACAAGCATTGAGTATACAGAGGGTCGGCTACCTTTCGGCTGGCCTCCCTTGAAACAACAGCTTGGGCAGAAGCCCAAACCCAGGACACTCGGTTGCCGTGCGGCTAGCCGCTAGGCAGCCGAATATCCCAGATGGGTGTCGGCTGACCAAAACGGCTAGCCGATGGTCAGCCCAGAAAGCATCGACTACCCCAAACAGCTAGCCATTTGGTTAGCCTAAGCTCGGGACAACCCAGAAAAGCATAATTTTTGTAGTTTAAATCATAGTTTGGCATTTATTTATCAAAACCTATATATTAAAATAAAATCCAATATTTACATTATATTTTACCTACTTAACTCACCTTGGTACTTGTATGGTATTAACACCCAAAAAATTAGTCTTTTATCATTCTTTTATGAAGGAGTAGAAGAAGATAATATTAAATAGATATGCTATGTCATACTCAATGAATATGACATATGCACCTAGTTTATATCGAAAATAAGGTTTAACCCGAATACGTACCTTGAACTTTAAGTTGGTGTTGAGATGAACACCTTGTTCTTCTTCTTCTTCTTTTGCAAATTCCAAGCTTGACAACTCCAGCAATCCTTCTTCTCTCTCCCCTCTTTTGACTTAATGATTCCTACTTACTACTCCTTGGTTTATATAGATTATGTTATTAGTCCTTAGTAGTCTAAGTATTCTTATCTTATTACGATTAGTAATTAAATCTCCACCTTTAGATTAGATTGATCACTTCCTACAAAATCCTACTCTTTAATTTAAGTGTCCTAGTTGTAATAGATTAATCATTAGTTATTATCTAACTTAGTTCCTTATTGGTTTAGGATTAGTTCTAATTCT
>JAUPMG010000006.1:6428582-6470398 GCA_031762675.1 Pachysandra terminalis | reverse complement strand
CAGCAAAATACTCTCCTAATCCCTCCCTCTTTCTCTCGATCTCAATCTCGATCTACATATATGCAATTTATTTATTAAATTTTTTTTTTGCGAAAAACAAATGTCTCCCAGGTGAGCGCCTAGGCGATGGCCAGGTCTATCGCCTGGGCTCGCCTAGGCGTTTTGATAACCTTGGGTTATATTTACTTGAAAGTTAACTTCCAATGAATTTATTTAGAGAGATGGTCATGAGATGAAATCCAGATGAAGGTTATTGTAAATTATTTGTGTACTTATTTATTTTTGTATAAAAGCTTTCAACTTAATTTTATGAATGCACATTGTTTTCTGATTGTGAAAATGATAAATTTCATTAAGAAGCACGAGTCAATGATACATCATAGGTTAAGAAGTTCGAAAGGAAGTCTGGATGGTCATCCATCCAGACCTAGTACCAATCAATCTGATTGAAAAATCTTGCTAAAGTATGAGCAGCTGGATTCCATTTTCTCTTGACATGAGACAGGTCGAGTCGTAGGAAAAATTCTGATATCCTCTATGAAATAACTGGACAAATCTGCTGTTGACTGTTTGAAATGAGTTATCAAACCCAATAAAACGCCTTCCAAAACTCTGTCCTGCAGACCCAAGTTCCAAATTTTAAGTGTTCATGTGCTGCTGTAGCTTCTATATGTTCTCCTTGTACGTTGGCCATTATTTTGACCATTGCTGGGATGGAATTTCCATTATGATCCTGAATAACTAGTAAAATTTCGGCACGTCTTTGCGTCTTAAAAATCTCCCCATCAAGATTTATTTTTTAAGAAAGGCTGCAATGCTTTGGCCAATGTTGTTGATGCTGTTATTACTTCTAACTTACTGAAAAGAAAAATAGAAAACATTGTTTATATTGTTGCTGAAGATTCTGCATTTCAATTTGTGCCGACAGAAAATCATCCACAAATTTAACTGCGAACTCAGAAATTTCATGTGTTTGTTTTTTGGACCTGCGAATGGTGAAATCATGTTTCTTCGAAAGGGCCTGGCAAGTACGATGAAAACCTGTTGCAACTCCTCACCATTTGTATGATCTTTCAATGATGTGCACATTTGATCATACCAATACAACTGATTGTGCCTGTATCGTGTCCGAATACAACTGATTGTGGTGACATTAGATTGTTGGTGGTGTTGGGTGAATGTTGTGGGGGACAAGGGCTGACCCTTTAGATGTCTCTCCCAAGATTTTCTCAATTTTGGGAAGAATTTTTTACCCTCTAAAATGAAAATATGTGTATCGTTTCACTCATATTTTCTTTTCTATCTCATTTTCATTTTCTAACAAAACAAAGTAAAACAATATTTTTTTTTCTTTTCCATCCTCTTTCTGTCAATCCAAATAGGCCGGTTAAAACCTTTGGCCTCTTCAAAGGAATTTTCTTTCCGATTACCTCAACGCTAGGGAGGTTAGAATCGAGAAAATGAGAGAAAATAAGTGAAGAGACTAGTAAGAGTACTTCTCTTCAGCAAGGATTTAAATTTTGATTTCGCTAGGGGAACCTGGCAAAATTCACCGAAATGGTGGAATATTTCACCAGCTCAGGGAAAAATGGGGGAGATGAGGGGAACAATTGGAATTGTGGTTTCAAATTTCTAGAGGTTTAATAAGGGGTGTACAACATGCTGCACCCATGCGTACTGGCCTGGCACGGCACGATATGGATACCGTGTCGTGCGGGGCTTAGGTCCCCAGGCTCCAACCCGCCCCAACATGTGCGTGGGTACGTGCATGGCTCGAGCCCGGTACGCGTGGCCAGCCAGCATGCCAATATTTCGTCGGAACAGACAATTTTTGGTTGGAAATTGTTTTTTTTTTTTTTTTTTGCAAAATGACAACCTCAAAAACCGCTATAAAACGACTAGTTTTTGGGCAAAATATGTATTTTGACTAAATAAACGATTATAAATAGCCCAAACACTTTCATTCTCAAATCCCAACTTCTACAAATCTCTATTCTACAATCTAAATTTCTCTCTTTTACATTTTTCAATTATACAACTCTTTCTACAGTTCTCTCAAGAATTAGAATTTCTACAACAACTGAAGGTCTCCCAGTTGTGAAGTTCTGCAATTCTCCAAATTGGTATTCTGAGTGTAAATTGTTTCCTTTGTGTATATATATATATTGTAATTCTCATCTTCTCTCTTTCTTATATTAAGTATAACAACCAATTGCTATAAAATTATATATTTTACCATTTTATACTTAAAATGGATGCTAGGAGAGTTCTAGGTACTGAGGCTTACAATATGATTATGAATGAGCAATTTCCAAGTTATATTGAAAGCCTAGTGGATGAACATGGAGTTACATACCAATCAATCAATGAACTAGTAGTGTACGTGGTGTTGGGCCTTCTGTGCACCTAAGACTCCTAATAAAAGAGTTTGTAGATCAACGGTTTGGCAGGATTTTACTGTAGAAGAAGTTACATTCGACAATCATATAGTAGAAATGGGCAATGTGCAAGTTCTGTAGTTAGTACAGGTGGTATGTCGTCCTAAACGTATATGACAAATAGAACTTAGGCACACTCAATTAAGCCAAACAGATAGTAATGAATCCTCATTTACATATAATCCAGCAACTGCAAGATATAACTTAGTAAAATATACTGTTAAAAGTGAAGTACCATTTGCATTTTCTGAGGATAAATATTTTGAAGAATGTATTCATAATACATATACAAAAGAATTCAGCAAAATTTCATGCAATACTGCAAAAAGAGATGCTTTGAAGTGTTTAAACAAGAAAAAGAAAGCTTAAAAAATGTTTTCAAATATTCCTGATAAGATTGCTTTAACATCAAATTATTGGCAAAACAATCAAAGATTCCCATTATGTAAATTTAAACTGGGTTATGCAAAGATTAATTATTTCTTATTTTTTCTTTACTTGAGAACTGACATACGAGCATGAATATAGGTATGGCTATAACAAAAGTCAGGGATTATGAAATACATGATAAAATGATAGGTATAACAGTAGATGATGCAAGTAGTAATAATGTTGTTGTAGAAATATTAAAAGGTCAATTAAAGCTTAATCTTGATGGACAAATCTTCCATTCATGTTGTGTTTGCGATATCATTAATTTGATTGTCCATGATTGGCCGACTTTAATTGAGCCCTACATGAAAAATATTAGAACTTGTATATAATTTAGTTTTTGTTCATAAAGTAAACAACACGTATTTAAACAATGATGTAACAGCTGTGGTAAAAAATATAGAAAATTTGCAATGGGTGTTCAACATAGATGGAATTTTACCCACTTAATGTTAGAATCCGTTGAAAATTATAATGATCTACTTACTAATTTTTGCCAAATGAGAATGCATGAGTCTCCTTTAATTGAATATAATTGGGAAGTAACTTTTATAATAAAAAAATTTTTAAAATCTTTTTTTACTGCAACTAAACTTTTATCTAGTGTTTATTATCCTATATCACCAAAAGTATTAACTCAACTGTATAATATGAGTTTGCTCTTTAAAACTTATAGAACTAGACCTGGTTTTACAGATGTTTGTAGCAAAATGGAATGCAAATTTAAAGCATATTGGAAAGAAATTCCCCCAATGTATTGTATAGCAACTATATTGGATCCTAGGTTTAAATTAATAGGACTTGAACGATTAATGACGGAATGTAGTGCTAATATGGATACTAATAGTATAATAACATCAACTGATATTAGAATATTATTTACTGATCTTTTTAATGATTATCAGCCTCAATTAGACAGTAGTAGTGGAACAAGTCAGACTTATGTACCCCTACCAAGATCTGATCCAAGTTACAGGATAGTGATTGATATTAGAAGTGGTAAGCAAACAACTAATAGTGCTTTTCAATTGGTGAAGTACTTAGATATTGATCAACTTTGTTTTCTAACTGAAGAAGAAATTGAAAGTTTTGATATATTGTCATTTTAGAAGGCACATGGAAATCATTATCCCGTGCTTTCTGTCATGGCCATTGATTTGCTAACCATTCTAGTAACTATAGTTGTATTGGAATCAGCTTTTAGTGCAAGTGGAAGGATAGTGATGATTTTTGAAACAGATTAACACCGGAATCCATGGAGTGTTGCATGTGTGCAAGGGATTGGTTCAGAGCAGAGGATAGAACTCTAGAACTACTAGCTGAGGAGGAACTTGATGAAGAATTAAATGATACAGAACTTGTATATGCATTTTTTATGATATAATGCACCCCTTGTATTTTTTTTTTTTTTAATTTGATATAATTTACAAATTGCAAATGATAGATAGATGAGTGGGTGCCTACCTAGTTGGGATCTGCTCATGCTATAGTGATGCAGTTTCTCATCCCATACACTTTGTACTTTTTATAAATTTGAAATAATAAATAAAGTGAGTATTGTTTTTGTTATCCCAGTATAACCTTATAATAACTTATACTATCATTTATAAATAAAAACATAAATCAAGTAACAAAATGTAACTTATATAAACTTATAAGATTATACTTATACTTTATACTTATTAAGTATACTTACAAGTTATACATTAATCTTACAAGTTATTTTTATATAAGATTAATACTTAAAAGTATACTAATATAACTTAATAAATTATATTATAATTTGTAAATATAAGCGTAAATCAAGTAAGAAAATGTAATTGATATAAACTTATGTGATTATATCTATAAGTTATGTTATATAAAGTAACTTATAAGTATACTAATATAAATGTAAATAAGGTATAAATATCTGCATTATAACTTAGAAGTATAATAATTTATAAATATAAACATAAATCAAGTAAGAAATTGTAACTTATGTAAAGTATACTTATAAACTTATAAGTTATAACTTATAAGCTATGTTTATTATATTATTGATTATAAATTTAATACTTATTAAAAGTATATTAATATAAGTTGATACATATATATGAGTTATATGTAAGTTATATAATAATAATATATAAGTTATAAACCATAGAAATTTACTTATATAATAATATAACATATGTTATAAATAATAATATAAGTATATAACAATATAACATATGATAATATGTTATTTTATAATATAACTTAGAAATATAATATTATAACTTATGTAATAATATAACTTATAAATATACTTATTGTAATATAAGTATATAATAATATAATATTATTATTATTATAATATAAGTTATATAATTATAATATAAGTATCTAATAATGTTACATATAACCAAGGTTTGCCATGTCGATGTTGCCTGGTGTCCCAAAAAAGGGAAATCTAGGGAAATGTGGGGCTTTTGATGGGTTTTCCCCCCAAGTTTTAAACAACCTTAATTAGTGTCTAAATACATCATAATACATCAAAAAATTCAAAAACAAGTGTCTACATATCAAGGGACATTGCTTGAGGGGGGTTCACCTACTCGTTGTGGTATACACGCTGTGTAAAAATTGATGTAATGTGATCTACTTAAGCTATATCCTCATACATTGCATATCTCACAACTAAAATTACATGAAATTAAGCAAATAAGTTGCATACCATACTAATTTAGTCAATCAAATATTAAAGAACAAACTGAACAAAGTTAAACACAAACTCAATAGAGCAAAGTACAATACTGTAAATAAACTCAACAAAATCATCATTGTTATAAAAATACATCAAGATAGAAGAAGGATGCCACCAAATACAACTATTTTTTTTCCATATTTTCTTTATTTTTAATTGTTTTTCATTATTTACAATAATGTAATAGTTATATACTTAAACCATAATTTCAAATTTTTTCAATCTATTTATTTCAATTTGTTTCATTTTTTAAATTTTATCAATATTTACTAACATACAATATTTATTTCAATTTATTTCATTTCAGAATAGTTAAACATTTTCATAATTAATATTTACTAACATACAATATTTATTTCAATTTATTTCATTTTTTAAATTTTATCAAAAAAATTTGAAATTTGTTCTCCCATGTTGCTGACATGTCACCCATATTTGAAAATTTTTCCCCATGTTGTTGACATGTCGCCCATGTCGCTCGACATGGGGGAAATATTGATATATGGCGATTTACATCCAGATTTCGCATCGCCCTGGTCTGGAATGGCGACATGTTGCCATATGTCATCGACATGTCGAGGAAATGGCGAACACTGTATATAACTTATAATAAATGTTGTATATGAAAAACTTTATTTTTTAAAAAAAATAATGACTTTTTACATGAAACAGGCTGTGCTAGACTAGGCTCATGGCACGAAAATTTTAAGCCGTGCTCGACCTGGCACGATTCATGACTCAGTTCGGCACGATATGTATCATGCCTCGTGCCAGGCCGAGCTGAGGGGTCCTGAATGAGACACGACACGGCAAGGCACACGTGGCTTGTTGGCCACCCCTAGGTTTAAATGACGGTATAATACAAATAAACCCAAAATACCAAAAAAAAAACAAAAAAAACTAGGGGTTTGAATAAGATAATGACTTGAAAATAAATCAAAATATTATAAAATATAGGCAAGAATTGTTTTGCACACCTTGTAAGGGAAATATATAGAAATAATGCCTTAATGATTGAATTACAATGTGACATTTTATAAAGATCGAAATAAGAGATAATGATTTGAAAATAACTCAAAATATAATAAAATTGATGCATATTGCATATATCAAGGCTAACATGACTATATATCATCAACACGTTCAATAGAAATGAAATTAGAATCAAATAACTCTATCTAAATTACAAAGAGGTCCAGTATAATCCGACATCAAGTGCAAGTACATGGATACATCACTTCCATAGAGAGTGCCAGTTGGTTCATAGTCATCCACATCCCTCCCACCCCTAATTGGGGTGAGTAATGGGCCATTAACCTTTTCTAATATTCCTTTATTTTTCATTTTTTTGTAACTTTTAAAAAATTATGTTTTATATTTTTAGATGAAAAACAGATTATATAATTAAATAGTTGGCCAATTAGTTGTCAGAATAATTGGTCAAATTAATTAACTGTTTATTACTAAATTTTTTAAGTAGGTTTATTTTAGTTATTCATAGCATATTATTTTTTATTTTATATTTATATAAATATATATTTAATTTTTTAAAAAAACAAATATTAAATTTCAGACGACATGTACGCAATTCCACCATGTGAGCGGCATTTCGGTGTCATGGCAGAAATGGGGGAAATTTTGATATCCCCCAAAATTTGTGTCGCTACCTCTCAAAGTAGTGATATTTCATTGCTTCAGCTTGACTTTAATTCCTCATGACGAGTTGCAAAAGGTCTTTGGATTTTCGGGTTGCCACAAGCTAGAATTTGAAGTTCGGATTTCCTTGGGCGTTCCTAGGCGTACTGAAAGGAGTTTATCTTGCTGCAACCTATGACTCAAGTGAAACATAAGGAAAACTAATGCACTCCTTGTTCACTTGATGTTACTCCCTCAACAATGAAATGCCATTTTGGTACTGGTTGATTCCATGCCAGTAAACACTAGAAGCATGTGATTGACAAATTGCTATTACATATTGAAGTATTGAACTTGTCATAACTTGTTGGCACCTTCCATCCCTTCAGAAAATGGAGTAAACAATGTGATCACGTTTGAGGGATGTGATGCATCGGATTACCACAGTGATTACTGATAAAACTAAATGATTAATGATTTATATTCATGCTTTTTAGTTTAACGACCAGGGAGAATGTTATCATCCTCAACATAGAGAGTTGCCCATATCCTCAATAACTCTGCATCTTTTTAACCTCTTTCTATTGAAGTACTCATCAAAGGAACTTCCTTAACAATGTCTGTGCCTCCAGAGTTTAAATACGAGAGCAAACCCAGTGAATTAGGAAACTGAGCCTTTTTGACATAGACCTGCCAATTTTAAATAGGTTTGTAATACCTAATTTACAACAAAAGATATCTGATTTGAGACCTAGAGTGAAGTTTACCCACAACGTTTCGGTATGAAAAGAAGATTGTAAGGGATTGATATATCAATCTGTTAGTTTGTGTTAACATAGCGCATGATCTCTACTCCTCATCTCCGAATTTATTCTCTAACCACTCGTGGAAGGGAACGAAGGTGCTGGTGTGATTTCTCTTGGCTTTATTCTTTCATATTGCGGACTTCCATATAGTTTACCCTGTTGACAAGTTAATTTATAAAAATGTGAAAATTGTTTTGCTTTCAAATACAAGGTTGCAACTTTTGCTTTGAAAATTTTGGCTAGTCATTATTGTGTTATTTTGTTGTAGTGGGAGTGAACTTTTTGGATATTGTGCGTGACATCATAATCGTAAATTATCTAGTTTAGTCCATTTGGCATATTTTGTCCTTGTTTCTTTTAACATCTAACTGCAATTGATTGTGCATATTCTGGATTTGTTCATTTGTTTTATTGAGGAAATGAATTGGGTCTTGTGCATCATGCCTCACCATTTGTAGTTGATCATATGGTTAGTTTTGATTGACATGTTTATTATTTCAGAAATCAAATGAAATGGAACTCAATGCATCACTGGCTCGCTACGAAACTGTGAAGAATCAATGCAGGGATGTTGAGGCTCAGAAACAGGTTAAAGCTGAGGCCAAGGTTGGTGTTTAAGTATTCATGCCATACATACTTTGCGGTGTTATTCAACATTTGAAGCCACATTTTTCTCTTTTTGCAGGTTAAAATCTTGGAGCGTATTAAAAAGGTGGAAAACGAGCGGGATTCTTATGATCTTCAACTTTCTAACCTCAACCTGTCTAACATTGATGAAAGAGAAAAAAAGCTGGTGACTGTGCTGCTCACTGCTTTTGCTTGTGTTTGATAACCTTACTGTTCAACATAAGCATTGTTGAAAATGCTTTTGCTTCTCAATATCTTTGCAGCAAATGGATGTTGAGAGGAAGCAACGTCAAATTGACGAGAGGGAATTTGAATCAAATATACACCAAAAGCAAATTGATCTAATTAGCTTAGAACAAAAGATTAAATCTCTTTATCGAGAGAAAGACATCATGGCAAGTGATTCTGAGGATAGAGTGAAATTGGATCTGAAGAAGGGGGAATTAGAAATTCGCAAGAAGAATCACAGAAAGATGTAAGTCAAATCTTTCCACGTGTTACTTGTGATGTTAGAGAATATATTCCTTTTTTACATTCTTTTTTAGTTCTGATCTGCACTCTTAAAAACCAGTTTGTTATATTTCTGGTTTCAGAATGGACGAATACAAGGATAGAATCAGAGGCGTGCTCAAAGGAAGACTTCCTCTTGACAAGGATCTAAAAAGAGAAATAACTCAAGCTCTTGAGTTGTCCCACAACTTTATTTGTTCTCACAGTTTTTCCTTAAACACAGTTTTTATTGGAATAATTTTGTATGTTTGGTTGTATATGCTTGAAATGCCTAATTTTTTTTTTTTGTTCTCAATGTATGATCTGCTTTAATTGTAAAATCAAACTTCTGCCTGCGTTTTTTCGTTCAGTTAGTTTTTGATTTTTTATCATTCATTTTCTTAGTGTCAAATGCTGGACTAGCTGTTTGACTAAAGATATTTTTATAGAAAATAAATCTAACAGAAAGGCTTTATCCAAATTAGTTATGGTCACATTTCGAATTTTGTTCTACCATTCCACATGTAAAAAATTGTCTTCCAATGGATGGACTAGGGCATGGATGTTTATCTAGGTGTCAGACACACCTAATCCCCATATCTCAGGACACAGGGACGGCCCTATATACTTTAAAATTTTCCAGGCTACCATAATATGGTAGTATGAATACATTAGAAACAATTTCTGTTCAATTTAAACTTATTAAATTAGTTAGTACTGTAAAATGGTTTTATTAAAACATAATAGCAATTTTCAAAAGCAAATATAAATGTATATTTGGGAAACCACATCTCCTTTGTTGGATTGGATGCCAAAAACAAGGATAAGATTAGGATGTAAATATTGGGCATATAAATATTTTTAGTTATCAGCATAAATTAGGTGTTTTTTTTTTTTTTTTTTTAATTCTTAAAAGGTATACATTGTGAAGGATCTGACACGGATCCCATTCTTTTACCCGTGTTATATCGTCTCAACAATGTTATTCTTGGGTGAACCGAATAGTTCGTGTAACATAAATCTTTAGCTGACTAATACTCTTTCAAATATTTTTTGATTGACTCCATCTATGTCCTTTTTTGGTTTTCTTTTAGCCATCTTGGATCCTTTTAATTTGCATCATCTTGGAACATTGAGGGCTATCTTTTATACATAGTCAATTAGTGGAAAAATTTAGAGAGAAGAGGAGAGTCCTCTAGATGGGTTTTATTGATCTAGAGAAAGAATATGATAGATTCCCTAAATAGTTAGTCTGGTGAGTTTTGGTTAGACAGAGTACCAGTCAGATACATTGAGGTTATTAAAGACTCTTATAGGGGAGTGCAAAGTAAGCGGTGGGTAGCGAGACAAATGAGTTCCTAGTAATGATAGTTTTACATCAAAGGGAAACTATGAGACCTTACATTTTCTCTTTAATTATGGATGCACTGACTACTCATATTCAAAAAGAGATGCCTTGGTGTATGCTATATGGGTGGTTTGGTGGATCAAACAATAGAGGGAGTAGATGCCAAACTCGAGTTATGGAGGGATTGGTTTCAAAAGGTTTTAACATAATTGTATATTGAATATAACTTTAGTGAAAATAATAATAAAGGTGAAGCAATGGTAAGATATGATAATCAAGAGATTCCTAAAAGCAATCAATTTCGCTATCCTGGATCAATTTTACATGAAGTGGGGAATATTGATGAGGATCTTACACGTAGACTTGGAAGGTTATGGCTTAATTGGGAGGCACTTATAGAGTGTTATGTGATTGACGTGCTCCACTCAATCTGAAAGAAAATTTTTATAGGTCGTTATTTGGCTTGCTATGATGTATGAGTTAGAATGTTGGGCAACAAAGAAGCAACATATGCATAAGATGAGTGTTACTGAGATGAGGATGTTTGGCTGGATATGGGGAAAAACTAGGAAATATAAGGTAAGAAATGAAGATATTCGAGGGTGGGTTTTGCCCAAATCGGATATAAGATATAAAATAAAGACCTGGGGAGGCAACTTTTAGAAGGTGTGAGGAGTTACTTATTGAAGGATCTAAGAGGATGAGAGAAAGACCAAAAAGAACCTGGATGTAGTTAGTCTGAAAGGATTTGGATGCTCGTAATCTATCCAAAAATATATATTTTGGCGTTTTGGGTTGCAGGAACATAATTTGTTTTGCTGACCCCGTTAATTAGATAAGACATTAGGTATTAAAAGTCAATTATGTAGTAAATGTTGCACATTTAAAATACAAAAATTTCGTAGATCGTAATACTTCCCATAATTCCATAATAAGACAGATAAGGATGTTAAGACATGTTTTGTGCTCTTCAAAATAAAAAAATTAGCTAGAAAGTTTGCAGAACTTTTGGGAAATTTAAACGATGTCAGCCTTTCCACACTTGCATGTTAACATCCTCTTCTTCACTATGCTTATCCTCTAAGTGTGTTTCTTCTTTGTTATGCATCATTCTGCTCAGTGTATCATAGCTGGTCTAAAAGTTATTTTGGAAAATTCTTCTCTTATTTTTTTTGTAATGCTTTGGTTGTATAAACCTCTCGAAGCAGCTTTGCACTTATGGCATCTAATTTTGCTTTCAACACTCCTCTTAGTATCTCCCTCATTATGGATAATTGATCTTTGACAAGATCAGACCAATTACATATCTTCTCAAATGTGTATGGAGATGGATTTTACTCTATTTTTTTTCCCTAGCTTTTCAACGAATTCCGATCTGTATGGGTAGAGGCACTCAATCTTCCAGGCCTACGAAGGAGCATTTGGGTTCCTTAGAAAATGTGAGTTGAAATGGCGGATGAGAGAGTGTTCAGAGATTCAACTATATGATAGACCTTCGACGATGATGGCTATTGAAGAAGTGGTCATGGAGAGGAAGGTCTGGTTGAATTTCCTGGTAGGTATAGTTTTGAACCCTATGTAGGCACAGTTATAGAGGTGACAAAAGTTTGGCATACTGTCTCGAGAATTTTAAAGTCTTATTGTAAGATACCTTCCACTAATGATTAAGTGCATTTAGGTTCCCCTTGGAAATTGAGGATTTTAAAATCATAAGCGAGGTATCATACTTCTCATGGGTGTGAGTGGAATTGTGGAAATGATGGTTGAGAGAGGGTGTTCACAGTTTCAACTATATGATAGACCAAACCCTCATGGCTAGTCACGAAGGGGTTGTGAGGATGATGATTTTGTCATGAATTTCTTTGTAGGTAAAGTTCTGGGGTTTGGAGCTTATGTAGACATATCGATAGAGGCAAGAAAGGTTTTGCATATTGTCTTTGAGGATTTTAAAGTCTTAATATAAGATACCTTCTACAAACTATTTTCATCCAGGTTCCACTTGGAGATTGAGGATTTAAAGTCTTAATGGAGGTATTATACTTTTCATGGGTGTGGAGCTCCATTTTTGCAATGCTGCATATCCCCTTTTTTGCTGGTGGTAGAACACTTTAAAAGTAAGTGTAGATGGCTGTGGCCTGTGGGCGATCTAAGAAATCTGATGGTTTTCCCGTAACTTAGCAAAACTGATTTTTATATCTAGCAATGATGGCGATACCACTGAACTGTGGGATAAAAAATGGTTTACTTGAGATTATCATGGGGTCTCCTGTGACACTAAGTTTAAGATTCAAATTCAAATAAGCTGTTAGGAGTGACAAGCATAGCTGAACACCTTTTAGATAAGAGGCTTTACCATGCAGTAGGAGACTTATGGGAATTTTTGAAAATTTGGAGGAAAGTTGTTTTGGCATATTTTATTTTATTCTATTTTGCAAGTTGAGGGAAAGATTGCGTTGACATTAGGAAAACTTAGGAAATTTTGATTGATAATTTGGCAACTATTAAAAGATACACAAACATACACTTTAACTCAAAATATGACAAAAATAAATTATTCAGACTTAGGAAGATTAATATAAGCTACCAAAATTCGTGCTGTCATCATGAACTGATGTACTGAGATGTAAAATATCAGAATTAGGAAGACTAATATAAGCTGCCAAAATTCGTGCTGTCATCATGAACTGATGTACTGAGATGTAAAATACCATCCACGAATGATTAAGACCATCCAAATGTCATGAAAAGAAACATAGAGATAACCAGTACAAATATAAGATCCAAACACTTCATCCAAAATGTCTCAATATATGAAATAACTTATCGATTGCATATATATGTGTGTGTGTATATATATATATATATATAAATATATATATAAATATGAAATATATATCCATTGCTTCCAAAATGTCTGAACATCTGAAATAAATCATCTATATATATGTGTGTGTGTGTGTGTGTGCATATATATATGCACACACACACATATTAGAAATATTTTTAATACCATTTTATATTTTCTAAATATATTTCTAGTAAAATTTATTTTTAATTGTTTATTTAAAATTTGCGGTCAAACGGACAAGTTTGAGTAGGTTTTTGTCTAGGATCTCTGTTGATGAATTTCTGTGACTAACTGACTATTAACAAAGTAGTCTATAATCAATCGTCGAAATTTGGACCATGTGGTTCCCCAAAGGAATATACCAAGTGTAAAAATCTGCTTCAACTTCTATTTTTTGATCAGTAAATATGACTTTCTATTAATGTAGCCTAAGGCCAAAATCTTTACTGTAAGAGTATGTAGATTCAGGTTACATACCCACGACAATTAATAACATGTATTTAGCTATGTGTATCCCATTTCATTCTCCTTGTACAAACAAATTCAGAATAGCCAATCCCTCCAAATTCTGTATAGTAATTTTTTTTTTTTTTTTAACTATAATACTCTCTATGCCAAATTAGGCCTCAAGGCACTCTAACGGGGAGTTGAGGTAGTGGCCCCCGACCTGTATATTAAAAAGATTAATAAATACATGAGGGGGGACATAAAGAACCTTACCCCAAAGCAAATGCTTGTGAATAAAGTTGATAATCAAACAATTCATGTAAAGAACTCCTGATATGGAAGATCCTTTAAATACAATGAAATAAAACCAACTACATCTTCCTAATAAAAGGCAACCTCAATTTATCCATTCGAAGAGCCTCTTTAGCATTGATAGGCATATGATCACGATCATAATAAACTAAGTTAACTTGAGAAGAGCAACCGTGATTGGCGAGAGCATCTACACACACTATTACATTCTCTGTAGATGTGACTGATTTGAAAATTTTGAATGTCTGCTTTGATCAAATAAATTCAGTGAACTATGCCCCAATTGCAAATGAAGTTTCCTTTATCTGTTTCAACAAGAACACGTAAATCTAATTCAATCACCAGATTACCAAAACCCCGTCATGTTTGCATATCTAATGCCATCCCATAAGGCTCTAGTTTCAAAAATCATGTTGTTAACTTGACCATAATAGTGAGCATAGGCAAAAATAAAATTACCCTTAAAATCTCTGAATATGCCTCCACCACCACTACTGTAAGGTTTAGCAGGCCCATCTGTATTTAATTTCAGTCCCAAATATTGGCTTTAACCATTTAACTGCGATAAATTTCTAGATCGAAGGTCTAATAGCTTTGACACCCAAAGCTTCAAGACTAATATTGTCTGCAAAAGGAGGGGAATTGACCTTAAGCAACCAAGAAGTCTCTTGTAACCTGAATTTGATTGCAACTGGGGTTTGTATTGGGATTTTCAGATTCAGCATGACTCTTCACTGTAGGAGGAGAGATAACTGCTAACACACTATGTACAGTTATATACATTAATACATATATATCATAGACACTTTTACTGATCAAAAAAAAAAAATAGAGCTTGCCGGTCTATTAGGCTTTCCATGAAGGCGATTATTCCGTTCAATCCAAAGCTCCCAAATAATAAAGGGAGTCACAGTACCCTTGAGCTGACCAACTTGAGATCAATCATGGTTATTTGCAAACCAATGATTAGCTTTGTCCTTAATATTTTGACCATGAAGATTATTCATATTAAATAATGGTGCAAAGTTATTCCAAACACTTGATACTAAATAACCTGTAGAAAACATATGATCCATCGTTTCCACCTCACAGCATCAGCACTGACATCTTGAAGCCAAGCTGACACCCAATCTTTGAATGTTACTATCCTTAGGAACCACATTGTGCATTACTCTCCATAAAAAAACAAGTAATTTTGGTTGGAATAACATTATGCCAGCACCACTTTGTCCAAGATAAACCCACATCAGAATTCTGAATAGCTGTCCATACCGAATGAGAGGTAAAATTCCTAGACTGAGAAGGCTTCCAAATCAACCTGTCTTGTCTTTGAGTGATGACCAAATTAGTAGAAAGATGTCTATCTGCATCTTCAGGGATAAGAAGAGTTCTGATCAGCTGAATATTCCCGTCACCTTCCTCGTCCATCATATCAATAAGTTAAATTCCAAATTAATAAGATTAGTATTTGCCGCATAGAAGACTAGAGGAATAAGATATAACTAGTGATCAAACAAAAAAGATATATCCCCTTTACCAACATGCCAAAACGAATTATCAAGGACAAAATCCTTAACCAATAAAATGCACTTCTAAGTAGCAGAAGAATTAGTATAATTATGATCACCATCTAAACTCCTACCCTTAAGGTACTTAGAATTAAGGAGCTGCGCACACAAGCTTATATTCAAGAGAGTATTCCAAGCGATTTTCAAGTGAAGACTGAACATTACATCTTTCATTGATTGAAAACCAAGACCACCATCATCTCGAGCTTTAGCTAATCTATCTCACTTCATCCAGTGCCACTTAGTGTAAGAGCTCTCGTTCCCCCAAAGAAAATTGGAAAAAAGGTTTTCAATCTCCTTAAAGATAGATTTGGGAACCGAAGCACTGACAGAAGGTGAATAGGATTTAATAAGTGTTAGCTTACCACCCCAAGATAACAACTTATATTTCTAACCATCAATTTTTCCTCTGACCTTATCAACAATATCATTAAGGTAATGTTTTTTTTACATTTACGTTTGCATAATGGAACACCGAGGTATGTAAAGGTATTGTCAATTAGCTTTTGAGTATCTTTTTTCAACTCTTTGAAGATCCTCTGATTTCTCTCACACCAAACAGTCAACACAATTGCTGCCGGGCATAAGTTCCATAAGATCTCCTTCCCCGCCTTTTCTTTCTCCTACCCCAACTACTTAGTTTTGAATTAATCTGATCTTGCTGAACACACTCTAAGCTGAATCTTGTAATGAAGGAATACTAGATCTTCCTAGTCATCTTAAAATAAAGAAGCAAATGTTAAACAGTCTCCTTTTTACAAATACAACACCTTGAAGCCATTGACCATCCTCTCCTTTTGAGATTATCACATGTAAGAATTCTATTCAACGCTGCAACCCATAAAAAGGACACCTTAGATGGCATATCTGCATACCAAATTAGCTTCCAAGGTCCCTACCCTCTATCCTCACCAGACATCGAGTTATACATAGATTTTACTGTGAAACCACCTTCTTCTCCCCCTTTTCACTATCTTCTATTCCCTCTTTCTTTCACCTTTATCTTGTGGATTTCCTCCACCATATTTGATACCTCTTCTACTTCCCAATCAAAGATATTCCCTCTTAGTTAAAGATCCCATGCCCAACCCCCACCTTGTTTAACTAATTGATCCCCAAGCGTCCAGGCTTACAGCAATTGCTGCCACCCAGGAAGGATTGAATCAATGTTTCATTACCACACCAAACATCCTTCCAAAACTTTATTCTATCGCCCACCCCCACCCTATATCGTACTCCTTTGTTGAACACCTCCAACGTTGAACATATGGCCTTCCAAAACACCCACTCCCAAAGAATCCCTACTTTTTTTAGTAGTCCAACCTCTTCCTCTACCCCATATTTTGCACTTACCACTTTGCGCCACAACTCCCCCTGTTTCCCAAATCTCCATGGCCACTTAGCTAAACGACCCATGTTGAATTTAGGTAGACTTCTTTAACCCAAACCCCCTTCTTTGTTCTTTTAAGCACCCTTGAGACCATGGTGTAAAGGTTCGGCCGATCTGGAACTCGGGATCGGCTCAGTCGCGATCCCAAGCCGATCCCTAATTTATTAAAAATTCTGACTCGGTCTGAAACTGAGTCAGATCGTACGATTTAGAGATTTGGCTTGGTTTTGGACGAATCAAATCGAATGATCCAATATGGATCATTCGGCACCCCTCAAAAAGTTTCTTTCTTTCTTTTTTCTTTTTTTTTTTAAATAAAAATTTAGGCCATGTTTTGGATCGGCTGATCCCGAATTGGATCGCTGACCCAACTTGGTATCGGACAGGAACGATCCTCCGTCCGATACTGAGTTTAAACATTATGCTTGAGACCACTTTACTAGATATTTTTGCAGCTCCTCACTTCCTGTCCACAAGAACTCCCTTTGAAGCTTCTCTAACCTTCTAGCTACTGACGTCGGAATATTAAACATAGACATGTAATATGTTGGTAGATTCGCCGAGGAGCTCTTAATAAGGACTAATATACCCCCTTTTGACGACTATCTAGCTTTCCACAACACCAACTTTCTTTCCGACCTTGCTATCGCCTTATTCCACACACTCCTTGCCTTGTTGGTATCCCCCCAAGGTAACGCCAAATACTCTGTTGGTAACGAACCGATCTTACACCCAACCATTTTACCATCTGATTCAAATTACCTTGTCCCTAACCCCTATTAATTCTGATTTTGCCAAATTAATGCGAAGTCCCGACACCGCTTCAAAACACACTAGAATACATCTCAAAACCTTCAGATCTGGTTGCTTGTTTATGCAAAAAATCAACGTAGTGTCAGCAAATTGGTGATGCGTAATGCTAGGGGTTTACTCCTTCACCTTTACTCCTTGCATCAAACCCAACTCTTCTGCCTGTTTTAACATTTTGCCCAAGCATTCAACCACCATTATGAACAAGAAGGGAGATAACGGGTCTCCTTGCATAAGACCTTTGAAAGTCTTGAAATAACCCACCGCTATACCGTTCATCAAAACTGAAATAGAAACTGTTGAAATATAGCTATTTATCCATCTGATCCACTTCTCTCCAAAACCCATCATACTTCTGACATAATATAAGAATGGAAAACTCACATGATCAAAGGCCTTTTCCATATCAACCTTACAAACCAATGCACTCATCCTGTTTTTTAAAACCGAGTCAATACATTCATTGGCTAAAAGCACTCCATCCAAGATTTGTTGACTTCCCACAAATGGACTTTGAGTGTTGGATGGATATCACTATCCCCATGGACCTTTTTAATCTATTTGCAAGCACCTTAGCAATTATCTTATAAAGACTACCCACCAAACTGATCAGATGGAAATCTTTAATATCCGCTGCTCCCTCTCTCATAGGAATTAATACAAGAAATGTTGCATTTGCACTTCTTTCAAAGCTCCCCTTCTCGAAAAATTCAAAAATAAACCCTCATAACATCCTCCTTCACCACCTCCCAACACTTTTTATAAAAAGCCATGGCAATACCATTCGGTCTTGGTGACTTATCACCATCCATTTCCTTAATGGCTTCCCATCCCTCGCGTTCAGTAAATGCCATCTCTAAGCCTTCCGCATCCAAAGTGGATAACCTTTCAAATTCCATTCATTTCAACAGTGGTCTATAACTACTCTCTTCAATAAAGATTGTCTTATAATAGTCTTCTATTGCTTTCTTAATCTCCCCCTCCTCTTCCGCTACAACCCTGTTCACTTCTATTCTTCTGATTGTGTTTATCCTATTCCTTGCATTATCCATCTTATGAAAAAACTGTGTTTTTATCTCCTTTCAACCAGATTGCCCTTGATTTCTGCCTCAATATAGTTCCTCTATTCTTGCTACCTTGGCATGATCCTTTTTATGTTGTTCCCTCTCCCTTCTCTCTGCTCTTCCCATTTCCCCTTTATCTTCCATTACATCCAACTGCTGTTTTTTGTCTAATAGACTTCCCATTCTAATCTCCACTCTACCCAATTTGACTTTGTTTCACTTCTTTAACTCCCATTTTTACAACTTTAATTTTCTGCGAAACACAAAGCTTGGGTAACCTCTTACATCGATACCATTCCACCAGTTCCTTCTCTCCGCTCTTCGCTCTCCCCATTTCCTCCTTATCTTCTACTACATCCAACTGCTGTATTTTGTCCAATAATCTCCCCATTCTGCCCTCAACTCTACCTAATTTGACTTTGATTCACTTCTTTAACTCCTCTTTTTACAGCTTTAATTTTCTGCGAAACACAAAGCTCGAGGAACCTCTTACATCAAAACCATTCCACCAATTCCTCATCATCTCAGCAAACTTATCTTCCTCCAGCCACATGTTTTCAAACTGGAATGGACATTTTTTGACTAACCTATCCTCTCATGCCAGCACAATTGGGGTATGATATGATCATCTGATGTTGCTTTGGGTAAAGAAATGTCTTGCAGGCTTGCAAAAACGTTTTCTCATTCTTGAGACACTAAGAACCTGTCCAGCTTAGAGGATATTTGGTTTTCCTGGTTATTTAACCGAGTAAACTCCGCACCTAAAAACGCACTTCTATTAATGCATTCTGATCTATCAAATCGATGAATCATTGCATATGGGAGCTTGCTACCTTGGCAAGATCCTTTTTATGTTGCTCCCTCTCCCTTCTCTCCACTCTCCCCATTTCCCCGTTATCTTCTATCACATCCAACTGCTGTATTTTGTCCAATAGACTCCCCACTCTGTTCTCCACTCTACCCAATTTGACCTTGTTTCACTTCTTTTACTCCTCTTTTTACAGCTTTAATTTTCTGCAAAACACAAAGCTCGGGGAACCTCTTACATCGAAACCATTCCACCAGTTCCTCACCATATCAGCAAAACTTATCTTCCTCCAGCCACATGTTTTCAAACCGGAATGGACATTTTTTGGCTAACCTATCCTTGCATGCCAGCACAATTGGGGTATGATATGATCATCTGAAGTGGCTTTGGGTAAAGAAATGGCTTGCACTCTTGCAAAAGCTTCTTCCCATTCTAGAGACACTAAGAACCTGTTCAGATTAGAGGATATTTGGTTTTCCTGGTTATTTAACCAAGTAAACTCCGCACCTATTAAAGCATTCTGATCTATAAAATCGGTGAATCCTTGCATATGGGAGCTTACTCTACTGCATCATGTTCTTTCTGAACAGAATCTGATTGTGTTAAAATCCCCACCTACGCTCCATGGTATACTCCACCCTCTTCTGTGATTATCCAATTCTTACCTCATGTCCTGAAATATACTATGACCCGTGGGTCTGTGTACTGATGACAACATCCTTTGTCCTCCCCGTTGTCTTCTTTTTCCAATATTACCACTGAAATAGCAAAATTCGCTACTTCTGAGTGAATGAGTTCAAACATATCTTCCTTCCAAACCAAAAACATTCCTCCGTATGCCCCTACTACTGATTTCTGTACCATTCCCACCATTCTACACCCCAAAATTGCAACGGTAGATCCTTATTTACCACCTCCAATTTGGTTTCTTGTAGCATAATTCTAACAGGTCTCCACTCTTTCAAAGACATCTGTATGATCTTTCTCTTGTCCCTGTCCCCAATACCCCTTACGTCCATGACATAATTTTTGTCTTCATTGAAATTCTAGCAATCCCCCGAAATCCTCATCCTTGCCCCATCTCCTTCCCAATCTTTTACTTTCCGGACTAGCCTTCTCTTTTACACCTAAACTTAACCTCTTTAATTCCTTCCTTGTTTTATTATTGCTCACACTTTTCTCCTTGTTCTTCTTTTCGATTGCGGTGAACAATTCCAGAGCCTCTTTCTAAAATCCTTCTCATGATACTCCAACAAATCCATCAAATTTCATTAATTTGTTTAAAACCCACTCCGAGATTCTCCTATCGTCCAAATTATTCGTATCTTCATAAAAATCTTCCAAGAGTTCAGCTAACTCTCTGTTAACAGAATACATGGATATATCGTCACTGTTACCTGCCAAAGGTATCGGTTCTTGGATTTGATTATCCTCTCCCCCCTCTTGCCATTCTGTGCAATTCCCTGTCATCTCCCCCTCTGTGTGACACACTTTGTCCCAGACCACTGCCTTCTTTTCTAACAGTATTGTCCTCTAAACCTCCTGTTTCTTCTCTCCTGGTGTAAGCTTTGCCTCTTCCACCCCATTTCCCATCTCCATCTCTGACTCATTTCTCTTCGAGGGGCCCCCCTTTACCTCCATATTAACCATTTTCTGCTACCCTATTGATTCTACCTCCCCCTTGCCATTCATAATCCTATAATGACAGAAAGATTTCATCCTATTCTCGTCCTTAAAAAATTTATCATCCCTAGTCTCCCTCTCATCCCCCCACTCATCTTCTGCATCGAAACATAAGCATATTTTCTCCCCACTGAAAGGATCAACCTCTGAAGCCCATCCCAAAATCACATCTTTTGGAGAGGTCAAAGTTGGTAAAAGTACTTATGTTTTTAGAGGGTAGTTTCTATTTCTATTATAATTGAAGTCAAATTTGAGTCATTATTAGTGCCAGGGAGTCGGTATTTTAGCAGATGCTGAGTATGATGTTTTCTTTTTGGGGATGAAATCTAGAAATCTTATAGATATGTACCACACCAATTATCTAGTGAATTCAAGTATATTTTTTTTTTATCACTGCTTTGCAAAAATGCTTGGTCTTTAGGACCTCAATGAATATCCCTTCACTTTTCTTCTTCTCTCTGTTCATTTTTCTTCTTATTTGTTGCTCTTTCTGCTTGCTGGTTTACATCAGAAAGAAACATGGACTGTTTTGCAAAAAAGCTTGGTCTTTAGGACCTCTATGAATATCTGCTCACTTGTCTTCTTCTGTTCAGTTTTTTTCTTATTTGCTGCTCTTTCTGCTTGCTGGTTTGCATCAGAAAGAAACATGGATTGCCCTTTAATAGCGATCATGGATAAATATCCTTTCAAGATACTTTTTTTTTTAACAGAACATTATTTCTATTTGCAGCATAGTTAGGACTTAGGATTTGGGGCTCACTTACATAAAAAAAAAAACCTTGTGTAATTGCTTTTTAACCAATCTTACTTCAAGGACCTTAGGGGAAGTTCAACCAACTGACTAATACTTTCATCATTAGTCTTGGGATTAATAGACTATGATAAGCCCATGAAAATTGCTTTCTAATACTTTTCACCTGGTGATGAATAGCTAGATAGAAAATATTCTCAATCATGTTCTTAACAATGATGCATTTGCTATATAGCAAGTTTGAAAGATCTACCAGGTGGTTCGCCATCTCATAAAAAATTCCCATAAGATGGTTGTGTTGTTGATTGTCTCATTTCTGCTGTCGAAGCAATTGTTCATCATGAGTTCTATAAACAAAAGAAAAAAAACTGTAGACAAAGATCCCGAGCTTTCCAATCCTTTGGAATTAATCTTCCCAAAAATGAACCTTACTGAACCTATTTTCCTTGATACAGCTTTTGAAAATCTTCATAAACCTCCTACCAAAGTTTAAAGTTTTGGTTTCGTATCGGTTTTGGCACCCCTCCAAAACTGATACATATTGGCAAGTATCAGGTACTGGCTAAAACCATTGATAAATAGTTTGAATAGGTATAGCATCAAACACCCTCGAAACTGACCGATTCACATTGGTTTCGACCAAAACTGAAAGCCTTGCTCCATGCACATGTAGTTCCCGTAAGAGACACCAACGTCCTGCCTTCTGGCATCAGATAATGTTTCACTAATTCCATGGATCTGTTAGTGTTCTCTGTGCATTGAGTGGAATATGTATTTTGTTAGTGTTAGAATGTAAGTGCTTGACATGTTACAAGAGTGCTTTACTTTAGTTTTTATTTATACTTTTAGTTCATCCATATGTGTTTCTTTATGTGAATGATATACTGGTCCTACTGTAGGGCTCTCAAAAAGGAGTATGGCGATTTGAACTCCAAATCCCAGCAAGCCGAGAAGGAGGTCGATGCATTGCAGAGGAAAATACAAGATACAAATGATCATCTATCCAAGCTTAGGAAAGATATGAATTGTGAGTCTTACACCCTTCAATATAATTAATTAATAATTTTTTCTTGATGGGTGACAAATTGATTTATTGATCCTTTCCAATTTGTTTTTTTGATGGGTGACAAAATGATTTTCAAGTATACATTTCCATACTGGATACCCCCCCCACAGACACACACACCCCAAAAAAAATAAAAAAAACGCCCTAAGAGGACCAAATGAGATCGTCCAACTTGCTGAAGAAATTAAGTGCCTTTACATATTTAAAATATTGTAAAACAGAAATCCAGGATTTTAACAAGCTTCCAATGTTGGTACAGGTCCTGACGGTAGGATTTAATGAGTTATCAGAAATTCTTGGGTTACCAAATGGCAGAACCCCACCAATTGCTTGTGGAAGCTACTTCCAAGGTATAGATACCCGGCTTTTAAAAGAGTTGCATACCTAGTGAGAAAGGTTCTCCAAAGAACCAAACTGGATGACTTAGAAACGATTGAAGAGGGTTGAGAAAAAAACACTAGATGTCTCGAGCTATTGACAATGGACAAATGGATGGTTGCTATTCTAGTGTTTTACAATGATTGAAGTGGTTGGAAGTGAAAATAATTCGATGAATCAGATGGTTGATTGCCAAGACTTTTTTTTGTAAGAGAGTCCAAAAGAATGCTTCCACCTTGGTTTGAGATGGGCATCTACAAGTAGAAGCAAGATCCAACATTGATTCAAAGAAATTTCGAAGATCCATCTTTGAGAAATTACATTCATGATCCTCTTTCGACAATCTTTTTTGCTGCAATCAGAAAATATGGGATAGAACTTGAGATGTACCGATGATTGTATGGATTCCCTGATCTTCCTAGCGAGTAAAGGTTGTTTAAGTTTGGGGTATCACTCAATTTTAATCCTCCTGAATTTATGGAGAAAGTTGATTGATAAGTTTTTAGCAGGAATCAACCAGTAAAGTGGAGAACACAGCTTATGTAGTTTACCCGCTCCACAACAATCATTTTCCTGAAATTGGGTTTGATCACTGTTCTCCTTGAAAAAAGTAATTTCGTCAAGAAATTCATCTCATGCTTTCGTTATCCCCTTTCCAGACCACTACTCCAGATGATCAAGTGACCTCTGAGCTGTCCTATTTGCCAATAGCATAAATTTCATTCCACCTTTCCCTATTATCGGACAATAATTTCAGTATATGCAAGGTTTTAAGTTTCGCCCTAAACTGATACAACTCCGCCAAGCCTATCGGTTACTAGGGTGGCTGATACAAACCGATTGGTAAAGGTATTGGCCGATAAATACCAAGTCATATCAGTTTTGGAGGGGGTGGATACCCTATCTGAAATCTATACTATAAAACTTGGGTATATGTGTGCTATATCACAATGATACTGTTTGCCATTGTGCCTACACTTATTTCCTTGTTTCCCTTTTCTGATTTTTAGTCAACGATGACCTTTGAAAAACCAATTTTTTATCTCAAAAATGCTTCTGGTAACAAGATTCCTTACTATTCTTGATGAAAATATACATAAATGAGGGAAAATGTGGTATTCTGGTTTATAATGAATGACGCTATTATGTTTTTGCAATCAAAATATGAATACATGATGCAGCCTTTCTATTCACTTAGTTTAACTGTGGTTTGGCATGTTCTTGATTTTGTCTTCCTTACCGGGCTTCAGTTTGCTTTTGCACATAATTTGTTATTTGTTTATTATTATTTTTGGCTCTCTATTGTTATGCAGCAAAGAAGAGATACATTGACTCAAAGCTACAATCTTTGGGGTGTCAGTCTTTTGATATTGATTCTTTTCCTAAACTCTTGGATGAGACCAAGGAGAAACGAGACATCCAGAAAAGGTTTTTGAGTCTTCACCCATTTGCTATGTACACATGTCTATTTACACATGTTTGCACAAATGTACACCCAAATATTAATGAAATAATTTAAATAGTGTACTTTAGAATACAGGTGCTAACATTTCTCTCTCGTGATTCATGTGCAGCAAGTACAACATTGCCGATGGTATGCGGCAAATGTTTGATCCTTTCGAAAGAGTTGCACGAGCACACCATATTTGCCCCTGCTGTGAACGTCCTTTTTCTGCTGAAGAGGAGGATGGATTTGTCAAAAAGGTTGGTCTTTTTTCGATTTTTATTTGTTAAAACAGGAGATGCCGTCTCTTTGCTTATCAAATTCTGTTTTGCTTGTTCTTTGTCTTCCATAATTCTAGCTAATGTGCCTATTCTTCTTATACATTGCAGCAAAGAGTGAAGGCTGCAAGTTCTGCTGAGCACATGAAGGTTTTGGCTGTGGAGTCATCAAGTGCTGACTCAGATTTCCAGCACTTGGACAAGCTTCGCATGCTATATGAAGAATACGTTAAAATTGGAAAGGAAACAATTCCTCTTGCCGAGAAAAGTTTAGAAGTGCTAAATGAAGACATGGATAAGAAGTCTCAGTCCCTTGATGATGTAATTTTTAGCTTCTTTTGGCTTTACTTGTCATACTTATGGTGTAGCAAAATCATCTTGGTTTAATGATAGTTGTTTTAAATATTCACCTTATAGGGATCATCGTACTTGTGGTGTAGCAAACTTATCTTGGTTCATCTGTTATTTTTTTTTAATCTTCACCTTATAGGGATCATCTGTTGTCGCACCTTGATTATCGTAATCTATCTTATTCTTGGCAGCTTGAGCTTTCCTCTTCCCCCCTAATTTAGTCAGTAACAACCATGGTTTTGAAATATTGTATTGTGGGTGCTGTCAATCTTTCAGAAAACAGAAGCATTGATTCATTGATAAGTCATGGAACTTCTAGGAAACCTAAAAAGATTCATTTAGATGCAAAAATAAGTTTAGAAAATTTTGAATTAATATGTATTGCACACCTTACTCCTACTGCTCACATTGTATACTACAATATAGAAAGAAACGGGTACACATACGTGCATGGATACTTTTACGAGCACTTTATTAGATATAAAAATAAGCTACAAAAAACGCTAATATAATTCAACAAATATCAAAATAACTAATATCATGTAAAATGCACCATTAATATAATATGATTTTAACCCTTCATATAGGCCTATTTTATTTAAGTTTTTCCTAAGTAGTCAACTATAACCATCTATATATAATTGCAAATATTTATGTAGAGATCATAGAGTTAAATCAAATTGAAACTAAGTATGAACTATTGATAAATAATTTTAACAATTGATATTGGCTTCTTTTCTGCATATCTAGCCTAGTTTGTTGATCTTAATCATTGATGTTTAAATTTAATTGTTTATCTAAAATTTGAACAATACCTTCCAAAAAAAAAAAATTTGAACAATAAAGTTGACTGTTAATTTGTGATTCAAAGACTGCTAATTTATGATCCAAAGACTGTTAATTTGTGATTGACCTTAGTTGATCACAGTGTATTTTAGGATAAACATAATATTGTGAATATGTGATGTACATCTGATAGTCCCCATCAAGATTGTGTACCTAAAATCAATTTGATCAAATGATTCCAGCTGTTTGCTTTCATTTTGTCCTTTTTGTAAAGTATAGGGTATTAGAGACAAAACCAAGTTGAGAAAGATGAAGGGGAAAAGAGGAGAAGACCCAAAAACTAGATCTGGCCATTCTCCCTTGTATATATATATATATATATGTATGGCAGAGAATAAAAATAAAATCAAAGTATGATAATACCCCTTTCTACTTAAACTAATATATCTAAGATGGGAATTTTTGCCATCTATTGGGGGTTTCGGAGGCATTCTGGTGATGTGGGATAGGGATGCGGTGTCGGGTGGAGAGGTGGTGTATGGTAGGTACGCTTTGTTCATTCAGTTTAGAAGTTGTGTTGATAACTTTGAGTGGGCACTTTCCTCGGAATATGTGCCGAACAGGGTTAGAAATAGATCAGTTTTTTGGGAGGAGCTTCATAATCTGAAGTTACGTTTTGGTGGTGCATAGTGTTAGTGAGAAAAGTGACGTGACTAAAATCATTAGGAGTACGAGGAAATTGTCATCTTTGATTGGGGATTGTGAGTTGGTTGACTACCCATTGCATGGTGGAAGTTTTACTTGGACAAATGAGCAAACACTGGCAATATGCTACAGATTGGATCGGTTCTTGGCTTCTTTGGATTGTGATGTGCACTTCCCGTCAAGTAATCAATGGGTTTTGACTAGAACAATTTTTGATTACTGGCCTATTCAGATTTGTACATTGGTAGGAAACCAGGGGCCATCACCTTTTAGATTTGAGAATATGTGGCTATCCCACCCTAATTTCAAGGATTCCATTTAGGCCTGGTGGAATGAATACGTTGGGGTGAACCATGGATGGGCGAATTTTAAATTCATGAGGGGTTTGAGAATGTTGAAGGAGAAGATTAAGGTTTGGAATAAGGAGGTTTTTGGTGACATTGGCTCGTGGAAGAGAATTCTTATGGATAGAATTATGGAGATTGATTATGGTGAGGGGGTGAGGACTTTGAGTAGTGATGAGATTGAGGTTAGGAAAGTGCTTAAGGTGGAGTTGGAAGGGATTCTCAAATTGGAGGAGAATAGTTGGAGATAGAATCTTGGGTGACTTGGTTGAAGGAGGGGGATGGGAATACTAGTTTTTTTCTCAAGATGGCGAATGGGAGAAGGGGTAGGAATGAATTGGTAAGGCTAAAAGTTGGCGAAGAATGGGTTGACTCTTGTGAGCGTATCATTGGTGCTTTGTCTGACTTATTTTAAGCTATACAGATCTGAGAAGGTGTTTAGTTTTAAGCTCAAAAACAGAAGTGATGGGGGCCTGGAAGAGGGGAAAAGGAGTTGGTTAGAGAGAGTGTTCGAGGAAGTGGACATAAAGGAAGCGGTTTAGGAGTTAGCCGGTGACAAGGCCCTGTGTTCGGATGGTTTTACAATTACCTTCTATCAGAGTAATTGAGAGATAGTAAAGAATGATGTTTTGGAGGCTTTTTGTGAATTTTATATTAGTGAAATTATTCACAAGGCCACAAATGCAAGCTTTTTGGTGTTGATTGCTAAGAAACCTGGGGCTGTAGAGCATAGTGTTTAAACTCGGTTCCGACTCGGGTATTGTCCCGGTCCGATTTAAATCAATTAAAAAAAATTAAAAACCCAACTCCTCTGATCTGAGATGGATCGGACGATCCGACTCGCCGATCCCAAGTTGGATCGCCCGATCCGTATCGGGATCGGACCGAGTCAGTTTAATTAGCATCAATAAAGGATCGGTTCCGACTCGGGTATCGTCTTGGTCCGATCCTTTACGCTATGCTGTAGAGATCAGGGACTTTATGCCCATCAGTTTGACCACCAGCCTACATAAGATCATCGCCAAAGTTTTGTCTATTAGAATGAGGGATGTGATGTCCAGTTTGGTGTCTCAGCAGCATAGTCCTTTTGTGAGAGGGAGGCAGATAACCGATAGTATCCTAGTTGCTGCCAAATGCTTTGAGGAGAGGTTCAGGCTTGGACTCCCGAGTTGTTTGTCAAACTATATATGGAGAAAGCATATGATATGGTAGCATGGGATTTCTTAAATCAGATCTTAGAATGGAAGGGTTTTGGAGTGAGATGGCATAAATGGATTGCGGGGTGTCTTAGGAATATGTGTTTCTCCTTTCTGGTGAATGGGTCTGTCCATGGATTTATATCTTCATCTAGGGGCTTGAGGCAGGGGGATCCTTTGTTCCCCTTTTTGTTCACGTTGGTCGGGGATGTCATGAGTTGGTTTATGGAGGTAGCGGAGCAGAGGGGTCTTTTCAAGGGATTCCGGGTGGGGGTGGATGAGATTGGGGTTTCTCATCTGCGGTTTGCGGACGATACGAGTATCTTTGTTGAGGCTGAGGTGGGTCAGGTTAGGGGGGTCAAGAGAGTGTTGTGATGTTTTGAGATGGTCTTGGGGAGGAAGGTGAACTTAGGGAAGACTACCATTTCAGCGATGCATGTCGGGGGTGGGGGGGGTGGGGGGGTTGTGGGAGTGTGTTGAGACCTTTGGGTGTGGTCTTGGTGCTGGCCTTTATCGAATTTGGGGATGCCCCTAGGGGGTAATCCTAAATCCTTGGTGTTTTGGGACCCAATTATAGAAAGGATGGAGGAGCGTTTGGCCAGTTAGAAGAGGAATTATCTGTCATTTGGAAGTAGGACCACTCATTCGAGTTTCTTTGGCCAATTTCCTTGTATATTATATGTCGATCTTATGATGCCTCGGATGGTGGTCTCTCATATTGAGAAGATCCAGTGTAGGTTTTTGTGGGAGGGAAATGGATCCAAAAAAGATCATTTGGTTAAGTGGGAAATCGTGTGTAGGCCTAGAGAGTTTGGTGGTCATAATCTGGGTAATATAGAGGTCAGAAACTCCTCTCTTTTGGCCAAATGGCTGTGGCGTTTCACTAATGAGAGGGAGCATCTGTGGTGCAAGGTATTTGTTAGCAAGGAATTAAAGCAAATGGTTGATACCTAAGGCTGAACGTGAGGATCTTTGCGGCTAGTCCATGGAGGTATGTTCTTGCTTTAGCCCCTTTATTTTTGTCTATGGTCAGATGGTTGGTTGGGGACGGGTCCTCCATGTTCTTCTGGAAGGATGTGGGTTGGGGATGTGCCCTATGCATTTGTTATCCTAGAATTTTCAGACTTGTCCTTTCTCAGTACTCCCTAGTTAGTGATATTCTTTCGTGGTTGGAGTCGGGCCTAGTTTGGAATCTTCCTTTCTGTAGGAGTATTAGGGAGGCGGATTGTGAAGAGTTGAGTAATCTTTTTGTCTCTTGGGGATGTTTTCATTAGCTTTGAGTGATCGGATCAGAGGATTTGGACTCAGGATCCCCGTGGTGTCTTGTGTCGTTCTTTCTTAGCCACTTTAGACTTGATAGATCCGGGCCACCTGCTTCTTTTTCGTCCCGATTCTTGTGGTCCCCCCAGTTCCTTCTAGAGTCAGAGTTTTCTCGTGGACTGCCTTACTTTACTGTATTAACACAATGGACATTCTCCAAAGAAGGAGGTATATGGCTCTTTCACCTTAGATGTGTTTCTTATGTTGTGTGGCGGAGGAGTCACTTGATCATCTTTTTATACACTGTCCCATGGCAGCGGAGATTTGGTGCTTTTTCTTACGTTGCATAGGGAATGTTTGGGTGGCATCTGTCAGTTGGTTGATTAGTGGAGATTCTTGGGGTTAGCAGACATGGGGAGGATCCTATACAACATGGTGTTCTAGGTTGCCCTTTGGCATACGGAGGGAGAGGAACCAACGGATTTTTCAGATTGGTCTTCCTCGTTTGCTAGTGTGATCAAGGGGATTTTGACTTCTGTGGCATCTTTGGCTTTCGTCAAGGGGCAATTGGCTGGTCTATCGGATTCAGATATCGTGAGAGAGTGGTGCTCGATCTCTGTGAGCGCAGTGCGCTCTCATCCCAGACAGAGTCTTCAGGACCTCCTACCGGGTGGTGGGGTGCAGTGGATTGTATGTGGTTTCACCCCAGACCTTACTGGACCCTCTGGGGTTGGTGGTGTTTCCAAAGATGTTTGAGATGACCGCATTTTTGTTTTCTCAGGTCCAGTTGGTGTGTGTGATGCTGTGAGGATAGAAATGTTGGCTTTGATCGCTAGTTTGAGATGTGGCAGAGCACAAGGGTTTTAGAGTCAAGTGGTTGAGTGTGTTTTTTCTTCTATTGTTGTTTGGTTGGAGAGATTTGTCCAGTGTAGCTGGAGTGTTTCTCACTTGGTTCGTTTGACTTGGTCCTTGATGAGGGGTTGGAACATCTCGTTCCAAGTGGTGCCTAGGGGGCAAATTAGTTGGCTGAATGATTGGCTAGGCGAGGGCGACTAGAGAGGTTATTTTTGCTGGGGTGCCGACTCATGAGATGCTACTGGAAGAGGACATATGAGGTTTGAGTTGACTTATCACCCAGATATGGGATTGTTGCTATATGAGATATCTTAGTTGTTTTTAGTGCTTGTATGTTTTTGCTCCACTGGTTTTAGGTCTTCACTAAAACCGTGGCAGCTGTACTCTTTTTTTTCTATCAATATATTTTCATGAAATATCAAAAAAAAAAAAAAAACAAAAATCTAACACAAGCCGGCACATACACATTGTATAAACCCATCTTGTTACAAATATAATCCACCCGTGGCCTTTCAAAGAACTTGGTTAAAACATCAGCTATTTGAGAAGTATAATATAAGTATCTCCCCACTGAATATTTTCTTTGATGACGTGACAATCTGCTTCATTGTGCTTGGTCCTTTCATGGAAGATATGATTAGTAGCAATATGAACCGCAACCTAGTTGTCACAAAATAGTTTCATAGGCAAAGAGGTCTTGAAACCAATTTCAAACAACCAAGACTTCAACCATATAAGCTCACATATAGTATGAGCCACAGCTCTATACTCGGCATCTGCACTAGACCGAGCCACAACACTTTGCTTCTTGCTTCGCTAGGATATAAGATTACCTCCAACAAATATACAATACCCAATAGTATATCTTCTGTCAGAGGGAGAACCTATCCAATATGTATTTGTAAAACCTTTAACATTTAGGTTGCCATGCTTTTGAAACAACAAACTATGTCCAGGAGCACCTTTTAAATACTTAACAATATGAATAACAGCTTTCCAATGAGGATAACAAGGAGAATCCATAAACTAGCTAACCATGCTAACTTCAAATGAGATATCTGACCTATTCACTTTCAAATAATTCAGCTTACCAACCAGCCTCCTATATTTTCTTGGGTCATCAATCCAGTTTCCCTGATCAGAATACAACTTCACATTAGGATCCATAGGAGTATCAACTGGCCTAGATCCTAATAATCCTGTCTCCCCCAACAGATCCAGAATATACTTCCATTGGGAAATAGAAATACCATGATGAAAATGTGCTATCTTAATACCCAAAAAGTATCTCAACTTCTCAAGGTCTGGAACTCTTATTGGAGCAACACCTTTAGCTGTTGAATTCCAGTACCGTAATCACCTGTAAGAACTATATAATTCACATAAGCAACTAATATAATAACTCCATCCTCTGACTATCGACTAAACACAGTACGATCAACTCCATAACCCTTAAGACCATAATAGCGTCACTAAGCTTGCCAAACCAAGCACGGGGTGATTGTTTCAACCCATTAATTGCCTTCTTCAGTCTGCAAACTATGCCATACTCCCTTGAGCAACAAAGCGAGGAGGCGTGGAGGTTGCTCCATATACATTTCTTCCTCCAACTTCCCATGTGAGAAGACATTCTTCACATTTGACTGATAGACTGGCTGATCACAATTAGCAACAAGAGAAATTATAAGATGAAGAGATGGAGTTTTTGCAACAGGAGAAAACATCTTTGAGTAGTCAATGCCATATGTATGAGTATATCCCGTAGCAACTAGATGAACTTCGAGTCGTTTAATGGAACCATTAGGAAAATATTTAATCGCGAACACCCAATGTCAACCAACAAGTGTTTTATTCATAGGAAGAGAGACCAAGTCCCAAGTACCATTGGACTGTAGAGCAGCTATTTCTTCTTCCATTTCTTTTTTTCCATCAAGGATGAGTGTCTGTGATAGAGTTAGGAATAGACAAATACACATGGAAGCAATAACGGAGCGATGAAAAGTAGATGAGTATAAGAGACAATGGTAGAAATAGTATGATTAGTGCAAGTATGTTACTTTTACGAAGAGTAAATCATCATCTGTAGGGATAACTGGCTGATGTGGAGGCGGATACTCAGATGGAGAAGATGATGATGAAGGCGTAAGAGTTGGTGGAGTCTCTGCACGTTTAGAGCGATGCACATAAACTTGTAAATCTGGCCTCTATATTCTGCCAAAACTTTAGGAACAACAGGTAAAGGAATATGAAAAAAGAAGGGTGGAGGGCATGAGTTGGGTTTGATTGTACTGCTTAAGTTGGGGTCCAGCGTAAAAAAAGAAGGATGTAGACTCAAAAAAAGGGGACAACAATAGAAACAACAGTTATGAAGACTTGGACTATATAACACTTACAGCCCTTTTGATTACTTGACTATGCCAGAAAAATATTACAGCCCGGGGATCAAGTTAATCATGCCCCGGAGATAACTAATGAACGAAACAAACACACCCAAAACCACGTAGAGTCAAATTAAACGTAGGCACTGTAGGAAATAGAATGAAATGTGTTGACTTTCCTCCAAGGACAAATGAAGGCAAACGATACATTCATATGGATCATCAAGGCTCTGATTGTGTCAAAAACATGTCTGTTTTTCCGCTCTGCTGCACCATATTGTTGTGGTGTAGATCTACATGAAGTGTGATGAACAATTCTATGTTGGCTCAAAAAGGATTGAAAGCCAAAAACAATAGATAAATATACTTTGTCATTATGATCTACATGAAGTGTGATGAACAATTCTATGTTGGCTCAAAAAGGATTGAAAGCCAAAAACAATAGATAAATATACTTTGTCATTATCTGATCTCAAAACATAAATGTGAGAATTACACTGGGTTTGCATTTCAGTATAAAAGGATTTAAAAATAGAGAACAATTCAGAACGATCTTTCAATGGACTAGTCAGCTGCAAAAGTCATAAAATACTTGAACCCCATAATTAGAGGGAATTTGACACAGGCCACAGACATCTGAATGGACCAACACAATGGGCCTAGACTCACAATTATCAAATCTAGAAGGAAAAGCCACCATATTATGTTTACCTAATTGGCACGACTTACACTGAAGAGAAGACAACGAACTTGATTTTGGTACTAACTACTTGAACTTTTCTAAGGAGGGATGCCCAAAAGGACAATGCCACCGGTACAGAGACAACGAACTCTGAAGAGCAATAGCATCAGTTCCTCCATCTAAATAGTACAATCCACCCGACTCATGCCCTCCACCAAGCTTCTTCTTTGTCTTTTGATCTTGAAAAACACAATGAGAAGGAAAGAACGTAGAGGAACAGTTAAGGGCTTTGGTTCTTTGACTAATTGATAACAAATTAAATGAGAATTTATAAACAAATAAAATAGAGGACAAAGTCAAGTTGGGACTTGGTTGAACTACACCAATGCCTGAGGCAGTAGATGTGTTACTATATGTAAGAGTAACACTGTGAGTATAAATCTCGACTCTCCGGTTGAAACGAAGCCAAAATGCTAAGAATTGTTAGTCATATGATTAGAGGAACCTAAGTCAATTTCCCAATGTTCCAGTGTAGACAAAAGGCAAACAGAAGCACTACCTTTCTGACCAAGAGTGGCAGTGGACTGCTGCTGGATGCTATCCTGGGTACTAATCAACTTGGAATACTCTTCCTTGGATAGCATTGTAGTCAGAAGTCAGAAGTCTCATTATTTTCAGAACTAGAAGGCGAATTATCATTATCCTCATTTGATGAAACATGATTAGTATAACGGGGAGGTCTGCCATGCAAACCTGAACAGTAATCAACCGTATGTTCTTCATAACTACAATAAATACACACTCTAGGTCCACAACCAGCACCTCTGCCTCCCGTCTCTCATCCTCCACCGCAGCTACAGTCACGACTATTCTGCCACCATTAACTTGTCCATGACCACAACTACCAGCTCCACCACAACCACAACCAACTCCATTTTGTACAGCTAATGCAGATTTATCATGAGTAACCTGATTACTTTGTTTCATCTCCATTGCAGCTCACCGACAAACTATGTCAACCAAACTGCACAAAGGAAAAATTCTCTCTACAGATCTCACGACAATAACTGACTTGGCCATAAAAATTTTTCTTAACATACCAAACTCACTAAACACCATTTAAACATTACTAAACACCCTCGATTAGGTCTAACAAAAATCTTAACAGCACCATTAAACACCTTCAGCAACCACAACCACTTTAACAGACCACAATAAATCTTTCAAACAACCTGCTTACGTGGATGAACTTTGCAACCACACAATCTTCTGGTGTAAGACACCAACCGGCAATAGATTAACATTTCCTAGGATAAATCTACCAGCCGAATTAGGGCTTTTCAATTTGCGACAATATCCTTGTGAGCAGTACCGCGTGAACAGTACCATGTGAAAAGTAAGAGAGAAAGATGAACTATATTAGGCCCTATGCTCTATTATCATGTAAAGTATAAGGTATTAGAGACAAATCAGTTAGAGTGTAAGATGACGGAGAAAGTGAAAAGAGGAGAATACCTAAAAACCAGATCAGGTAGTTCTCTCTTGATATATATGTAACTGAGAATAAAAATAAAATGAAAATATAATTCCTTACTACTTAAACTAATATATTCAACAATTTTTAACAGTAAAGAAAACTCTTGTGCAAGTTTAAAAAATCGTATGCAAATCAAATGGCTAAAGATTAGCCTTTGATTATGAATTTTATTTTATTTTATTTTTTAAACAAGATGCTTTCAGGTTATGCCCTTTCATTGGTGACTTCTGATTTTCCCTGCCCAACTTAAGAACTCTTACGTAGGTCCTTGTGCCTCACACTGAAAGTTCCCTCTCATCAGAGAAAATAAGAAAAAAAAAAGGCAAAATCTAGGTGGTTGTTCTTTGGAACTAGATGTGTACCCGTTTCTTGGTTTTTCAAAAAGAATCAAGACCTATCATATGAGGCATCCCATTGAAGAGGTCAATGTCATATATCAGTTTTAACAAATAATCTAAGCTGTTAAACTTTATTATTTTTTTTTGAGTGGAAAACTATTGAATAACTAAGATAAAGTTCTCAAATGAAATGTGCCTATCAGATGGTTAAAAGTTATCCACTTACATTGATTCTTCATGGGGTTTGTAATAAGTAGTATCCCCATTTAGTAGTGGGTCCTAATCTTCCACACACTTCCCACCTGGGGAAAATAACGATAGTGCAAACTCTCTCACATTGCCAATTTTTTTTGGGATAATTAACAGCTTTCCATTAACAAAGAGGACTATACATCAAGTGGGGAATGAGGAACCCCTCGGCGAAATACAAGATTCTTTCTTACAGGCAATGAACAGAATCCCAGTTGCACATAGAATCATTTCAATGTACATCTTTGAAAATACTAGCCAGTTGAAACCCAACTAATTAAAGCTGAATCCATCCCCCTTTGAAGATATCAATCCTTCTTTGTCATCAAAGATTCGTCTATTTCACTCTTTTGACAAAAACCAACAAACCACAATGGGACAATGCTCCACAAGGCATTGCCTTTCTTCCCAAAGAGGCCATAAGGCCAGCCACCTAAGGTCTCTAGCACATATCCAGGAAATGAAGAGGCCTATGAATAAGGTGATCAGTAGTCAATATGTTGTTAAGCATCGCAACCTAGCAAAAGCCTGAACCTCGGGGGGAACTGGCTTCCCCCAAAGGAACCTAACTCTATATCATCCTCTCTTAATATTTGTAACACAACGAAAAATGAAGAAACAAAAATGCCTTCTTCTCAAAACAGCACCATACTTTCTTATCACCCTGTTCACAATCAGTCTGAATATATTGGAGCCTACAAACCAAACTTGATCATTCTTCTCTCTCCCAATATCTGAGGAGTCTTCTAAAAAGTGGATCTCAAACCACAGAATCATCTCTAATAGTAAAGCAACTGTTGACTGAGACATTCTTTTCTTGCACCTCCATAAAGCCTAGAATGTAACAGTTATAAGGGCATTGATCCAGTCCAATTATCCTCCCAAAACCTCATGTATCCCCCTTATCCACCATGAACCTAGTGCATGGGAGAAAGTCATCAAAAGAGGACATGACACCCTTCCAAATTCTAACCAATCAGACGAACCATCTCTATTTGAATCCTAATCTCGATTAGCATATCAATACATGGAAGTGAGTACCTTCTCCACTTAGTGAAGTTATCCTTACTAAATCTCGAAAACCATTTCCCTTGAAGTGCTTAATTCATTTCTCTCACCTTCGTAAAATGTATCCCTCCTATTCTTTTGGTCTACATACTCAATCCCATATCGCAATGTGAAACTTCTTCTTCACTCCCCTCTAGGAAAGTCCTGCTGATTTTTCTTCTATCTACAAGCCACACTTGCAAGAACCATAAACATGGTAATATAATAAATAGGAATGCGTGCCAAAGTTGGTTCTTGATTAAAGTGACTTCCTCTTGCATAAAGGTCATGCCTCTTCTAGTTGTATAATCTTCTTTTGACCCTCTCCACTACGAGTTCCCAAATAAAGCTTGAGATAGAGCAAGCTTCAAGTGGAGGAACCTAGTAAGAAAAAGGGAATTCACTAATCTTACAGCCTAGCACACTGACACATTCCAATAAAAGGATTGCTGTTGAAGCCCCACTACCAGAATAGTGCTCTTCTAAGATTGATGTTCAAGCTAGAAACTGCTTGAAAAGACCTAAGCATTGGACATTTCATCCCTTTAAGCATCCGAAAGATCAAAGTACCATTTGAAAATGGAGCGTGAGAGATTATTGAACTCCCAGTTCTGGCCCTGAAACCAGTAAGAAGCCTTTCTTAGAATTTCTATAGACATCATGCTTCACACTTCAACCACCACCATAAAGAGGGGTCTCCTTGCCTTCAGCCTCTTAGCCACGAAAGTTACTTTTTTACCCAACATTAATGAGTACTGAAAAGAAAGCAGGAGATACACATCCATGGATCCATCTTCTCAAATGAGCAGCAAACCAATCTAAAAAGCATGTCATCTAACAATTTCCGGCTCACGTGGTCATACACTATCTTCATGTCTACTTTGCACACTAGGTTCCAGAATTCTCTCTCAAATGAGAGTCAACACACTCATTGGCTAACTGAACTCTTTAAGAATCTGCTAGCCTATCACAAAAGTCCCTTGATGAGCTCCAATTATGTCCTCCCTTTCATTCTCGAAGCAAGCAATTTGGCCACATTCTTGTAGGTATTCAAACCAAGCTGATGGGTCTGAAATCTCTAATATCCTTTGCACCCTCTTTTTGGGGATAAGGATAGTTCAAGGTTTCATTACTTGTACAAAGGAAGTTCAGTTGTTAGAGAAAACTTCTTATTTGCTTCTTAAAACACAAGCCAAATATTTGTTCCCAAAGCAAGTTCAGTTTCTTAAGGAGGAAACCTGCTTTATCAGAGCATTAAGGCATATTACTCCCTGAATGATACCTTCATTTTAACCAAGTTAATCCATTAGTAACTACATAACCCACCTGGCCCTTGAGCTTATTTTCAAATTGGATCTGTCTTGCTGAAAAGATGACTTGAACATGATGGAGCCTTTGAAATCAAAATAATTCCATTCACAAGGGACTACTAACTTCCATCACTGCCTCATTATGTGTTGCTGTTATAATTCAGATTTTTCTTGCTATTTAATTCAGATTTCTACTTTTTTCATTAAATACTTGTATGGATAAGAATCTGATCAATAATTTCTTACTTTTGCATTATTTTGAATATTGACTATTTAAATAAGGTGCTTGCCTGCAGGTTGTGGGTGTTTTAGCTCAAATAAAGGCTGAGAAGGACTTAGTAGACATCTTGGTACAGCCTGTAGAAAATGCTGACAGGCTCTTGCAGGAGATGCAGAATTTGCAAAAGCAAGTTGATGACTTGGAGTACAGGCTTGATTCTAGAGGCCAAGGTGTCAAATCCATGGAGGAAATTCAGTTGCAGTTGAACTCTTTGCAGAGCACAAAGTATTAGTTTTTTTCTTGAACTTCATGCATTGATTGTAGAGATGAGATTGATTCTTTTCACCTTAGATCATTACTAATTCTGAGATAAAAAATTGATCCGTTCTTCAAGATGTAGAGATTGGACTATTCATATTTCAAATATTTCTTTATCATCCATCTGATTATTCTCGTTTAAATTTCTTTGTTACGGAATTTGGGATTGCTTACTATTTATACTTTCCTTTGATACATGTTTTTTTTTTTCTTGATACCAGGGATACCTTGAATAATGATTTGGAGAAACTAAGGGAAGAAGAAAGATATATGAAAAATGATTTATCAAATCTTCAATTACGGTGGCATACACTAAGGGAGGAGAAATTGGAGGCAGCTAACATGCTGCATCTTGTTAGAAAAGCTGAAGAGGAGTTAGATCGTTTGGCTGAGGAAAAGAGTCAACTAGAACTTGATGAAAAGGTAGTTAGAAGCTGCATCTTCGTTTTCTTTTCCCCATTCATTATAGTTTTATGGGGTATCAGTAAACTTTAATTTTTAACTAAATGTTGTCTATGTTTTCTGACCCTAAACATAGTTCATTGAGTGTCATGTTGTATTTCCAAAGCATTTTTTGGAGTAAAACCATAACACACTATTCCTGCAACTAATTTCTTATGTCTTGTTTGATTCATAATAAAGCTGTTCAAACACACACTCAGACATATGCACATACATATATGTGTATGCACATACACACATATGTAACGATTGTTTTGATTTTTGATGTATACATGTTACCATGAATTATGTTGGTGTACTAATATTATAAAATTCATTCTACTTGTACTAACAATCTAATCTGGATTAATCATTGCAGGGATTAGGAAAGGAGTGAGTTACTCATCTTATTTGTCTAACTAAACAAAAATTTCAGCGTTTTATAAATACTTTGCTTATTTAGCATTATTAATATTGATGTAGATCGTCAATGAAGGATAACATTCACATATGCATGTTGTATGGTCTTGTTACCTGGTCCAGTTGATCCTTCCTATGGTATGGGATTTGAGAACATTCTCAGATATGATGAAGCCTGTCTAGAGTATATTATGTTTCATAATTGTACGAAGATTGAAGAGGAAACAGACATCAAAGTAAGAAATAAATTATTATAGCTTGGAAAAGTATTATATATATATATATATATATGCATCTGAATATCCAAAGTCTCAAAGATCTGAAGTTGTTGAGCAAGTATTTGTGGTTGGGTTGTCAAATCATGGTTGGTTTCTGTTTTGCTTTGTTTCAGCCAGGTCTTCTCTAGTAGTCTTAGTGATGTGATCCAAAAAATGGAATATTTTAGCCTTGAGAAGTCAGCAAGTTTGGAGGATGGCTCTTCTTTGTACTGTGTTGGTGTACATGGATGGAAAGAAAGACATCTAACCCAGAGCTTAAGAGGAAGAAAGATCTAAACTTTTTACGTGTTTACTTCAATTTTCGTTCTTCCAATGGGCAGCGTTGTCATTGTTTGCTGGATCAAAATAGTTTTTTCTGTCTTATCCTTATTTTTTCTGTTTATTTATTTATCAATTTTATTATTATTTTTCAAGTAATGTTTCTCCATTCTTCTCTGTTAGTGTTCCCCTTTGTTCAGTGACCAGATCTAGGAAAATGTTTAGCTGTTATACGAGTTGGTACGGACAAAATATAGCTGTTAGATCTTGTAAGAAGATTATCTGTTTTCTTGGTCTTTATGATTTTTGACGATATGGTTGTAGAACCAGGCTTTCTCTATGCCCTTTATGCATCTTCTGCATCTGGTGCCTAGCAGATTGGGTCTACTCTCCCGCAATGTGCCTGTGAGTTCTGTGGTAGAGAATGATTCTATTATGTTTATTACTGCAATGTTCTACAGAAATCCTTAGCTAGAATTGCGCTAGCACATTTGTTCAGACCCTATTCTTCCAGCAGTAGTAAATATCTCAAGAAAACATATTTTCTTCTGTTGCTGTTAAGGTTCAAATTCTTACATATATAAATAAAAATAGAAAACAAAACGGTGTTGTTATGGGCTATTTAGTCCAAGTTTATTTTATCTAGACCTTGAGGCTTTCTTTGATTGTAAAAGCCTCTGAGGCCCAAGTGTCGTAAAGTCCATGAGTCTTAACTGTACGTGGTAGGCTTTGATTTTTTTCATCAATATCAGCCCATGTATGATGCCTGTTGACCATGTTTATTTGAATAGGCATGTGAAACCATTAATAGAGGCGCACAAGATCCTGTTCTGTCACTTATGGGCACCCCAGGTGATGTTCATTGGCCTGTGAGGTTCAAATTAGGTGGTTAGGGTCATGACTCCACCAGTTTTTGATTGTGTCAGCCTGTGAAGGCAGACTCTCAGTTCTGCAGGCTGTGTCCTCTTTCATGGTTTTAAGAATCAGCAAAAGTTTGCTAAAGTTTTTCACTTTTTGCTACTTGGGGATAATATCTCTAGGGATATTCGCTGTTTTCCATTATATTGCTGTTCTAGCTGAAAAATTTGCCAATGCTTTGCTTATGTCACAAAACTGGAGAAACCCAATATTCAAACTAGAAAAATATTCGACATTTCAAAATTTCGATCGAAATTATCCCTTTTTTGCCCACAAGCATGGCTGCTCCTCTGCAAATCGTAGAAATTGCTACAAACTTCACCTTTTTCAATCTTTTGCATGATTTGGGTTTCTAGTTCACATCTAACAACTCCACTTAGAGACTTGCAAGGTTCAAGCATCTAAAATGGTGATTTACAAGATATGCTTTTAAACTTCAATTTTTATTTTTATATTTTTTGTTTTATCCATTCTTTTGGCATAGATTTTTCTCCAAATTTAATATTTGTTGATGTTTTAATTCATGTTGATGCTTCTACTTTTTGCGTTTACATGCATTAAGCATGGTTATATTT
>JAUPMG010000006.1:6409508-6421177 GCA_031762675.1 Pachysandra terminalis | reverse complement strand
TGTTACAACTCTTTTTTTGGGTGTTTTCTTTAGTTCGTTTCGCATTAAATTGTAAGCAAATCGCATTCCAATTCACGTAGGTGATGGATTGGCATGGATTTCATTATAAGTTTGTAGATTTGAGAGATTGAGGAAATGAAATTTCTATGATTTTCATTCAAACATGTAATGCTTGATCATCTAATATTCTAATAATTGTATGCATTTATTGGCAGTCCGTTATGCATCGATTGACAGAAGTAAATTTGATTTAAAATTCCTTTATTTTAATAATTTTATAAAAAATATATATCATTTTTTATAAAAATAGACTTTAATGGTACCAGATGTTTGATATATATTATTAAAATGTTACTGATTAGATTTAGGTCAACCTTTTTACCAAATAAATATTAGCATATTATATATTAAAACTTAATTTCTACTTGAAAAATGAAAATTAAATAAAATATCTTAAACATGAAAAAAATTTCAAATAGACAAACTTGTATGGATAACAAGTCAGATAATTATTAGCTAATAGAATATGTTAAGGTTCTTCCAAAATCATGATTTTATTAGTAAAAATAGTTTATGGAGAAAAATCTTAAAAGCTTTGAGCTCATGAGGAATACCATGTGGTGTTGAGCCACATGTTTTAAACGTATATTATCATGTATTTGGGATGAATACCTTTTATTAAATGTAATATTATTATGATTATAAAACTTTCTATTTACGTTTCCATGAGTATTTTAGTGACTGATTATGTAGACGATTCCCTTACCCATGCATCTCACAATGTTCCATTGGAATTTTCCCCTTTTTCCCCAAAGGTTTTCCCTATTTCTCCAACTTTTTGGGTGACATCGTTATTGTCCTCGATTTATCATGCGATATTTCCCCTTTCCCTTAGGGTCCATTTGGATTGAAAGAAAATGAGAGAAAATAAAATGAAAAAGATATAGAAAAGGAAAGGAAAGGAAAGAAAAGAAAGAAAACTAAAATTTCTCCTTTTTGTTTAAAATTAGAAAATGTAAAAGAAAACAAAATCTCATAGTTAAGCAATGAGAAAGTAGCGATGGTGGTAGTTAGGTAGAGGATAGTGGTGGTATGCAATGATGGTGAATGATGAGTGGTGATGTAGTAGGCGACAATGGTGATGGATGGATGAGGACGGTAGGTGGTGGTGGTGGGCAATGTGGGGTGGTGGTTGTTGATAGCGGTAGCAAGTGGCGATGGGTGGTGGTATGTTGTGGTTCACGGTGGTGGTAAATAGTGGTGGCGGGTGGTGGTGATGGGTGGTGGTGGTACGCTATGGTCATGGCGGTGGTGATGGGTGGTTGTGGTAGGCAATTGTGGTGGTGGTAAAAAGTGGTGGTGGATGATAGTGATGGGTGGTGGTATGCTAGGGTTCACGGTGGTGGTAAATAGTGGTGGCGGGTGGTGGTGGTAGGCGGTGGTACGCTGTGGTCATGGTGGTGGTTGATAGTGGTGATGGGTGATCGTGGTAGGCCATTGTGATGGTGGTATGCTATTGGTCATGGTGGTGGTTTGACAATAGTAACTAGCAAGTAATATGCAACTATGGTGGTAGACTGTTAGTGGTAGGAAACAGAAGGTAGTTGCCCTTTAAAAGATTTTCTCTTAAAATCTTCTCAAATTTGAGAGGAAAATTTTGGCACTTGAAAAAGAAAATTTTAAAACTATTTTCTTTTTTTGTTTTCTTTTCTCTCTTATTTTCATTCTCAACCAAACAAAGGAATATGGTTTTCTTTTCTTTTCCATCCATTTTCTCTCGATTGAAACGAACATATCTAGCAATAGCGACATTTAAAACCTTGACTGGACATATAGGATTTTCTAATAATTATAATCCATTATAATTCTTTATTTTCAATTTTTTCTATATTATATGCCTTTTTGAATTATTTTTTAATTTTCAAGTAGAAATTGAGTTCTCAATATACAATAAGCTAGTATTTGTTTGGTAAAAGGTTGACCAAATCAGTCACAATTTTTTGATATGTCTAGTTTATATATCGAATCCCTAAAGCAATATACAAGTATATATGTACAACTAATTTTTTATAAAGTAATTAATATTAAATAATTTTAAATCTAAAAATTTAACTTTTTTTGGCCACCACTTAGATCGACCTTCCAATGTACACATAATTATTTGATGATCAACCATTACGTAATTAGGTTAAAACCCATAAAATTTGGTTGTTTTCCAAAACTTTTCAGGATTTTAATCTCTTTAGTCCATTAATCCAAAATAAAATACATGCCAATCCGTCATATAAGTGAATTGACATTCATTTCCTATAGTTCATTCTAAAGTGGATAGAATAAGACAAAATGAAAAATTCAAATATCCCTTTACTTCTTTGTACAATTTTGACAAACCCGTCAAGTCTCATCAGATCTTTGCCAAAATGACTTTTAATTCCAAGAGTAGTTGACAAGTTCATATAATACGTGTTCTCGAATTAGATTCAAAGTGCTTAGAAGAAGATTTAAGAATTTTTAAAATATCGATGGAAATATTGTCGAAATAGGGGAACCAGTTGAAATTTCTCCCGAAATCTTCAGATACGGAAGAGCTAAAGGATTTATACCTGTCCCTTAATGTGCAGTTTGTATGAAATTTTGGTTGAAGTTCTTGTATAACAGCTTAGTCATGTCATTGATAAATGCAAAGGAGCATATCTGGGAGCATTAGTTAGTGGTGTCTGTGCTTATTGGATTGGGTCCTTATTGCTACCGAAAACTCTGATATTAGATTACAATAAGGATTTACTCTATAAAACTTAACTAGGGAAACACAGATGATATTGTTGATTAGGATTTCTTAGATGCATGCTATTGAGGATCGGGTTTGTGGAGAAGTGGAGGAAATGAATAATTGCATGCATCTCATCTTACGTCACTTTTCATTTTGATGAATATTCACCAAAGTGATTCTTTTGTAGTTGAGAGTTATCTGCCAAGGGGATCCTGTCTCTTCATATCTCTATCATTGTAACAGGTACTGTTAGTTAAATTTGTAGGCAACCTGAGGAACTGAGTCTTATCTCAGGTTTTAGTGTTGTGGACATAACTTATAAGGATTTTGTCTTTGGTACGTAGATGATGCTATCTTTTTTGGTATAGGGCCTCTTTGGATGAGGTGGCTAATTGAAAGGTATTCTTAGATGTTTCGAAGTTGTCTCCGGCTTGAGAGTTAATCTTCATAAAAGTAGACATTGGGTGGCTCACTTGATGATGAACTTTTTGAAGCTTTTGTTGACATTCCTACATTTTTATTATGTTCAGATTCTTGTTAGCAATTTGAGGTGGCTAATTGAAAGGTATTCTTAGATGTTTCGAAGTTGTCTCCGGCTTGAGGGTTAATCTTCATAAAAGTAGACATTGGGTGGCTCACTTGATGATGAACTTTTTGAAGCTTTTGTTGACATTCCTACATTTTTATTATGTTCAGATTCTTGTTAGCAATTTGAAGGAAATCAAACCTCTCTCTTTGGGACCTATTATCAAAAATTGTTTGTCTTGTGTTTTGTTTTCATCTCTAATTCTATATGTTCAAATTTTGTATCTCGTTTTTGTTTTCATGTCTATGATTATCATGTTGAAGCTTGTGCTGGTAGATTAGACTGTTGTGTCCCTTCTATTCACTTGTCTTGGAATTCCTGTTGTGGTTGAGGTCCATATTCAATATGCCATTGTTAATTTCTTGGCTCATTGAGAGGATTCAGAAATTTCCTTCGGGAAGGAAAAGGAATATGAAAGTTTCATCATGTTAAGTGGAGTTGCATATATAAGCATAAAAAATACTTAGGTATTTGGATCAGAAAAATCAGATGAATGAATTAGGCCTTACCATGCAAATGGCTATGAAGACGCAGTGTGAAAGAGGATACTTTGTGGAAACTGATTGTATCTTGTTAGTTTGCGGTCTTATAGGTAGTTTGGATGATAGAGAGCTAGGAGGTCCATCCAACGTCAGAATTAAGAAAGGCACTACAAAAGGGGTAAGGGGTTTTTGGAAGGGTTTGAGCTTAAGTTATGCACCAGGTCTGAATTCATTTACTGGAGGATAATTGGTGCAAGTTGGTAAGTTGTGACCTTCGCTCACTTTTTTGTTGGGTCCTAGATAAGGGTTTACGCGTCAGTTTTTGTTTGAGTGGCCAAATGGAACAATTGTTTTGAAAAATGTTTTATTCTCAAACACCTATTCAGGAACATTTATTCTGGTGGAAGTTGAGGAGGCTTATGGTTTGGTGGGCGAAAGAGGCACATCAATGAAGTTGGTAGCCAACAGTCACATTGATGTGGACTCAATGACAGAAGACTTTAGATCAACCTGATGGCACCTACTTTTTTTTTTTTGATGAATAACATTGAAATATATATATTAAAATGAGCAAAACAAAGAGTACAAATACAATACCCAAGGTGGGTAAACAAGAAAGAACGAAAAACAGACTTATCCCACCATATGCTATCATAGAGATTGAGATAATCTTATGATAACAAATATGGTGAAATAGCATGACCATAGAACTCATTTCCCACCCAGCAACATAGCCTTGGTAGGAATCCCAACAAATAAAACCTCTCTCCCTACCCCTTCTCTCGCCAGCGTTCTAAATGTCGACATGTCGCGAAATGTCGCCACTTAAAAGGATTTTTTCTCACGTGTCGAGCGACACGTGCGAAAATCGTGGATAAGTTAGGGGATTTGGGGGAAATGTGATCATGATCGACATTTCCTCGTACTCGTTCTTCCCCATTTCTATTCAGAAAAAAACCTTTGTAATTTGTTTTTTTTTTTTTTTTTCTTCTAGATTTGTGTATAAAAGCACAAACCTAGCGTGGTTTGGGGTAGAAGATTGAAGATTCAATGCTCGACTTGACACATTGAAGGTAAAACGCATATTTTATTTTTTATTTTTGATGCCTTCATGGCATTCCTTGTGGATTTGAATCATTTGATATTATTGTATTTGATTGTTTGTGACTTGTGGGCCTTGGAAGTTGGAACATCTATGATAAACTTATGACATTTTGTTATTTTTATGGTCATTTATATTATTTTATGTTATTTATGTTATGCTTTGTTGAATGAATGTTAATCCTTTCTTTACAATTTATGTTTTGTGTTGTTTTCAACATATTCTGATATATTTTAGTGTATTTAGTTATTATTTATACATAATCTAAAATTTAATAAAAAAAAGTATTTGGGGTGAATTTCCTCAATTTTTCTCTAGTCTGGAGAAAATTGTCGCCGACATGTCGTTGGCCATACTTGGCAATATCGACATTTAAAACCTTGCCTCCCGCTAAAGAGTCTACTTCCTTGTTCGCCCCTCTAGGAATGTGTCTAAAAGAAATGTGAGTATCTCAAGCTAAATGAATAGCAAGGCTGCATGTGTCTGAACTTCCAAGACCAAGAAGGTGATGACATCCATGAAGTCACATTGAAAGAGTCACCCTCCACCTCCAAAATATGAAGCCCAAGTTGTCTCACTAACCTCAAACCAGTAACCAATGCATACAGCTCCGCACACACTGAATCCCCAATCCCAATAGGACCAGAAAATGGCTGAATACACGTCCCAATATGGTCTCGGAATATGCTGCCAACTCCAGAAGGTCCAGGATTGCCCAAAAATGAACCATCAAAATTGAGTTTAATGACATCCATCCTTGGGGCAATCTATGGCATCGTGGAACCCATGACTGGTATCAATGATGTAGCTATACAATTGCAATCACGAAAGAAATCAGAAATTGAGAACCCTCTGAACTCTGGGCAGACCACCATCCAAGATGCCACTATCTGAATCATCGACTCAATAATTGCCTTGTAGTTCCTCTTATTCCCCTAAAATATTCTACTATTGCTTTCCCCTCAAATTGTTCACATAACTGCCTGGAATACCACTCTGGACATTATTCTACCTCTCTATCCCACACCCAGCATCCTCCATTGCTCCATCAAAGATGAAATACAATGGGGCATAACCCATCCATGAATAAAATTCTGCAAGAAAAAATTCCAGATATGTGCTGCCACATCGCACCGAAGGAAAAGATGACCAACTGTTCCGCTTGTTTTCAGACACATAATACAAACATGTGGCGATAACATATTCTTTCTCTTCTTTTGGATGTGATCACAGGTGTTGATCTTCTTATACAAAAGAGCAGTCCAAACAAAAATACGAATCCTAGGTGGGACCAGAGCCTTCCAAAAAGCACGAGAGAAAAGGGTCATACGGGAAGGTTGCTATCTGGGCGAATAGCACGAAAGAAAGATTTGACACTGAAAACCTCTTTTGAATTAATGGACCAAATCCTAGAGTCACAAGAATTGCTATCAATAAAGACCTTTAAAAACTCAAACAACAATGCTAGATCGTCAAGCTCCACCAATCTAGGATCCCTTCTAACCCCCCCCCCCCTCCCAACACACACACACACACACACAACACCCGATCAAACATCTATCCAGAATCTAATGCGGGTCCCGCACCCAACTGAAAAACCCATATTAGGATAGAAAAGAGGAGCCAACAAAACAATTTCTAGGGACTTTTGCAGAACATCCTAGCACGTGTGTTAACATCCCACCCGTTTTCATGGATAACGTATTTTCTAGCAACAACCTTAAACCACAAGGCATTTTGGTCCAAACTGAATCTCCTAAGCCATTTTCCCAGCAAAGCTGAATTTCGAGCCAGAATGTTACCCAGTTTAGTCCCCCTTTGCTTCTCTCTCTACATACAACTTCCCACCTAACCAAAAGGTCTTTCTTAAACCCTCCTCCCTCCCAAAGAAAATCTTTTTGACGTTTCCCAAACAACCTCGCTATCCTACTTGGAACCCAAAACAATGATAGATAGTAAACCGGAATATTGGATAAAGCCACCTGGATCAGAGTTACTCTACCACCTAAAGACAAGTAATCCTTTTTCTAGGTAGCCAACCTGCTATCCAGATTCTCAATAACCGGATTCCAAAACTTGCTCTACTTTTTTTATCCGAAAGGAAAGGAATGGGTGACTGTGTCATTACGGAGTCATGACAATGATAACGAATGTGGCTAACGACCATTTATGGTTATAGTACCACCTATAAACAAGAGGCACCTTCGTAACTTCTGAGATGATTCACTTCCAAGGAGAGGATCCCTACAAACCTCTCTCAGTTTTAGTAGTCTCTTTGGTCTCTCTTCCCCCTTCCCTTCTCCGGCTTCCCAGCACGGTTCCATTCATGACCATTAATAACCAGGTGTATGTTCAAGCAGTCAGTTTAGGCTCTTTCTGGAATCACTGATCCTTGTCAAACACAATTAAATATCTCCCTAACATCAAGAAACCCATATGGGATGTCTTTTGACAAGTTGGTATTGAAGACAGGTTTTATTTTGCTGACCCGAACTTGTTGAGATTTTATGTCTATTTATTTATTTCTGTTTTTAGAAAGTTAGGTCTCTAATAATTAGAAGTAGGAAAGATTTCTTTCTTTATATTAAAAGGATAGTACTCTTTTCTTTTGTGATAATGGAATGAATGATTGAGATCCAACATGTGTATTTTGGGGTGTGACATCTCTCCTTTTCTGGTATTATGACACTTACCAACCTTGTTCCAGATTAGTGAAACTCCCATTTGATTCAAGGTTCTAATAGTGAGATTATTGTACTAGACCCTGCTCTCTTCTTCTCTTTCTCCATTGTTATCCTGTGTAAGCATAGATTAAGAAAAGCTAAACAGCCTGAGTTGTCATAATTGGATAAGCCCAAGTCGAAAGCTCTTGCAGCCCTCCTGCATTAGTTTGGTATCAAAGCAAAGTTCTGAATTTTCGAGAAAAGGCCTATGATGATTGTGTCTATTCTGCTGTTCAAACTTTTGAAGATGACACCCAAAGTGGAAGGTATATGCTTAAACCCGAACTTGCCGCACCATTCACACTCACAAAGGAATGAATTATTTCTAGAATTGGTCAATTAGTTGAGTGCAATGAATGATCAGATAGGTCTAATGAATAAACAGATGATTTCAGTGAACTGAAATTTGATTCAATAGCAAAAATGGTGACAAGAAAAAAAAATTTTGTGAGCCTCTGTCGGGAATCAGTCTGTCCTGCTGGCTTCGGTGAAGAAGACTAATTTTGTGGTTGAGGATGCAATGGTAGCGTGATCTGGCACTCAAGGTGAATCGAAAATTGAGAAACAGAGAACTTTGATTGAAAGTACTGTTTTTGAAGTTCATCAAACAATTAAGCATTAGTACATTGATTAAACTGAAGCACAAGATAGTCAACTGGATGAAAGTCATCTAGGGCCCATAATCCATAATTCGTAGGATTCAGACAATGAACCTACACCGATTCTCCATTAGAACAATGTTGATCTCAACATTGATCTCTCACCTGTTGGTCAACTAATGCAACACAGATATTTGGATTTTTGAAGAAATTGATCTACCCGGTTCCTTTCTCTCAATTAACAAAGTAGAGGAACAAGAGCTAAAGATGCAAGATGTGAAAGGAAAAGAAGACCATATGATTGTAGATGCAGTTGAAGAAGAAAAAAATAATTAACATTCTTGAAGGATTCCCAATCATTTTTGATGTAATTGTTTAATGATCCAAAACTTGAGGATGGGTTTTCTCCAATAGGGGATAATGATGCAAAATGGATTTTCCAAAATTTAGAGCATTTGTGGGATATCAGTCCTGTCACTCTACTTGGGGCAATATTTTTTATGCGTATGAAGTGTCGGGTTACCTTGTTTTTAGTACCTTTTTTTTCCCCCAATTTCCTAGCCAACAATGTATTAGGAGATAGTCTGACTAGGTTATGACCAAAGCGATGATTGAGGTCTGTGACGGGACTTCCAATATTAGTCATATTTATTTATTTCTTTTACTTTCTGGAATTTTACGTTCATTTCCATGTTTGTTCCTGTTTTTAGTTAGCTATGTTTAGGATACATTGTCTTTCATCTTTTAGGCTAGTTACAATTAAGAAAGATTTTCTTTATACAATGATATAATGTTTTCTTTTTAGATAATGGAATGAATAGTTGATATTTTCTACATATTGTTTGTTTTGAGGTGTGACTCCTCTCTCTTTTTTTCTGGTATTAGACTCCATTACTAACCATTATTCTAGAATTGTAAAACTCCAATATGTCAAGGTTATAGTGAAATTTTATCAAACTCATCCCTCTTCTATCTTCTTTGGGCACGCATTAAGAAGGACCAAACATCCATAGTCATCATATTTGGATAATCCCAAAGTTGAAAGTTCTTGCCCCTGGCTTGTATCAGTTTGTGTATGACATGGAAAGTCGTAGTTGTTGGATTGATGTCTTAGCATAGAGGCAATAACTTATTAATTGTCGTTAACTGGCTAAAAGGCTTCCATTACTGATGAATCTTATCGTTAGAAATGGGAAATGTACCTTGTTTGTGGTTGCTAATTTCAATTTGTTGTTAAATTTATTGGCACGCCCTCTTCTTTTCTATTCTAACCTTTAAATATATAATCAAAACTTCAGTTGACATGTGCCTGTCATGTTACAGCTTAACAGGTGTCATGGAACATTGTCTGTATATCAGAGCAATATTTCAAAGCATAAACTTGAACTTAAACAGGCACAATACAATGACATCGACAAGCGGTACTTTAATCAGCTAATCCAGCTTAAGGTGTAACTTATTTCGTGTTTTAAATATGTTCTTTACCTTTCGTACTTTTATGATTTAATAGTATCTTAACTAAAATTTCTTGTCACAGACAACTGAAATGGCGAACAAGGACCTGGACAGATACTACAATGCATTGGACAAGTGAGCACACTAAATAAGTTTTAACTTGTCATGCCTCTTAAATATATCAAACTTTTGAGCACGCCCTGTCATACTGCTGCAATTAACTTTTCATTTGATGTTTTATGGGAAATACTTAAATATGAAGTTGTATGATTTGTTGAAATACACTTTCTTATTATGATACAATATTGCTTTTACCCTTTTTCAGTTGCACAAAGTAAATTTGAATGATAAACATTGCACCAATTGTTTGGAAACATTTCACTGTCTTTTGTCGTGTGCTCTAGATTACGTGGTGTATTTTGGATAGCTGTTGAAACTCATCTTCTGAAAAATAAGATAGTAATGAATTCTTTCATAAAAGTTGCTCCTCGTTTCTATAGCAATGGTAAGTTTGACATGTTTTTCAATTACTTGATATTTTTCTGAGTATTCCTTATTGTCTGTAGGGCACTCATGCGTTTCCACAGTATGAAGATGGAGGAAATAAATAAAATTATAAGAGAACTTTGGCAGCAAACATACAGGGGACAAGATATTGATTATATAAGTATTCATTCAGATTCTGAAGGTGCCGGAACTCGATCTTACAGTTACAAGGTCTGTAGTCTCTCTCTCTCTCTCTCTCTCTCTCTCTCTCTCTTACAGCTACAAGGTCTCTCTTGCTCTCTCTTTCTAGATCTCGAGATGTCTTGATGGATTTTTTGCTATATTATACACAGGTACTCATGCAGACTGGTGATGCAGAGCTAGAAATGCGAGGAAGATGTAGTGCTGGTCAGAAGGTGACCTTTTAAGATGTTATGCATAATCCAAGACAATATCTGGTCCCAAATAGTTGTTTATGGTATAATTATTGCAAGGAAATTAATTTAGAATTCGAAGTTTGCAATAAAAAAAAAAAGAACAGAAAAAAGAAAAAAATTATTCTCTGTTTCTAAAACATGGAACAGTGGGAGGGCTTTGGGGAATTGTGAATGTGCACACAACGGAGACCTGTTGAAACATGAGAAAAACATTTTTTCATGTGATGTAACTTGACTTGATAATTCATTTCTCCTTTACTCCCTTTTGTCCCTTTCTTTTGGTCTTTTTCATTTGTTTCTTGCTTACTGCTTTCTTGTTCTAGGGCCGTTGTTTACTACTTATGTCTGTTATTTCTTTTTGTCTCCAGAACTGTAAGAAAACTGCTACTTTCTTGCTTACTGCTTTCTTGTTCTAGAGCTGTTGTTTACTACCTGTGTCTGTTATTGCTTTTTGCCTCCGGTATTACGAGTAAGAAAACTGCTACTTCCATCATTTATTGATTCTGTTAGACAAGGAGTGCTAGTTTTTGTGCAGACTACATAACAAGTCATTTGTTTTTTTGATAAATGGTGAATTATATAAAAATAAGAGTAGGGAAAAGGAAAACAAACACCAAGGCTAAAGAGACAATACTCTTACCCGGGTCACAAGCCAACCAAAATAGATAGAAACACTCCCCAACAACACCAAACCCACCAGATGTGCCCCATCCCAGCACCAACCCATCATATCAGTCCTCCTGGATCATCTCCAAAGACGGGACCCCCTCAAACATGGTGCTCCTCCACAGACCCCTCCTAGTCAATATCTCAGCCACCAAATTGGTCCCATGAGATGTGAACTGGAATGAGATATTCCAGTTCTTGCTCAGGGACCAAGCCGGACGAACAAGATGAGTATATCTCCAGTCGCACTGCTCACCCCTCATCCAATCTATAATTGAGGAGGACGAGCTCTCCACAATCAAGTCCCGAAAGCCATGTGCCCTAGCAAGCCTCAAGCCAGCCACTAAGGCCACCAACACAGCC
>JAUPMG010000006.1:6386190-6402291 GCA_031762675.1 Pachysandra terminalis | reverse complement strand
TTTTCATTCTTGTACAGATTGATGCTTTACTTAATATAATTTAATAGGACTTTACTGATCAAAAAAAAAAACAACCATGGTATGTATGCCATTCGGAAAAAAAAGAGGAAATAATCTCTACAAACTGCCAACATATCGACTCAATTAAATATATATATATATTCAAGAAAAAAAAAACGAGAGAGCAAAGAACATGCTCACATAAGTCATTGATCTACTGAACGACTGACTTTTACCAGATCATTAACATTCAGTAGAATGCACTATCCTTAATCTCGTGTATTATATATCTTACTTGATTTTTAACAGTCCCTGCTCCCACCACAAAATATACCTTTACCTGCGAACGTAAACCTTATATCCGATAACATAATCTTAAATTTCCAGTAGATCTTTATTTATTGAATATTTCTTGAACAAGAGAGACAAATGCGGCCTTAGTAGATCAGTAAATCACAAATGTTCTACATTGTTATAATTTTTCCAATAAAAAATTCACAAAATTCAAACTAGAACATGCAAGCTTGAAACCCTAAATTTCCATCTGCTTAAACTCAAACAGCAATTTGGACAAAGGGAGAAGGAACTGCAATCTGCATGTTCGATCACGAAAGGATCGCTTAACGGAAGATATTAAAATCTACACCAAGAAGAAATTCCAACCAAAAAACTGACCTTCTCCGTCAACGAAGGATGCAGCTACAGGCACAGAGGAGTTCTGGCAGGAAATCCGGTGTCGGTGAGCCGGGGAACTAGCATTAGAAGACGCGGAAATACCGGAGATTCTTACCGGAAAAGTTAAGGATCGCCGTAAACTCTGACCAGTTAAAGTTGAGAACGAAGAGAAGAAAGACGTGGTGTCCGACTGAACAAAACAGCTGCAGGAGATAGCCGCCATCGTTGGTAGGAAATTGGGAGTTGGGAAGATGGCTTGTTCACAGGGACTATGGGTTTGTTTTATGTTTTACATGTAGTTCCGGACCCGCATCAGATCGGTTCGATTCCGGTTCAGGTTGAACCCAGTTTTACAGACCCTAGGGCCTCGTCTGCCACCGCTTCCCAAGAGACGCAAAGCCCTTCTTAGAGCTAAAAGGACTTCCTAACCAATGCTTGGGTGTTTGGTGCAATGTTTTAAAATCCGGATTGGGTGCCAACCTGATAAAGACAACGGTTTGAGTCAACCCGGTTGAACTGGTGAATAATGGATCGACTCATTAAAATCCTATCACATGTATTATAATTTAAATATAATAATATAAAAAAATAAAATAATTATTTTTTGAATAATGCATTTACAACTAATATTTCAAACACCATATATATATATATATGCACACAAACATGCACCAATAGCCCAACACATGTTCATCAAATTTAGATTAAAAGTCTAAAAACTTTATGATTTTATGACTCAATCCGGTTCTTAATATTGTCCTAAACCTAATCGGGTCACTGGTTTAACTAATGGGTTTTGAAACATATTGGGTTAAAAACCCACCCAGCTTGATTATAGCATTGGGTACCGGTTGAACCGGTCAAGTCGAGTTTTAAAACACTGATTTGTTGATATTTTTGAAAGCTGCTTTAGATGGAAGCACTTCTTCGAAAAGCTCATTTGGAAGCAATTAGCCATGTTTTAAATTTAAGTTGAACTTTTAAAATGATAAAATTATCCTTTAATTGCTGTTACACGTTTTTTAAAAAGACAAATCTATCGGCCCAGCCTAAAATTATGTATATAAGCGTCATTTTATTTTAACTTTTTTCACAAACATAATTTTTAATCAATGACATTGATCCAAAGCCCCTTTTCATAAAATCCTTCAAATTGAAACCTTTATAATTGTAAGAAACTAGAACAAACAGGCCCTAAGTTTATTTAAATTGTGAACATGCAATTCAACCCGAAACGATCAAATCAATTTAAGGTTGCGTTTGACTCTGCTTGTGCCTTGAGTAAGTAGTTTTAGATATAACGTTTAATATATATATATATATAGATATATTAGGCGTGTGGGACGTGCATGGCAAAATAACATATGATTCCTGTTACGGAAACAAGGAAAAACATGCATGATGTATAGCTATTCTCTTGCACTTTTTAGGCAGCTTCTTTCACGCGTTAACACGTGAGTTACACCACATCAATTTTAGACAAGAAAGGTTTAGTCACAAGCAAATATGCCTAATCAAACTTATTTTATAAAAATACTTAAATCAAAGATAAATCATTCAACTTAGCCTTTTTCTCATGCCGAATAAGCTATATTTCTTTGGGGCCTATTTGATGTAGCTTCTGCAAATGGAAGGACTTTGATGTAAAGGAGTTGTAAATTGAAAAAAAAAAAAACTGGCCTTAGACATCCTTAAGTTTTGTATCACCATTCTAATCTCTTTATGCCTATATACAAAGACATCTAGGTTTTGGTGATTAGTATCCCGAGATAAGGATATATAAGCCCTAAAATCATATAAATGACAAATGTATAGAAATTGATCTTATCTAATAAAAAAATATAATTCATATAATATTAAAATAATTGAATAAATTTGAACTATATGATTAATATATTTTTTATTTTTTAGTTTTTTCGTCATCTAAAATAAAATAGTAAAACTAAGTAACTAAAATTATTTGAGCAAGATAAAAAATATATATTTGAACAGTGTTCAATGATACTAATCAAATGGTAGCACCCACTCGATTATCAAAAGCAATACATGACGTTAGCAAAAAAAAAGAAAAAGTAAGACATGTCACCATTCTTATGTCTTTTTCTGTCAAATAAATTATAATATCTTTGTCTAAATCATAATTTAGTATTTGATAGGATAAGGAAAGACGTCACTATGATTATGATGGTTGCAGGTTTTACCATTGATTGAAAAAACGGCTTTATTGTGCATCGCAGCACTACAGTATGGAGTGCATTCTCCTGGGAGTCTCGAATAGAGTTTCGGGTGTCGAGAAACAATCTAGACGGGGAAATCTAGTGAGCCACATGAGCTTGGATCGTCTACATCGAGAAGTGTGCACTAGTGCATGCATCAGTGACATGATTGGTGCATTTTCTTTTAAAAAATAATTTTTTTCAAATTTTAAACTTTAAATACTTTTTAAATGGGAATGCACCAATCACGTTCTACACACTGGTAGATGCTTTTTGGTGCAAGCGATTTTATGCCAAGACACAAATCGTAAAAGTTTATTTGGAGAACCCTACTTGTCTATATGTACTTTCAGTTAACCTCATATTATGCTTCAGTCTTAAAAGACATTGGCCACGTCACATAAATGGTCATCACAAAACTAATATTTTCTTTCTATAGAATTTAAAATGCTCTGAATTGCGCTTAGATTCAGTAAAAGCTTCTTCAGTAATAAAAAATTGAAATTAAAATTAAGTAGATAAAAGTTGAAATTAAAAATAAACTAGGAAGAAAAAGGCTTCTTCAATAGCAACCACAGGATAATAACACACCGACACAAACTTACGTTCTTGTCTCCTTGGAGCTCAAGAAAACAAAGGAATAAGCCTATGGCGCAGATCCTGTCCAAGAAAGGTCGCGGACAAGTGCTTTGCCACTTTGTTACTCAAACGGAGATTAAGGTTTGTAGTTTTTCGATGTGGGATCAATAAAGGCGTGTTTTGCTGACAATACAAGCAAACGAGCTAAAGAAAAATGATTAAAAAGAAAAAGGTAATCTAAGTTGGAACCACGTTTCGATACTAGGACCCCGAGTGGTTATGGGCCCACCAGCCACCACACTTCTGCTCAGACTCGACTTCGTTTCATTAAAATGTAAAATCACCTAAAAAAGTTTGGTATACTAATTATTTAAAAAGTAAGTTAAGAAGGGCCCAACCGGGATCGAACCGGTGACCTCTTGGTCTGCAGTCAAATGCTCTACCACTGAGCGATGGTGGGTTTTTCTTATATAGTTACCATATGTTGGCTGGCAGATTTTTAATTTTTATTTCTGTTATTATTATTATTATTATTTTTTTAAATTACTAATATACTTTACTTTAAAAAAAACCTACAAAAACGTTGTATCTAACTTCGAAATAACTTTTTAGTGCATCTTTATAATAATATTTATAATATAATTTATTTATTTTAATTTTATAATATCTTTGTTTTATTTTGAAATAACTCATTTTTAATTTTGACTTGTATCTCATAATAGACTGACTTATAATTCAGTATAAAGTGACTTCTGCCTCACCATAGGAAGACATGTGACAAATTCAAATACACATAATAAATTTGTCATAGACAGACTTTTAACTCACTACAAATAAACTGGTGTGGCCATACAGGAATTGTTGTGAACTTTGGCTCAAGAGAAGAAGTTTGTGGACTTGGATCATTTATACTTCTCGTCCACCAATGCGTGCATCGGGACTAGATGGCTATGAGGCGAGTTAAACAGGTAATCCACTCTACTCCACTCTTAATAATTAGGGTTTAGTAACTAGTGAGTCCATTTAGAGTTTGGTTCAAACCTCAACCCGTCTTTAACCCGCTTCGTTACCATTCACCTATGTTTTAAATATATTTTTATAAATAAAGATATTTAAAAAATTAAAGAATTAAACTTAAAACAACTATTTAATTTTGAAAAACCTTATAACTGGAAAAAAGGTGACTTGACATTTTTAAAATCACAATACCTATAAACCCTAAATCGACTTCTACCTTAACTGAGTGATGGCTACCCTTTTTTGTGGGTCTAGGACACACGTCGTATGAGGTTAACACAGCCCATGTTTAGAGAATATTTTCATCCCTCTTTCATCTATATTTTTTGGCCTTTTCCTTTTCAACATCTCCATAAATAGACATTTATTTTTTCACATCCCAAACCTTTTGTTCCACAAACCTCCCTTGAGATTTGGTATAATACCCATATACTTCCCCAGTCTTCTCGAAAGGACAAATATATCCCCTCTACTATCTTCATTCCCTAGACTAACAGCATTAACGGAAATCACCAATTTTTTACATATTTTAGATCATTTTATTCCTGTATTTAAACTTACCCCATCACTACCACCATCAGTGGTGGTGGTGGTAGGAAGTGGGGTGGTAGGTTTAAATACAAGGAAAAAATAGTCTAAAACATGTAAAAATTGATAATTTCTGTTAAATTCCGTTAATGTAGAAAAAGTCTATATCTGAATGAAAATGGTAAATAGGATATATTTGTCCTTTTGAGAAGGATAAGTGAGTATATGGGTATTATACCAAACCTTAAGAGAGGTTTCTTGAGATTTGTGAAATTCACCCTTTTGTTTACAAGCAGAAAATACAATGCTGGTCTTCTTGTGCATCCATTTGAGTTCAATCCACGAAGTAATTGACGAGTTAACTATTGATATTTGCCTTTTTCATTTAATAAATAAATGGAAAAAGGGTATTTTTGTCCGAGTCATTACTCCGTGGATATATTTATCTTTCAACTTATTTTATACATCTAAAAGGGTATTTTTGTCCGAATTTGTTCGCAACGTGCTGGCATTAGCTTTTTCCATCTTAATTTATAAGGAAATGTGGGTGATAAAAATGCTAAATTATAACTTAATTAGAACTAAGTGTTATTTAAATCTGTTAACTTAATCATCCATATCTACTTATCCTATTAGGAAAGAATGATAAATGAATCACCCAAGACCAATCAGCAGTGGACAATAATGGAAACTAAATAAATGTTTACAGCTTGCAGACAAACGTTTGAGGTGTGAAAAAAAAAATGTCTATTTATTAAGATGTTGAAAATGAAAAGGCTAAAAAATAAGGGTAAAAGATGGATGAAGATCTTCTCTGAAAATAAGCATAGGCTGTGTGAGATTCACACGAGTTAACAACTTTTTTAGGCGGGCCCATAAAAAAGGGTATTTATCACCGGTGTAAAAGCCGGTTTAGGATTTATAGGTCTCGTGTTCATGGGTTAAGGTAGAAACTTTATAAGTTTCTAAGGCTGCGTTTGGTTAGCGTCAAAGTGTGTCAAATGAAAGAAAAAATGAAAAGAAAAAGAAAATAATGTGAAAATAAAGAGGAAATAAGTTTCTTGTTGCTGTTTGGTTGTTGCAGGAAAACTGAATGATTCTGAATGAAAATCCTGCATAATGTGTTTGGTTAGCAAGAAAGTTATAAGAATCTTGAACACAATTTCCTTTATTACCCTTCTAACATAAATCATATTTATGCTATGTTAAATATTTATTTAACATTTTAAGCCCATAAAATATTATTATAATAATATATTATATTATAATATAATAATATAATATAATATATATTATTATAATTATATAATATTATTATAATAATATATTATATTATATATTATAATATTATATTATATTATAGTATATAGTATAATATATTATATTATATTGATTAAATAGTTGTAAGTGAGGGCAAAGATGGAATAAAAAATATATTATAATATTATTATATTATATTGATTATCTTATTAATTCTTTCTTTATTAATAAGACTTTTTTAAAATTTATATATATATATATATACATATATATATGAATGTCAACTATTGTAAATAAGGGTTTTTGAGAAGGGTAGCATAGCATGGGAAGAAAAAAGTTTTCTTTTTCCTTTCTCACAAAATCGGACAAATTTAGTCAAAACGTTTATGGTTGTTTTTTTTCTTAAGAAAATAATAGGGCCCACATTTTTTCCTTTTCCCATGCAACCAAATACCAAAAAGAAAATAAGTGGTGAGCCCCATCACTTTTTTTTTCATTTTCCACGAGAATGGCGCAAACCAAACGCAGCCTAAGGGCTTTAGAAATGTCAAGACATGCCCTTTTTTATGTGCATATTATAGATACCTCCTTTTACCTTTCTTAAATAATATGGACTTTCCTTCAAATTTGAAGGAAGGTCACACTCACCAGCCAAAAAAAATAAAAGTAGAATTACCATTTTATAACAAATACAAACACATCAAGAGAGAGAAAAAAAAGGAGAAAGAGAAAGAGAAAGATGAGTAGCTTTAATGATAATTTATCTAATGGTTCCTTCAATCCAAGTGAGACCAAAGGGAAGGTCATCTGTAAGGGTAAGGAATCCACTTTCATCATCATCTTGTATCATTTATCTCTTTGTTTTCTGTTAAACACCTGTTACTCTAAAAGCTCAAGCTGTTAAAGAAAGACAACAATGCATATCAAATGGTTCAATATCTTCTCGCACGTGCAGGTTCTACACAGGAACAACACATCCGTGGGAGAACACAGAGCACCGAGGCAAACACACACCACACACTTTCGTACGGGAACAACACATCTGTGGGAGAATAAACACAGAAAGATATACCCCCAGGATTCGAACACTCGAGTTCCCGCTCTAATACCATGTTAAACATCAATTACTCTAAAAGCTCAAACTGTTAGAGAAAGGCACAACAATAAATATCAAATGATTCAATAGTTCCATTACCTTGATCATGATCATAATTTTATCATTTTCATCAATTTTATGTTTTATATATACATGGTGAAGCTCTTGTTGCATGGGGTCCAAAACAACCTCTTGTTATAGAAGAGGTGCAAGTTGATCTTCCTCAAAGGATGGAGGTTCGAGTCAAGATCCTCTATACTTCCATCCAAGGTTTTAAAGACCGGAACCGGTCGTCGGACCAATCCTGTCCGGTTCCGATTCGGACTGTCGGTCTGGATTGGTAACGGTCGGTTCGGATTCGGTACAGAAAGCAAAAAAAAAAAAAAAATTTAAAATAAATTTTAGACCGGTGCCGAACTGGCAGGACCGGTTGCCAGACTGCCGGACCGGTGGTACCGAACGCCGGACCGACAATACAGGTGGGACCGATCGTCGAAATCGGTCGTTGGACCGCCGGTCCATGACCCAGCGATACTTCCTTTGTATCGCAGGTTGGAATCAGACCTGTATGGTTTCCTTGGACAGGAGAGGTATTCCATACCCATTACCAACATTCTCACCACTTGAGTTCCCAACAATATATTCTTTTTTTTGTTCTTTCTCTAATCAATCAATTTGATTTTTTCTTACTAAGAATGAAGCTCAACGAGCCTTTCCTCGAATTCTAGGCCACGAAGCAATCGGGTAAAGATATAGCTTTGTTGTTTTGTTATTATGTCTTTCTACATATGCTCATTTGTTTTAATATAGAAAAGATATGGGTGACGATGGGTTGGACTAGGCTAGCTTAGGTCATTATATGGTTAACCCGAACGTAACCCACTCAAACAAAGGCAGGTTGGGTTGAGTTTGAGCGGATTGTTGTTAGGTTTACGTAAAAAACCCTTATGAGAAAAAACTACGAAGTAGCTGAAAATCCACTATAATCAAGAACATGAGGTTACATTGCTAGGTTTATGTGAAAAAACCTTGGGAGAAAAAACTATGGAGCAACTGAAAATCCACTATAATCAAAAACGAGGTTACAGACATGTTTCTCAAGCGCAACTCCACTCACAAAAATGTCATACCACAACCCTAATTGATTTAGGGTTGTAACCTGTTATTATGAAAATACCCCTAATAATGATCTGACCAAAAATGGGGTAGAGAGGCGTGAGCAGAACTAAACCTTACCAACATCAGGCTCAATACCTCAACAAACCCAACTCATCAATCGCATCATTATTAGGGGAAAATTTTTTATGCCCGGATGGGATAATACCCCACCCAATTATTTTTTGTCACGTATCAATCTAAACCCTTACAAGACATAATAGCCCTAAACTGGCTTTATCTTAACCAGAGTATTTTCTACCACTAATCTACATGGCAAAAAAAATTGGGTGGAATATTACCCCACCCGGGCATAGAAATTTTTTTCCCTGTGGGTTGACTGATCGGATATTGTTTACAATACTACATTTTTATGCATACTTTCCAAGCTAACCAAACACATTGTTATATATGATATATGTGCAGAATCGTTGAGAGTATTGGAGAGGGTGTCTTTGACATGAAAGAAGGCGACCATGTCTTTCCGATCTTTAATGGAGAGCGCGGGGACTGTGTGTACTGTAAATCCGAGAAGACTAACCTCTGAGAAAAGTTCCGAGTAAACCTGTTTAAGAGCGTCATGGTTAACGACGGGAAGACGAGGTTTTCGACCCGAGATGGGCAACCCATCTTTCAATTCCTGAACTCCTCAACTTTCAGCGAGTACATGGTCCTAGATTGGGCTTGTGTTGTGAAGGTTGACGAGAATGCTCCCATGAAGAAGATGAGGCTCCTAAGTTGTGGTCTCTCCACATACAGGTACTTACAATATCTGCTTTGTGTGCAATGTTTTACAAATCTAGAGTCCTAAACTAAACCGGCAAATCGAATCATGAAGACATGAACTGACTTTGGTTTGATCTGAATTTAAAGAACCAGTCTGAAACCGAAGTGAAACAGAATCCAAACCACTTATCTAATCTTGATTAATATGTTAACGATTTTTTTTTTTTGGCCAAGGATTGGAGCTGCATGGAACACGGCAAACTTGCAAGCTGGGTCAAGTCTGGCGATTTTTGGTTGGGGATCTATAAGACTTGCAGTAAGTTCTCAAAACCCAGCAAAAAAACTCAAGATCCTTTAATTTTATCATTTTTCATAATTCTTATTTGGATTTATGACTCACAATGAACCAACTCATGATGTAGGTTGTTGAAGGAGGACGATCAAGAGGAGCTTCTCGGATTCTCGGAATCGATATAAACCCAGAAAAATTCATCAAAGGTATTATACGTTAGTGGTGTTTATGTTCAAACTGTGATTTGGCTACTATATCAATATCATGATTAACATGGCCATTTCTTTTAACAGCAAGAGAAATGGGAGCAAAATATTTTAGAAACCCAAAGGATCTTGACAAACCAGTTCATGAGGTAAGAAGAGCTTTATTCAAAAACATGATTCTCTATTTAATTAAAATTGTAATTAAAGCTTAGTAGCTCCTCTAATGGAGTCTTTAATTTACTGCAATACCCATTAATGGTGCAACTGCAGAAAATCAGAGAAATAACTGGAGGAGGTGTGGACTATAGCTTTGAGTGTGCAGGAAACTTGGATGTTCTAGCGTGAGGCTTTCTTATCAACTTATGATGTATGTATATTTATGATCTCAATTAGGGGTGCAACTTGGGTCGGTTTGGATCAGGTTCACCTCAACCCAACCCCAAACCGGCCTCCTTGAAGGTCAACCCAAACCTAACCCAACCCGATTTAAAATCCGAACTTTGAAACCCAAATACCAAACCGATTTTATTTTGAAAACTTTAAACCCAACCCAAACTACAATTTCGGGTTGGTTTGGGTCGAGTTAATTCGAGTTCATTTTCAATTTCTAATCTATAGAGATTACATATTCCTGGAATAAACCCAACTCAGTTGCACCAAAAAATAATAAAACTGATAATTACTTGCCTCTGTTTCTCTTCTGAGTTATTATGATAAAGGCAATTATTATACACAAAATCAAGTTATCCAAATCAAATTGTAATGATTTACCAACACCCAGGTTTTTAAAACTAAACTAAAAGCAGTTCAAACTTTAAATACTATAGAGTCGGATATTATCTGAGAATCAAAGTCATCATCTTCACAAAAGAAGGCCCATTTGATTGAAGAGAGAGGGAGAACGACCTACATACCTAAGTGCAGCTTTAATGTTGTTGTCGCCGTCACTGTCCTTACCGGACTGAATTTCAAAACTGTGAAGAGAAAGAAAACCCTAAGATCCCACTCTTCTTCTTCGTGCTTATGATATATCAAGGGGTTTATTTAAAAATAACAAAAGTTTAGACATGTTTTATAAATCCATATATATATATATATATATATATATATTATAATTTATAAGTATTTTAAATATCGGGTTAATTCGGTTTGAGTTTTGAGTTGGATCGGATTACCCGAAGACCTAACCCAAAACCGAATCGAATTAAATCGGATTGTCTTTTTCTAACCCAAAATCGACTCAAGGTATTATAAAACCTAACCCAAACTGATCCAAAGTCGAGTTGAATCAGTTTGGGTTGGGGTTAATCCGACCCAAGTTGCACCCTAATCTCAACCACTATTGTTTCATTCTCCAATAATAGAGAATGAGTTTTTCTTGAATGTGGGATCGATGATGGAACAGGGATGGGGATTAACTGTAATGCTAGGAATTCATCCATCACCAAGGATGATTCCCTTTCGTCCAATGGAGTTCTTCAATGGCCGGAAACTCACCGGATCAATCTTTGCGACTTCAAGGGGAAGATCCAGTTGCCTGATCTTGTCACTCAATGTATGAATGGTCTTCGGGACTTCAAGGGGAAGACCCAGTTGCCCGATCTTGTCACTCAATGTATGAATGGGGTTTGGTTCTTTCTAGAGATGGCAATGGGTCGAGTTGTAATCGGGTTGAGGCTTAAACGGGTTGAGTCGGGTTTGACCCGTTTATCAACGGGTCAAGAAAATCTCAATCCAAATCTAACCCGCCCATAAACAGGTTGAACCCGCCAACTCATTTAAATTTTAATTAATTAATTAATTCTTTTATTTATTTTAATTGTAAATTAATAAAATCGTAAATCATCTTATAGAACATTATATTTTTAATAAATATTGGAATGAATAATTAAAATAATAATTAACGGATCAACACGAGTTTGGCGGGTTGGGTAGGGTTCGACCCATTTACCATCGGATTGACGAAACCTAGACTCGAATCCAACCCAGTTAATAAACGGGTTGACCCTAATCCGTTTAGTAGGATCGGGTTGGCGGGTTGGATAGTAAATTCCCAACTCTCGTTCTTTCTATAAAGTGCTTTCTATTATTCTTTGAACTGTAATATTTTAACTATTTTTTTTATTATTATTTGGGATCAATTTTCAGGTGGTGAATTTGGATGGATTTATAACTCATGAACTTCCTTCTCAAAGATAAATGAGGCATTTCAGCTGCTGGCTGATGGAAAGTCATTGAGATGCCTTTTAGTGCTTTAGACTTTGAATTTGTTTGTCCACATTCTTATACGTGGATACTAGCAATAACTCTTTGCGCATGGGATGGAATAAATGATTCGGAGATGCACTACTAAGAATACGGTAAGGTTGATCTTACAACTAATAATACGGTAAGGTTGATCTTGTAATTTGTTAATATACTTTATTAAAAAGAAATAAATGTGGTTTGAAATATATATTAAATGTGATATTTATAATAGATGGGTTAATTTTATAACTTGTTTTGGTAATAGCAATGTTAAAAGATCATTTCTTAACAACATACAAACCAAGACACACACAAAAGAGTGCTCATGAGCATTTCTACGGTCAAGTATACCTTTTGAAGTTTTCTCTTAACAACATACAAATCAAGACACACACAAAAGAGTGCTCATGAGCATTTCTACGGTCCAGTATACTTTTTGAAGTTTTCTTTTAACAACATACAAACCAAGACACACACAAAAGAGTGCTCATGAGCATTTCTACCTTTTGAAGTTTAACATGTTATAGCTTGCTTAATCAGAATTAAAAGGGATTGAATTTCTTATGGCATTGAATTAAAAGTTTCCTTAATAATTTCTAAGTCTTCATATGCTTTGGCAATGCAAAAGTGGTTCTCTTTAATTTCCACCTTAACCAAAGAAGCCATAACAAAAAGAAATTATTTCTTTGCAAAATATTAGAATAAAAATGAAGAGGAAAAGGGAGGAACCAAGAGAGACGATTTATCTTAACAACTCATAGTGAAAAAAATGAGCAAAATAGACTGAATTAATGATCACATATTATTTGTTCAAATCATGTAGTATGACAAAATAACATTAAGTGAGGAAACATCGTCCAAGAGTGAGAGATATTGAAGTACTCTAGGAGGTAGGTCACTTGAGCATTCTGTAGTTAGAAAAAGTATGGCTGACACTAACAGAGCTAACATAGATAACATTTTTACCTCATAAGAAGAATATGTTGTCTGTGATTCTGATACATATGCGATCGTTTAAGTTATAGGTGAAAAATATGTAATTTACATTTACTTCAAGCTTGATAGATGCCTTAGTGTGACCTATGTCAAGTAGATTTTGCATAACTAAAGACTAAATAGACCCATTAGATAGTTTATGAAGCCACATTCCCATCTATGAAAGTCTCAATAAACATCTCATCTCATTTCTTTATCAACTCAACTAATCATGTAACTCTTAAGACATTCCAAAATCAAAAGTAGTTGTGATAATAAGAACAATATGCTCAACTGATATCTATGATAGTGTCGTGCACTTTTATGCCTAGTATATCGATATCTTTTAAAATGTTTATTGAATAGGTATTTCATATTTCATTTAAAGAAAGGCCTGAGCTCAAGTTTGATTGACATCTTGGAAACCTAAAAGCATATAGATCTAACTAATGAAAACATGTCATGCTCAAGTTCGTATCAACCATATGTATTAGGAGGGTAATTAGGCAACAAATATACTTGCTTCTTTTGTGACTAATAACCATGTAACACATACTTGGCATGGGGGAGATACCTACACGTCTAACGGATGTACTATGTGACGACCGTTTAGGTTGATCCTCCTTTCGGATGGTTTCAGTATATAAATAAAATAACTTCTTACAAATATATATATATATATATATATATAGTAATGAACCAATATATTATGCTAGATGAAATGGGTACGTCTTGTAACATAAGACAACAATATAACCCATATGAGTTTATTTGACCTATTATTGAACATTCTAATTTAGATTATTAACTATCTTCTTTTAATTATAAGAGAGAATTGGTCCACAAAAAGTCATCAAAAGAAAGTTTTGAGCAACATTTATAAGTGATTGAAACAAAAGATAATAATTTGTTAGTCTTCTATTAAATATGACCTGCAAAATCACGAACAAACATCTATGCACTCGATCGATCATTTGATTCCATATTATCATCATTTGCTCCCTCCAATTTTTTGTCCCTAGGGTGTAACTTGGCTTGGTCTAACCTGAAACCTAACCAACCCAACCCAACTTTGGGTACCTTTCTTGTAAGAACCTGAAAAATTCAAAAGAACTAATTTGAAACCAGAAGGGTAAAATAGTAATTTGATAAAAACCCCAAATTAATAACTCATAAATTAATAATATTGATCAATAATTAAATAAACATAAAAACCATAATACAAAAGGCTAAATTCGAAATCCCCATAAGTGGCTAAAACTGGACTGGTCAACAGATTTGACTTGGTCAGCAATATTGACTTGATGACTAAGCATAGACTGTAAAATAGAAACCAGAGAAAATTAATAGGACAAATCAATTAGTAAGTTAGGAGATTACTTAGGACTTAAGAAAAAATAAAAATGATCAATAAGAAACCTCTAAAAGCTTTGCTATTGATTAGTAACTTAAATATGTCACGAACCAAATCAGAAAATCCCAATTTTGAGATTTCAAGCTCAATTCGTAACTCTCACCCCATATTGCTATGAGAGTGGATAACAATGGTCAAAACATAAGCGGACGTAATTAACAGTTCTAGTAAGATAAAAGTAACATAAACATAAAATCTAATCTATTACATATTAATAAAAGGAAAGTCTATTCTAGTACAGTTCTACTACTGAATCCAGGTTTCTATACCCATTCCTAGACTCTCTCTTCGTGATCAAGCTCCAAGACCTGAAAAATATAAATCAACAACCATAAGCTGGAAGCTAGAATGAGTAGTCCTTCGACTCCTTCAATGAAGTGTATTTGCTTATGCTCCAACATTATGAGAAAAGTGCAACATATGTATAAAATGTGATAAGAAGAGCATCTGTGCTTGTGGTGATAAAATAAGAAATGATAGAGATCACACAATCCATTGTTCTCTCCCCACCTCACTTGGTATATAGTTAAATGTCAACATCATAGTATCCATATGCCTAATTCTATATGGAAATTAGACCAAGTTTATCATACACGAGACTCTTAAAATAATATAAACAAGAACGTGCAATGCAAAATGAAGGGGGGTGCTGTATGGTATATGAAATATAGTAAGTTTCCACATGATCCCAATACGACTATCCAGGATGTCCCACCAATGTGACTTCATTCTCGTATTCACGACTAAGGGATATGATTATTCTATGTGTACAACATAGTTTTATGGGTTTTCAACCAAGCAGGCACAATCCCCCCACTTATTTTTTATCATGGGTAATAATCTGATGTTTTCACCAATGTGAGTAGGCCCTCAAGGAATCATACATATTCACATCCAACAGAAGGGTATGATCATGATTCACTATTTTCCAAGCCGCATCAATATGAGAATCCTTGGGAATCATCTTACCACAAGTCTGCGAGGTATACCAACACGGAGCTCTCTCACAGTTTGGACGAAAACATCGTCTACCACAAGTCATTCGAGGCATGCCAACAAAGGGGCTCTCTCTCAGCTTGGCGAAATAATAAAGTCTACTCACAGGACAACAAGGGTCAATAAGCCAAATCATCTCATATGGCAGTCTAAACCCAAGGGTATCAAATGGAGTATTAGACTGAGCTATAGCAGGATGGTTCATATGCAACTCATAGTATTCAAGTCCTTCAATTAATGCATTCACACAATGATTCACATGCATATATTCATACAAGCAATCACATGAGCACAATCCCATGATCATATTCTATTAGACACCATAGTACCCAACACCACATCTAATTAATCCATAGTTATTAAATCCAATAGGAATGCAAACGAAGCGAAAACCAATTATAAGCATGGGATAACCTAAATGGGGTACATGCATGCCCCAAATTGTACACTAGGCATATTAAAACTCCTAAACATAGACCATTCATCAAAATAATGCATTTGAGGTATTTAGATCCTTATCTGACAGTTCACATGCAAATTAAGCAAGGAAGTAAGACAATATTCACATTTCTATCCAAAATGAAGGATACCACATCACAACTACTAATTTCAAAGCCCAAACATGTATAAAATGAGGGTAGAGATGTAATGACCTGAACCTTTGAAAGTATTTTATTTTCCCAGTTATAATATATGAATAAATTATTAGAGTTATCTAT
>JAUPMG010000006.1:6354623-6386090 GCA_031762675.1 Pachysandra terminalis | reverse complement strand
CAAAGATAACATATGAATCCATGAACAATCTCATATTACAAAATCAGAGCAAGCTGATTCAAAGATACATAATGATAATCAAAGATATACAATGGCAGAGTATGGTTCAACAAGAGATCAAACAAATAAAAAAGAAAAAAAAAAACAAAGGAGGAGAGAGGATGCACCCGTGACAGCTATTAGAGATCTGTTGTGCAATTCTCCTTAGTTGAACTCTCGAGACTTACCTTGAGCAAAGAAGGATAAAGAGGGTTTGGTTTTGCTGGTTTTTGTGAGAACAGAGATGAAAGGTGCTAAAACAGAGGTGGAACAGTGGTCTATTGGTTCGCTAGATTTGAGGTGATGAGGACTTGGATTTCTGTTCAAGTTTGAAGAGGTTGGGGTTGGGGTTCGGTTTGGGCCTTACAGAGCTAGTAGAGGTGGTGCTGCTCTGGTTCTGTGATTGTGGTGTTGGATTGAGAATGGATTTTTAGATGGTGGAATGATGGAGTTCTGTTCGAATGAAGATGAAGGTGGTGTTTGGTGTAAAGGCAATGGAGATTTGGAGGTGCGGAAATGTAGGTTTGGAGGTGCAGAAATGGTGGAGTTTTCAAGCAGGTACTGAATGGAATGAGGAGAGCGTACGAGGTGGTGTTCGGGAGAGATTTGCAGGTGCTGTGGATGGTGTTGCCGGAAGACGGGTGCTGTATGATGATGGTCGGAAAAGAGAGTTTCGTGAGACGGAGAGCTTGCATGAGACAATTTATGTGTGTCTGTGAGAGGATCCGAGAGACAATTTTTTTGTGTGGGAGAGCTCAGCTCTCCTCGTCTTACATAGAAAAAAAAAAAAAGAAAAAATTTTCTTTTATTTCTATCTACAGATTTTCTCTCTTTTTTTAAAAAAAGAAAAAATTCTTTTCTTTTGGATTTAGAAACTTCCTCTTTTGAAAGATTGAATTTGAAATTGAAAATCCCTTTTTGAATTGAATTTAGAAATGCCCTTTTGATTAGTTTTAGAATAGAAACTCCCTTTTTGAATTGTTTGAGAATAGAAACTCCCCTTTTGAATTGAATTTAAAAGCTTTTTATTTTTATTTTTTTGGGGGGGATTTGCCACATGGCAATTTCTTAAATTAATTCTTTCTTAATTTTTTGAAATTTGACTCATGGTAAATCTTCCTCAAATATTCTCTCAATTATTTAATTTCAATTCCCTCCCTAAAGTGTTCTTTTATTATTTTTTACCCCATTATATTTTTCTGTCATTTTTTGATAATTTTTAAAAGTACAAAAAATAACTCTTTGACTCCCGAATTTACAATTTTACAAAATCACAGTTGTTTTTATGGTGTTTCAGTGTGGAATCCAAATTTGATGTCGGAGAAATATTTTGACCCTCAGATTTAGCTGTTTGACCCAAACGACCGAATTAGGGGCAAAACTGTCATTTTTCTGAAGAACTTCAAATTAGCCCAAGATTATACTCATTAGAGGGCATTTTGGCTCAGGAATTCCAATTTGAGGTTGAACATGGATTTAGGGCTGAAATGGATCAGGTGGGATCTATCAGGGGTATTTTGGTCATTTCACGTGATTTTTCAGATTTTCAGAGAAAATTGGCAATACGATTCGAGATGGTTTAGAGATGATTGAGAGATAGGAAAAGCCATGCTCAAGGATTGAACACATAATTTGTCCACATATTAAGAAAATGTCAAATGTCCCCAGTCAACTAAACCTGGTGAAACAATATCTTCTACCGACAAGGATCTTTTGTGAAGTTGGGTTGTGTGAACCTCACATGAGGTTAACACCTGTCCTTAAGTGGACCCCACAAAAAAGGGTGGCTTTACATTTCTAAAACCATAGGAGACGTAAAAACCCTAAACTGACTTCTATCGAAACTGTTGTCTACCTTAACCAGTGATGGCCACCCTTTTTTGTGGGCCCGCCTAGAACAAGACTCGTTTAAGGTTCACCCGAGTTCAGAGAGCCCGTGTTCACACAAGATCTTCATCCTTTTTTACCTTTATTTTTTTGGCCTTTTCCTTTTCAACATCTCAATAAGTGGACTTTTTTTTTTTCACACCTCAAAATTTTTGTCTACAAGCTACAAACATTTATTTAGTTTGCATTATTGTCCACTGCTGGCTGGTCTTAGGTGGCTCATTTATCATTCTTTCCTGCTAGATAAGTAGATATGGATGATTAAGTTAGCAGATTTAAACAAAACTTAATTAGGAATAAATATGTTGAGAACTAATTATAATTTAGCCTTTTTTTTATCACCCACTTTTCCATAAAACTTTCCTCCCAAACCCAAAAGAAAAAGAGAATCTCCATTTTACAACAAATACAAGCACACCAAAACTGAGAGAAAAAGAAAGAGAAAGATGGATAGCTTATCTAATGGTTCCTTAGGTGGCTCATTTATCATTCTTTCTTGCTAGGATAAATAGATATGGATGATTATGTTAGCAGATTTAAATAAAACTTAATTAAGAATAAATCTGTTCAGAGCTAATTATAATTAACCTTTTTTATCACCTATGTTTCCTTATAAATTTCCTCCCAAACCCAAAATAAAAATAGAATCACCATTTTACAACAAATACAAACACACCAAAACTGAGAGAAAAAGAAAGAGAAAGATGGATAACTTATCTAATGGTTCTTCAATCCAAGTGAGACCAATGGGAAGGTCATCACCTGCAAGGATAAGAAATTCAGTTTCATCATCATCTTATACCATTTCTCTCTTTGTTTCCATTATTTTGATCATGATCATAATTTTATCATTTTCATCAAGTTCATGTTTTTATATGTATGGTAAAGCTGCTGTTGCATGGGGTCCAAAACAGCCTCTAGTTATAGAAGAGGTGTAAGTTGATCCTCCTCAAAGGATGGAGGTTCGAGTCAAGATCCTCTATACTTCCATTGTCACACCGATCTCAGTTCTTGGAAAGGAGAGGTAATCCAAACTTATTACCAACATTCCCACCACTATAAGTTCCTAACAATATTCTTCTTGTTGTCCCATCTCTAATCAATCAATTTGGTTTTTTATTATAAAGAACGAAGCTCAGTGAGCCTTTCCTCGAATTCTAGGCCACGAAGCAATCGGGTAAGTTATAGCTCTATATAGCTTTGTTGTTGTTGTTATTATTTCTTTCTACATAAGCTCATTTGTTTTAATATAGAAAAGATATGGGTGGCAATGGGTTGGACTGGGCCAAGTTAGGTCATTATATGGTTAACCCGAAGGTAAACCACTCAAATATGAGTTATTCTATAGTGCCGATATTTTTCATCTGTATATTGGAGAACTTAATCTAAGCTGTCAAATTTTTTCATTATAAAATCTCAACCGTTAAACAATAGGTTGGTATTATGTCAAACTCAACATAATAGAATTATCCCTCAAATATAGGAGAGCATTTCGTCTGGTCTAAAAAGCCTGGAATATTTGCTACACCATGCGTTGCAATGCTTGTACCTTAGTTATAATGCAAGGTACAAGCATTGTAACGCAGGGTACAAGCATTGCAACGCATGGTGTAGCAAATATTCCAGACAAAATTCCAGACGAAATGCTCTCCAAATATAGGCTGGTTGGGTTGAGTTTGAGCGGATTGTTAGGTTTATGTGAAAAAACCGGGAGCGGATCCTATGGTGTACACCAGAGGGGACCCTGTGATTAGAGACAGCCCTGAGGGGCAAAAATACCTTTTTACCTCTCGGGCCCACCAATACAGCCCCGAAGGGCAAAAAGGTATTTCTGCCACCTCGGGCTGTCTATAATTACAGGCCGACCCTGTGGTGTACACCGCAGAGGATCCCGGCCCGAAAAAACCGTTTGAGAAAAAACTATGGAGTAACAGAAAATTCACTTCACTGAAATCAAGAAAAAGGATTACAATGATGTTTCTCACGTGCGACTCCACACATAAAAATGTCATATCACAACCTCTTAACTAATTTAGGGTTATAATTAACCTATTAAAAAAGGATAATTTATGAAAATACTCTTAATAGTGACATGATCAAAAATCAGGTCGAGGGGCATGAGAAGCTAGAATTTACAAACCATCAGACTCCACACCTCAATAAACCCAACTCAACCAGAGCATTATTCGGGTGGGTATGTAAACTTTAGGGACCCAATTATTTTTTGTCACGTATCAATCTAAACCCTCCCTTTTTCTTTTTCTTTTTTTATAGTAAACGATAATTTATTAAATAAAGCTAGAATCTTGTTGAAGTACATCAGCTAAGAAAGCAAGTGGATTGTCTATCCAAGTTGTGGCCTCCTAAGTTGTGGCCTCTCCACATGTACTTAATTGCATGATCTGCTTTGTGTCCAATGTGTTAATCGGGATGAAGCAATAATAATAGAAACAGTAAAAACGAAGATCAAACAATGCACACAGATGTGTGATTCGGCAAAGCCTACGTTCACGGGAGAGAAGAAATTTCCACTATGTCAAAAAATGAATTAAGGTTAACAACTTCTACTCCTATCTATATGAGGCAAATCCCCAATATAGCCTTATCGTACAACCACACCCCCTAATTCCATAGTATTTTAACCCACACAACGAGTTACCCGTGACCTGGAGAGGAACCTGAGGAGCATGGTGCTTCGCTTTGCTCCACCCCATGAGCCCCTCAGATCCCTCCCCTTGATCTAGAGACTATTGAATATGAACTACCCACTATCTCTAACACAATGTTTTACAAATAATCTAGTCCTAAACTAAACCGGCCAATTCAATTGAATCGAATCAATTGAATCATGAACCAGCTTCCGTATCAGTTTGGTTCAACCCTTGATTTGGTATGGTCTGAATTTAAAGAACCAGCTGAAACCGAAATGAAAAAGAACCCAAACCATTTATTTAATCTTGATTATGTTAACGATTTTTTTTTTTTTTTTTCTGGGCTAAGGATTGGGAGCTGCATGGAACACGGCAAACTTGCAAGCAGGGTCAAGTTTGGCAATTTTTGGTTTGGGATCTATAGGAATTGCAGTAAGTTCTCAAATCCCAACAAAAAACTCAAGATCCTTTAATTTGATCATTTTTCATAATTCTTATTTGAATTTATGACTCACAATGAACCTACTCATGATGATGCAGGTTGTTGAAGGAGGACGATCAAGAGGAGCTTCCCGGATAATCGGAATCGATATAAACCCAGAAAAATTCATCAAAGGTATTATATATTAGTTGTGTTTATGTTCAAACTTTATTGTGATTTGGCTACTAGCTATATAAATATCATTAACCCATTTCTTTTAACAGCAAGAGAAATGGGAGTCACAGATATCGTAAACCCAAAGGATCATGACAAACCAGTTCATGAGGTAACAACAGCTTTATTCAAACATGATTCTCTATTTAATTAAAATTGTAATTAAGCTTGGTAGCTCCTCTAATGGAGTCTTTAATTTACTGCAATACCCATTAATGGTGCAACTACAGAAAATCAGAGAAATAACTAGAGGAGGTGTGGACTATAGCTTTGAGCGTGCAGGAAAACAGGATGTTCTTCGCGAGGCTTTCTTGTCTACTCACGATGTGTGTATATTAATGATCCCAATTACTATTGTTTCATTCTTCAATAATAGAGGATGAGCTTTTTTTGAATGTGAGATCGATGATGGAAACAGGAATGGGGATTAACTGTAATGCTAGGAATTCATCCATCACCAAGGATGATTCCTTTTCAATCAATGGAGTTCTTCGATGGCCCGAAACTCACCGGATCAATCTTTGGGGACTTCAAGGGGAAGACCCAGTTGCCTGATCCTGTCCTCAATGGTTAGTTAATTCTAGTTTGGATCTTTCTATAAAGTTCTTTCTATTATTCTTTGAACTGTAACTTATAACATTTGAACTTTTTATTTTTTGGATAATTTTCATGAAGTGAATTTGGATGGATTTATAACTCAAGAACTTTCCTTCTCAAAGATAAATGAGGCAGCCAGGCAGGCATTTCAGCTGCTTTCTGATGGAAAATCATTGAGATGCCTTTTAGAGCTTTAGACTTTGAATGTGTTTGTCCACATTCTTGTATGTGGATATGAGGCATGGCCATATATCTATATTGATGTATTTATATGAAGTACGAATATGATATTTGATTACAAGTTGTCCCTCTTTAGTGAAAGGTACCAATGAAACCATGCTTTAAAACAAAATAAAAATAATTAAAAAATTATATATATATATATATATATATCAATGAAACCATGCTGGAATGCTACAAAGCCAGTTATATATTGGGTTAGAACAGTCCAAACCACTCCAAAACATACCCTATTAAGCAAAATTTCAATTGATTGGGTTGGTTTCGAACTCAAAGACAAGCCCAAGTTGACTTTGTGTTAGCTTAGATTTACCTAGTGTCACGGTCAATTCTTTCAAATGGCGCGTGCAGTCCTCGTATGCCCATGAGTAGTGTTAATGAAAGCCAATCACAAGACACAATGCAATTGAATGAAGTAAGAAAGCTTCATTGATGAATAATAAGATATGTACAAGCTTACATAACTAGCCTAGTGTGTTAGAGAGACAGGTTGCATAACAATAGTGCCCTTTGCAAGCTCATTGGATTAGGACCACCACCCCTCCATAAGGTGGATGTTAAATATTTATTCATTTGTCAAGAGGAAACACCACATCTGTCGGTGCAATATATCATATTGGGGTTTTTCAGAGTTCTGGGAGGAGTCTTCATGAGTCGTCTGAACCAGTGCATTTGTGACATCATCCTCTTCGCTCTAGACCTAACCGGGACATCTAACTCTTCACGAATTATTCTACATGCTCTAAAACTCTTATGAGACCCACATACTAGTAATATACTTCCGGACCATTTTCTCAACGCGGGCACCCCGTCCTTATTTAAGCATCTCAATATAATGTAGAAACACCCTAGAATATTTTTCCCAAAACATATCACAAAGATGGACACACATGAAAAAGTTCGTCCTACCGAGACGAGCTGCATGCGTAGCTTGGCACTGTCATGGACCATGCATACTCTTGGCCCGTGACATCCTCCTCTACTTGTCCTCTTGATGCCCTCGTCAATATCCACCAAGTGGTACTTCAAACAAATTTGTGATCTTCCAGTGCTCCACTCGCAAGTCAGAACTTCATCTAATGGCCTCACACCTTGGAATGACACCAAACTAAGCAATCTGTCACTTGTTGCCTGGTCTCTGTACCATAAAACTGCCTTGAATAATATGGTTTCTTACTCTCCATTCTGTCCAAACACATCTATGGTACTCCAATAAACCATGAAACAATGTGCATCACCACTTCTCGACCATCCTTGGTCAAAGACAAGCTCCTCTGAGCCAACAAAACATCTAGTTGTCTTTCAATTATCCCTCTTGCACGATCCATTGTACATGCTTGGTCCTCCCAGGACTAATACTTAGCTTCCTAAGCACTCTGTTACACTGACCTTCAGACCATGAACTTCTCTCACTAAGCTATCACCCCCAGTCCTCGACGTCTCATGTTGTAAATCATGGAACTAACATTGCCTATGTACCAGCCTGAATAATTCCTAAAAACTATAACTTTAAACCTTAGGGTAAAATTGTAATTTGAAAAATTAGTAATTTAATTTCACTCATGCACTAGGATTAGTATTTATAAAAACATTAATCATATAAAACATATTAGAAACACTTAAGTCATCTAAAATTGATCAGGTTAGCCAGATAGACTTAGGCAGCAGTATGGGTCAGATAATTGGACTTAGCAATTAAATAGAAAACAAAATCAATTAGCAAGATAATAATTAGTTTAGACAGCTTAGAAGATTCATTTGAGACCCCTAAATATAATTATACAATCAGAAATTAATTAGGTGGTCAATTGTGAAGAATAGAGCTAGAAACCCAGTTTTGTCCCTGTGGCTATTTTAATTTATAACCTTGCCATTGACCTATAAATAGAACACTTAGGTTTTAAAACACATTTTCTCATCTCATTCTTGTGTGGAGCTCTTGGAGAAGAAGGGAGGAGACTTCAAATCCTCAGATGCATGGTGGAGCTACCTCGGACGCAACCCGGCAATGCCCAAGTTGAGTATACCTCCAATGTCTTGTGTATTTGTTCTTATTTTAGCATTGTGAACATGGGGAAGGATCTTGTTTGATTGTATTCTCCCTTTCCCCATGAATTTATTGAATCGTATGGCACCTTTAGGAGTCCAAAACCCCTCGTGATCGACCCTCGTGGTCAGAACTGTTCTGGAAATCCCAGATTTTAGGCTTGGGAGACCTTTAGAGATTTGTAGATCTACTCGTGTAGAAAAATCTCCTTGACCTAGGATTCACATCGAAGCTCCCTTAGACTATTACGAACCTCTGGGTAAAATTTCACCCAGAAACACCCAAGAATGCTCTTCGGCGACCTCCCTCGACTCGCCGAACCACCCCTCCGAGTTTCGGCAACCACCTCGGCTTGCCGAAACAGTTCACCGAAAGACAGAAATCAACTTTAGTTACTGGTTAGGTCACCGAGACATATCAGCACACCGAAGCACCTCTCCAAACTCATCTCGGATCGCCGAAGACCTCGCCGAAACCCTGAGGACATTCCAGGTATTTTGGAAATGTCGCCGAGAACCTTTCGGCTCACCGTGGACCTAGCCGAACATCTCTCAGCGTGCCGAAGGTGTGCCGAGCACCTCGCCGAGACTCAATTCTGGCCCTCTGTTTGGTTTTTAACCTTGGGCGCCTGTAATACCCCTGACCTAGTTGTTCTAACACACTTTTGGAGTTAGTGAACCTATCCAACAAAACATGACCTTTCAAACCTAAGTTATAACCTACTTTGATTTAGCCTAGCAGTATGAGTTTCTCAGGAAGCTTATGTAAATAGCCCCCAAACCCATCCTTTAGCTCTTTTCCTTTTATTTGTGTGTGTATAGGTATAGAATTGACTCCTATGTTGTTATGTGATGTGTTATCTATAAATGTGAATGGTTTAGTATTATTATTGCCTTCATGCCCTTGATCTGTTAATTCTAGAAATCTCTTATGTTGATGTGCACATGCCTTACCACACTGATTATATCATGTTCTCACATTTAGTTGATTTGTTTGTGCTTAGCGTGCATTATTATGCGTTGTAGTGTAGAATCATGGAGCTGTGCCCATGTGTTTGCTAAATAAAATATATGACTGTGAATTATTGTGTGTTGCATTAATTAAAGGATTTGAATATGATGAGTTACATATGGCCTTTCCTGCTGCAATAGCTTAGTCTAATACCCCATGTGATACCCTTGGGTTTAGATTCATATGAGAGACGAATTGACTTATTTAACCATTGATGTCCTAAAATGGACTATGTTGTTAGCTCCCAAGGTGAGGGATATGTCATGTGTACTTGTGTTGAATCATCAACACTTCTTGTACATTCGAATTTCTCAATTTCTAACACCGGTCTTCAACCCAACACACATTCACAAGCTTGAGGAAATCCGAGCGTAACCTTAGATCTTGTGGACTTTGTGCATACGACATCTCGATCTGGAAGGTGTCACTCTTATCCCTGTTAGGAGGACAACACCTAAAGAGTTTTCGAAAATTCTCTCCACCCGCAATGCATTCAAGTTCCTCAAATCAAATGACCCATCGGTCACTTTGTAACCACCTGCTACACACTAGGGCCTTTCCAAGGCATCCCTATTTCATCCATAACAATATAATTGTTTGTCCTTGACATTGTTCTGGCATCAGTCTTCACCCTATAAGCATCTTCATGGGTGTCCTGACACCAAATGCATGGTACTTCCATTTGAACAACTAACATAACTATTGAACGATCATCTGTTATGCATACCAGTCCGTCCCACGATGACTTAGTTAACTGCATAGTCTTACTCCAGTCAGGCTTGAGTGCTCCCCCACTCAAGCTCATAATACATATATCTCCCCTATTGTCGTACCTCTTTAGCACCTCAGGATACACGACTCCACCCCGAGTCGACACACCACATCTCTTTTCTTCTAGTTGTTTGCCCCAACCTTAGGGTCTTCTCTTTTGCACCTTGTGTTGTGATCTTTCAGTGAGTTCCTTTGGTGTCATCTCTAACATGACCTGAAAATGGTTTTCACCCTATACATACCATCCTCTGAATCTCCAAGACTCATGACATATCCAAGTACCTCAACCAAATGATTATCACTGTCGTCTTGCAACAATATGTCACACATAGCAGTTCACTTCCTTTTGGTTCCCACACTTAAGTTTCATTGTGCCCTTGTGTTTCATACTTGAGTGTTGCCCCACCCAAGAGCATGGCCGACCTTAGTAATGATTTGCTCCACTCCTTTATTAAGTAAGCATTGTGACATGTGAAGCCACATTGTCACACATCCCATAAGAAGCTCCTTTAGTACCTTGGTCTACTGACCTGCACCTTGAGTAAGCACCCGTTGTATTGCAATACAACCCATGTTGTTCCAATTACGTGAGGGACTTGTCAACTAGCACCTCAATGCTTTCATCCTGCTTATATGTGTGTTCTAATACCCAGCATGGTTGTCCTATCCGTCGAAATAGCATGGCCTCGTAAATCATCCAGCCTTACCCGCTAGCATGTCGTTTTACTTCTTCCTGTTCTTTCATCCTACTTATATGTGTAGTCCTGATACCCATCATATCTGTCATAATAGCATGGTCTCGTAAATCATCCAACCTTACCTGCTAGCATGTCGTTTTACTTTTTCTCTTGAATCATCCTGACTTGTACATCAAAGCATTTTGTTGCTCCTTTGTTGTCTCACCTCATATGACCATTCAATATGAAAACCCTGCGTCATTAGCTACAAGAATAATAAATCCCCTTAAATCAACTTGTACCAATGTCTCCACCAGAACTATCCAAATCATTTTCCACGTATCAAAGACACACTACAATATAGTTGAAACCTGTAACTTGATCCTAGGCTTGGCTTCCACAACCTACCCATACACTAGAAGCCAAACTGTAACTTGGCTAGTAGCCTGAACACAACTTGAAACCAAACCATCATAGCATACATGCCTTAACAAGCCTTGCTGAACGCAAGCGATATTGGACACCCAGCAATAGTCGCTATCAACTCCAATTCAATGAGCACCATGACATAGCTTAATCATGTCATCTCTACAACAGCGTGCACCGCAGTACTAACTTGTACTCTGGTATCAACTATCACGGTCAATTCTTTCAAACGGAGTGTATGACACCCATATGCCTATGCGTCAGCATATAAAATGCAAATGAAAACTAATCACAAGATACAATGCAATAAAAGTAGGAAAACTTTATTGATGAGTTACAAGGTATGTACAAGTTTACATAACTATCCTAATGTGATAGAGAGGCAGGTTGCATAACAATGGTGCCCTTTGCAAACCACTAGATTAGCATCAGCATCCCCTCTATAAGGTGGATGTCAAGCATTTATCCATTTACGAGGAGGAAACATCACATCTGTCGATACAATTATATTGGGGTTTTTTGGAGTTCTGGGAGGAGTCTTCGCAAGTCATCTAAACTAGCGCGTTCGTGATATCGCCCTCTTCACTCTGGACTTAACTCGGACATCTAACTCTTCACGAATTCTTCTTAATATCCTAAAACGCTTGTGGGATCCACATGCTGGAAATCTACTCTCTAGCCATTTTCTCAGCGCCACACCCTATCATCATTTAGAACATGTAGAACACCCTAGAGTCGTTTCCCAAAATATCTCTCCAAGTCATACATGGCCAAAGCTCGTCTTGTTGGACCGAGCTGTGTGCCTAGCTTGGCACTATCATGGGACATGCATCATGCATAATCTTGGCCCATGACACTAGGCCTTGCCCTAGACCTAGCCTGGCTTGGTATATGACCATTAAAGATCGAGATTTGAACCTTTTTTTTCTCCCACTATTTCTAATAAAAGAATATGTTTAAGGCATGGACATTCACCACTTGAAGGTTTTTATTAAGCTCAAATTTATGTTGTGACGAGAGGCTGAGGTGGCAATCACAAATTATTCTCTCATATGAAACATATTAGAAAAAAGAAAAAATAATTTTATATCCAAGGTAATTGTTACGTACCTTGACACTAGGGTATTTGTTATGTACCCTAACACCATTCATCACAGGACATATCAAATGACATGTATGCATGATTGGTGGAGGCCATACTTGCAAAACATACATGTTCTGATTTGATTAGTATCAGGACACATAACAAAAACCCCGTACAAGTATAAAACTATTTTTCTAGAAAATGTTTCTATTCTATCTCACAAGGTTAGTTTCATGGGGTTTTATATCACGTTGAGGGATGGCATGACCAATAAGAATCATCCATCTGGAAGGGGGTCCTCTAGATAGGCCACATGGACACCTACCCTTCTTGTCTAAGCCAGTAGTGGGCTATGTTAAGAAGACTGGCACCAGGAATGAAGTCAATTTGGTGTTGGATATCTCTATGAGGAGGAGTGCATTAGGTAAATCATCGGGTGTAACATCCTTGAACTCCTCTAAGAGAGATTTTACCCCATTAGGCACACATGTGTGCTGCACTTCTTTAGAAACTAACATGTACACAACACTACTCTTTACTTTCTTTAACAAACTTAGATATTGTGAGAAAACTACTACCCTTTTCTTGTGATGACTTAGGAGCTTGTTCCTCTCTACTTGGCAAAAGAACAACCTCAAGTTTTCTCATTATAAAGGAATAGGTATACTTTCGACCATCATGTATGACATACCTATCATATTGCAATGGCCTTCCTAGGAGTATGTGACAAACATCCATAGGAACTACATCACACCAAACTTGGTCATGGTAATTTTTACCCATAGAAAATGAAACAAGACACCATTTGGTAACCTTTACCTCATTACCGTTCTTGAACCATACAATGCGATAAGGCTTTGGATGGGACTCGGTGTTGAGCTTGAGCTTGTTTACCATCTCTTGTGAAACAATGTTTTCACAACTTCCGCCATCAATAATAAGGGAACAAATTTTTCCACGAGATTTGCACCGAGTCATGAAAATATTAGAGTGAAGCCAATCTTTATCCTTGTCAACCTTAGGAGTAGCAAGAGCTCCTAGGATCACCAAGCTCTCACCTTCTACGGGCTCAATTTCTTCACGCTTCAAGTCACCTTCATCATAAGTGGGATGGTTTGATTCCAGTAAAAGATCTTCATTTTTATCTTCATCTAGATGTGCATCTACTTGCCTTTTGGGACACTCATAATGTCGATGATCAAGTTGGACACAATTGAAACAAGGATTCTGCTTATTGGTGTAGTTGGGCTGATTTACAAAACGGTTTCTGCGGGCTGACTTTGTAGCTTTTGAAATTGCACCCCCAGATTTAGAATTAGCACCACCACGACGTGAAGTTTTACCTTTTGAAGGAGAGTAAAGATTACGAATATCTACAAACTTTTTGGCACCACTATGAGTAAGTTTAGCCTCCACTTTCAAGGTAAGTTAATAAGCATCATTTAGTTTCCATAATCGGTGCATTTTCACTTCATGACGAATTGGCAACCTTAAGCCACCAACATATCTTGAAACAAGTTGCTCAGTTTCTTGAATTTCATTACGTACCATAACCTTAAAAAACTCTTCGATATAATCCATGAGTCTTGGATTCTTTGCGAATAATTGAGAAAAACTAGTTTGAGCAAAATCCAATGGTAGGAATTTTTCCTCAGGTCATGACTTCATTTTATCCCAAGAAGTGATCTTAGGCTTCCATTTAAGAAGTCTCATCTCTTGGAACTTGTCCCATCATGCTGAAGCATAACCACGAAGCCTTGTTGCCACAAGCTTCACATGTTAGTTCTTCGGTGTTTCTTTGTAGTCAAAATTTTTCGATGGCACTAAACCAATCAAGAAACTCTCCGGAATGAAGACAGCCATGGAATTCCAGTAGGTCAATCTTGACTATGTAAGAATCATGATAGAATCTCCCTAACCGTGTTTCATCTCGATTAACAAAGGGGTTCACATCCCATTCGTCACTAAAAGACCCATGCCTTAACCTTCCATGCTCACATCTACTTATTGATGTGACTTGAATTTCATACCATGCCTTAACCTACCATGCTCACATCTACTTATTGATGTGACTAGAATTTCATACATGAAAGCTGAGTTGGTGCCAAATAGTTTAATTTATTTTAGATTTTATATTTTATAAATTTGTTATATTTTAGCTGAGATTTTATTTATTAATTTAAAAAGATACTTGAGATTATCTTTCCAAGTGCTGCTTGTTTCTTTCAAGTCTATACATGGAAGTGAGAAAGCTTTTTTTCCTGCTCGAAGCCAGCCATTATCTTTTGAATGTTGATATTTTCTAGCACACTGGTACTACAATTTTATTACCAACCCTTGTTTCTGATTGACGAGACTCCAACTAATTTAAAGTTTTTCAAGTTTCACAAGCTCATTTCTCTTATCATCTGTGTAAGCACAAATAAAGAAAATCCAAAAGATAAACAAATCATGAGTTGTGATCTGTTGTCTAGATGGAATGGATGGTCTCCCATTGCCATTAAGTAATGCTTCACTGCAACACTAACAGTATATATATATAGTCCTTGAAAAACAAGCAGAAAACCAACATATCATAGATCAATACAAAAGAAAATCCATCCAGCCATTTATTAGAACATTTCAGCAATCAATGTGAGTTCAAAAGAATTTTATCCCAAACCCACAAACAAGGTTAGAACAACCATTCAACGATAATGGCTGTGCTGGAAGGGCGAGGACACGGCCACCAGCGACCGGTCTAGAAAATTAGTAGGCTGCAGAGATGCAATGTTGAATCCTGCCGACTGCGTAACTCCAACTGCTGGAAGAGAAACTTGGCTGTAACCAAAAAACAAAGATCATATTGCTGTTAAGTTTGGCAGACTCATCTCAAGTGGATGCCTTCATCAGTGGCGACTGCCCACCCTCATGGGAGATATGCAATCTCAAAGTTCATTAAAATCGCCAAATATTGCAGATGAACAGAATTAAATTAACAAATAAGCAAGCTTATTTTTATCTATGTGCCACAAAAGAGTAAATGGTTTATGAATCGAAACAGAGCAGTGAAGATTGGCCTGAAAATCAAAACATCCTCTGATCGATGCATGGAAATTTTGACAAAACATTGACGACCAAACTGACTTGTTCTTCTCAGTAGTGCACTTAATGATATAGGTCTGGACGAATGGAAAGCTGGGCTAGAACTATAACTTAACTGATAAAGGTTGTAGTTACAGCAGATCCAACGGTAAACTAGGCAAATAAAAGTCCAGCTATCATACATATGTGAGTCAACACCCACCTAATATATCCCTAATTATAAACTGCACTGAGGGAGCGAGAAATGTAGTCACCCTTAGTGTGAATTACAAATCATTTCTACCATTGACATGAAAGGGGGGAAAGCATAAACCTGAATAATGACAGCAACACATTTGAACTCACCTGTATGATGAAGGCAAATAAGATCTGGCTGGTGCATCAATCCCACTTTGATCAGGAGATAGTAGAGGCCAAATAACTGAGACGCACGCCAATTAAGCAGTAAGAAAAAAGTTGAGAAAAAATAAGAAGGAAAAGCAATTTTAAAAGAACATTTTTGATGGAAAGAGTTAACCGGGTCTTATACAGCTTGAGGAATTTTTTTCTTTTTCCCCAAAACAACTTCAAATTGTTAATTACCCCAGACGTGAATATTTCTCAATCTTTCAGTCCATTTCTTTGACTTTTTAATTTTTGCTTTGCTTTCCACTTTTTTTCATTTTCTATAATTTCTATATTTTCTTTTTGGAATACCCAATATTTGTTTCTCCATTTTGTGAAAAAAAAGAATATTAGCCAAAATTGTTTGTCAATACAAGTGTACACAAGTATGCTTTAACGCGATGCATGGATAGTCAAGAAGAAGATCAAGTTTACAATATATAAAATTATAAGGATCATCAATTTCAGGCCTTCAAATCATGCTAATGATGAGAACAAAACTTGTGCAAGTTTTCACTTTAAAAGCGAAGATAACATATAAAAATTTCTCATAAAAAAGAAAAAGAAAGACGAGACAAATCATTATATTTTCTAACCCTTTTCATCAAACAAAAGATTACTTTCCTAACTATAGTTATAGTTGGCGGTACAAAACTCATTGGACCTGTTTGATTTAGCCTTTTCACAAAGAACCCATCTTCCTAAATTTTCTTATAAATATGCTATAATGATAGGGATGTCAATTGGTTCGGTCTTCTCCGAAAACCGAATGAACAAAACCAAAAAAATGTTAAGTCTATTTTTTCTTTTCTTTTCTTTTTTTTTTTCCCATTTCAGTTTGGTTATGGTTTGAAAAATGAAAATTTGAATTAGTTCGTTTGGTATTCGGTTAAGGCTTCGATTAAACTGAACCAAACTAAAATAAATATATATAAACCGAACCGAACTAGACCTATATACATTTATACATATATATATATATATGTATATGTATACGTGCTTTTTGTGTTCGTACATAAAATAACATTAATTTTATCAAAGCAAACCGAAAAAACCAAATTTTCAGTTTGGTTCGGTTTTGGTCAATGTAGTTTGGTTCGGTTTTATAGAAAGGGGTTGAATATATTTACTCTTGTTAAAGTGACTTCATTGGAAGGAGGGAGGGAGGGAGAGAGAGAGAAAGAAAGAGGGAGGGAGGGAGCTTTCAATGGGGTGCATGTGTATATGCATAGTGTTTAAACTCGGAAATCGGCTCGGGATCGTTCTCGGCCGATCCCGAGTTGGATCAGCGATCCAGATGTTTTGGGGTTCTTCTCGGTTCGGAACCAACTCGAGGATCGTCCCCTTCCGATCCCTTACACCATGTGTATATGAGAGAGAGAGAGAGAGAGAGAGAGAGAGAGAGAGAGAGGGAGGGAGAGGGAGGGAGCTTTTAATGGGGTGCATGTGCATATGGGAATTGCAAATGCATTAAATGAAAGTATAGGTATAAATTTGAACTCTTTAGAAAAAAGGGGTTCTGCCATATTGAAATCCATGCTCTTGGTGCATTAAAAATGCGAAGCCAAAAAATTGAAAGTGACAATTAATCAGTAAGAAAAAGGTTGAGAGAAAAAAATAAGGAAAAGCAATTTTGTTTTCGATTTGATGAATTTAATATGGATCTCTTCCTGAAAGCTTGATTTATAATTTTTATCTACACTTTTTTTAATTAGGAAAGACAGTAGGGATTTTACAGAAGATCAGTACCTGGCTTTTCCGAGTGATTCTGAAAACCAGAGCAAAACAGTATTTCCTACATGAATGAAATTTGAACTTTCAGAATGTATTGCTACCTATTTGGAATAAAAAGGTTGTATCGAAAGAAAATCTGACATTGAGACGGCAGCTAGTATAAATGTACTAGGCACAAACATACCTCTCTGGGATTCTGAGAGACCTGATGAACCATCTCTGCAGGAAGTGGAGCCATAATCAAATAAAATGTTAAAGGGAATCTAAAACTAAATATTTTACACAACCCGAAAAAGAAAACTGTGAGAGTTCTACAGAGATTTCAGTTGCTCAAATGACTGTAAGCCAACAAAAAAATCCTAAAACTAAACTGTGTTACACATCACTTGTACAGAAAAAAATTCATTGCTTCAAATGAGTAGGCCAACTGAGAACTTTATGATTACTCATGAGGGTGTAAACGCAGCGAAGTATTAGACATGAACATAAAAATCTGGAAAGCTCAACAAAAGGTTTGCTAGTAATGGATATGAAATTTGAAGTGTATATTAATGAGAGAATCTACTATAGGGTAAAACCCTGTCAAGGATGATGGGGCCACATCTTACATCATCACTTTAGGTGTTTTGTTACTTCAAATTTAAAACACCTGAGCTAGACAAAGCACACCATCATTGATTAATGCATGGCACACCATCATATGTTCTCTCTGCATGAATATATACCAGTATTAAAGATAATATATGGACACAAAGCGTGCCCACTCTATCAATTTATCTTCAAGAGATAAGTAGGAGGGGACGAACTAAACCAAAATTTTACTATAGAGAGCATAGTGTTAGGGATTGGACCGGGACGATCCCCGAGTTGATCCCAAGATGAAATTAAACCAAAAAGCTATGACTCGGGATCGGACCGAGTCGGGTATTTTTTTTTTTTTAATTAATTTAATATGGTCCGTCTCGGCCGATCCCGAGACGTAATCCGAGTTTAATCACTATGATAGAGAGAGGGGGGGGAAGCTAAACCGAAATTTTACTTGACAACTTCTGCATTGGAAGCAAATACTCAAGATTATTGGCATGAAACGGCATCTACCCAGCACATACTTAAAAATAGGGACCTACTCAGGAGATTATATTTTCCCACTGTTCTTTGGAACCAAAATAAAATGGAACACATGTTACAAAATACTTTAGAGGAAAAATCTCAACTTCAATATAGAATTTGGATCAAAATTCACATGATCAGCCATCTATAAAATATCTCTATCGAGGTTCGTAACCAAATATTAGTTTACTTACTATGAGACATTGCAGGGCTCAAAACTAATACCTAAGTTGGAAACGCTAGGCTTCACTGCTAGTGTCAAGCTGAGAAAGCAGTCATCTGGTTCAGAGCCAAAGTCCCATAGATTCAACTCAAGCTTTGGTTTCGCTCCTGCTGAGAGTGAAAAAGAGAAAATACTAGAGCATTATACAAGATTTTCATATAAAAGGTACAGATGCCACAATGAAAAGAAACTGACCTGTGCGATTTGGCTTTGGCTGGAAAGGATCCCGGAGTGGACAAGTAACCCACAATCCAGCCTGTCACCATGGCATAAGTTAGGAAATATGAACTACCACAAGAGAACTAAGGATAAACTTGAGAAAAGATATTACATGGAAAAATGGATGTTGTAATGATTGCTCTGCAGTTGGTCTTCTAAGCGGGTCCCAAGAGCATAGTTGCTATTAACAATCAAGAATAAAGTAAGATGAAGTTCATTTCGCAGCACCAAATTAACAATGACAGAGAAATTTCTAATTATGGAAACAGTGTGTATCAGACACCTACCATGATCAAATCAATTGCTTCCAAGCTGGCATTAGGAATGAATGCTGAAAGATTGGCAGGCACAATCTACGGAAAGTAGGAAGTTAGAAAAAAGGAAACACCATACCACACCCAATCTTATATCTAACAAAGACCTACCTCAGAAAATTTTAAATTGGTTAATCTTGAAAGGTTCATCCCTTCAGGCAAAGTAGACATATCTGGGGGGCCGAGAACAGAGCATATTTTGTAGAGCTGGTCTATTTCACTGCAAACAGAAGAAACTAGTCACAAAATCTGAAAAAAACTATGCATACTCAACTTCTCTTATCAAAGTGAAATAATCATAAAATGAAAGATACCACGCAATTATTGTTTTTGCTTTTGTGTATCCAAGTGGGTAACCAGTGTTAAAATTAATTTAATCTTTATGATGTTTCTTCAATCAAACACAAGTCATTGACTCCCAAAACTTGAACTGTATTACAGGAGAACCAATTCAGATCATCGGTATAATCATGAATAGGGTTGAGTGACAGAATCCACTTTATAATCCTTGTTCATGGGAAATTCTCTTACCCATGGCCCATAATATTTTTGTAAACTAAGTTTTCTATATCCCAGAAAAGGTAGGGAAAAAAAAAAGCTTCCCCTTTCAATTCAAAAACGAAGGACCCCTCAAAATTAATAGAAAATACAGTACATAAGCAGTATTAGTTGCAAAAGGAATTAAAGTAGTATTGTCAAATGAGTCTGCATATGCACATATGTGGTTTATTTCGGTTTGGCAGTACATGAGGACATAGAAATATATGGCTGCATTACTAATAAGTGCAAAATTTTTATTTTTATTTTGTTTGAGCTGTTATATGCAAGGTTGTCAAATCGTGAATCGAATTGAAAATCGTTAGTGGCCACTTAAAATCGAATCGTAATTTTGAATCATAAATCGTAAGAGTCATAGTAGTTTTAGTAGAAGTATGGTTTGGGATTTAGGTTTTGGGATTTCTCTAGGGAAAAGGGATTTTTTATTGTTCAAAATTAGTAAACTGTGTTTCTTTACTCATATTTAATCATTTTAGAGTACTATGTTCTATATAAACACGGATCAAACCCAAAAAGGGAAAATTTTCCAGTAAAAAAAGAAGTGGACATTTGTTTTAGGGTTGTAGAGTTGAATCGTATGATTAAATAGTAAATCATAAGATTCAATATGTGAATCGTAAGATTCAAACATAACCTGATTTTTTCACTGATTTGAATCGATATAGGGTCAAATCGAATCGCAAGTTTTTAATAACCGAGGTTATATGATTGTTTTTTAAACTTTTCGCCAGCTTTGGATTGTTTGAATAAAAATCACTTCAAATTGCAATAACATCACATGAAAACCATTTAAATTTTATTATCAATTTTTAAGTTTTCCCCCTAATTTTCCAATTTCCTAAAAAAGAATTATTCACCAACTTTCAAAAGAAATTCTATGTTTATTTCTTTTCATTCTGTCTAACCACACAGATTCCATATGCACAGAGACCTCACTGGTAGCATATGAAATTTTAAGCGATTCACAACTATGACATCCATTCAGTCTCCCCTTCTATAAATATTTATTAAATATGAGTGAGGTCCCTTTAATAAAGATGTCCTTTCTTGGCCTAAAAAATCAACTGGACAATACAAAATCGCAATAAACTAGCTCTCAAATATTTTAAATGCAATAATTTATCGTCAGGCTTGTTCAGTCCAACATACTGTAAAAGACAACATGAAGCTCTTATTGTCAGTATCCATGCATCATTTCTTACACACCATTCACTACAAATCTTAAAGATTTGTAGGAAATTCTCATGTACAGACGTAGCCATAAACAAGCATTCAAAATTTGCAATATCTTTAGGCGTTTTCAATCCAGCATACTGTCAAGGACAATATACAGCTCTTATTGTGAGTAGCCATGAATCCTTTCTGACACATCATTCACTACAAATCTATCGTAGACTCATAGGAAATTTTCATAATCACTACACATCGACATCTGCAATTGCCTGAGTAGGTGAATATCGGGGAGAAGAAAATGGCCTGACTTGTTAAGTGAAATGGTATTCATTTTCATTTTTTCCTGCAATATCTCAAGGATATTAAACTTGAAATGATGAAACATTACCTTGCACCTGGTAATAGAGGGCATAGTGTGAAAAGCTCGGCTAGTATTGCACCAATAGCCCACATATCTGTAAGAAATTTAAGTTGTTAGTTAAATTGGAAGGCAATTGTAACTTTTAAGATAGGTACTAAAACGAAATGATTAATCCAAGATCAACATGAATTCGATGTGTCAACTTTGCAGTGACAAAAAGTACATCATGAAGCTGGCTACATACAATCGTTCTATAGGCATATCTGTCTTAGCTCATCATTTCACGAAGTTATAAATTATTAAATGAGGTAAAGACTACTAGCATACATTGGATCAACAATCAAGCAGGTTGGCTTGAGAAAAAATATATTATTTATTATATTATATTGCATATTATACATAAATACATATATATATTAAAGAGGGGGAGAGAGAGAGAGAGAGAGAGAGAGAGAGAGAGAGAGAGAGAGACAGAGGGAGATTTATTTGCTTCCATCTATGAAGATGGTTGACTAGTGCTTTTTCATTTTCTGCAAATCAAATTCATTCAGGTTATTCTTTCGATTCAAATAAAATGCAACTCAAGCTCTGATATTTAATATTTTTTTTATAAGTAAAGTTTTGATATTATAATGCTGTAAAATAATAAAAGATTTACATGTCAATCAACACCTGTACAAATATAGGCCTCCAGCTGTATGACAAGCGCCCTCCCCAAAAAGCAACACTTCTATAGTTCCCCCCACCTATTTACAAAATCTTCAAAACTAATGCCACAAAATTCTTGCAGTACCCTTGCCCATTGAAAAAGAAGGGCAACAGCTCTCTTTATAATCTCACCAATCTGAACCGCCTTATCCTCAAACACTCTATAGTTTCTCTCTTTCCATATTGACCATCAAACAACATGAGGGCAAAGGTTCCATAAAGTATCCTTTCTACTCTTCTTCCTCCTCCACCCCCACGCTAAAAGCAAGCTATTCAAGTCCTCCGGCAGCACCCACATAACACCGAAACCACCTAGAAAAAAGGACCATAGATCCTTGGCAACCTTGCAATGAATGAGAAGATGGTTAGCAGATTCAACCTTCCTTTTGTACATAACGCACCGGTTGGGAATGGACCAATTTCTGGAAATGAGGTGATCAACCGTTACGATCTTGTCATGAGCCGCCAACCAAACAAAAAAAGATACTTTTGAAGGGCTATGAGCTTTCCAAATCAACCTATCAGCAACCTCGCCATAAAATCTTGGGGAATTAGCTTTGAAGAAAGACTTAACAGTGAACAAACCATTCCCCCGCCTCTCCAACACCTTCTATCCAGACAATCAGCGTGTCTAAGTTTACCCAGTTCTGACATGAGAGCACCGGCATCCTCCACCTCTCTATCAAAAAGCGCACGTCTAAATCTTAAATTCCACCCAACTTCATTCCCTTCCTTCTGCATAATATTGCAGATCCAATCCCCTTTGCTCAGCACAACCAAATACAAGGCGTTATATTTCATTGCAAAAGGGACCTCGCCACACCAACATTCGTCCCAAAATTTAACCCGATTCCCCCAACCCACTGAGAAGCAAATCCCTGTCCTAAAACCTTTCGAAACCGACCCAATGACCTTCACACACTTACTCCGTAAGAGTATCTAATCGGCTCCACCTCCCACCTCCCCGGTCAGCAACCGTACTTAAGCCTTATCACTTCTCTCCAAAGACTTTCCCCCTTCTACCCCAAACCTCCACAACCACTTCCCCAATAAAGCCTTACTAAAATCCCTCAATCTTCTTAATCCAATCCCTCCCTCTTCTCTTGGTCCGCAAACCTGGTCCCATCGGCCAAATGGTAGTTATTTTTTCCTTCCAAGCCACTCCATAGGAAATTCCTTTGCAATTGTTCAATTCTTTCCACCACGGAAGCCAGGATGATCAATATAGACATCAAATAAGTAGGAAAACAAGCTAAAGTGTGGTGAATAAGAGTAACCTTACCCCCTTTAGAGAGAAAATTTCTTGTCCAGGATGAAAGTCTCCCCTTCATTCTTTCCACCACGCCATTCCAAACCAAAGTCACCTTGAAACCAGCGCCCAATGGAATGCCTAAATAAGTGGTAGGCAGTTTCCCCAACTTACAACCAATATTTTTGGCGAGGCCATCCAAATTGGAGACTTCTCCAATTTGGACATGGGATGTGCTTTAACTAAACAAGAAGAGGAGGGAATTTAATGATGCTTCACATTGCAAGTAATTCAAACTAAAGGAAAAACCAAGTGGGAAATTGATTATGATTAACATGGACAAAGAGACCTTATGCTTAACCAAGTATCCAAAGAACTCACTGGAACTTCTTGACCGCTTCGTGCAGGAACTTAGAAATGACTATCGGGTGTTTTGATGTATAGAGCAAACCCAGAGGACTACTTGACACCCCACGTACTAGAAAAGTGATGTAATGGAAGATTACTGGGTTGCATCAGTCGATGGGTCTTACCTAGTGTACTTCTGAAGCCAAAAACCTATCAAATGGATGATCACACAGCCCATGGCTATCTGATCTAGCACAATGCTTAGAATAGTCAAAAGAGGCCAAGTGGTTGTGGAAATTTAGGGAAGACAGGGAGACTTTGTGGAAGAAGGTCATTGCTGGGAAGTACGGTGCTGATTTTGGAGATTGGGAATTCCTCTCGTTTTCAAAGTCTTATGGTGTAGAGGTGGAAGACCATTCAAAGTGTGGCTAGGAGCTTTCGGGGCGGAATTGGCTTTCAAGTGAGGGACGGCATGAGAGTAAAATTCTGGGAGGACTTTTGGTGTATTGAGAAACCGTTAAATATTGAGTTCCCCTCTATTTTTTTCTCTGGCTGTCAACAAAGAGGCCAAGGTGGTGGATGTTATTCGAAGGGATAGGGATGCGATTAGTTGGGAATTGGGACTAAGGAGAAATCTGTTTGATTGAGAGATTGTTCAAATGGGGGAGCTGCTTACTGTTTTGCAATCGACAAGGTTGGGTCTTGGTGGGGATGTGAGGAGGTGGAGTTGGGAGAAGCGGGTGCTTTCTCTGTAAGTTCCTTCTTTAAGTATTTGGATGCTCAGATCTCCGACTTGGATCATGCAGACTTCATTTGGAAATTGTCTTTACCTTCTAAGGTGGCCTAGGGTTGGGCTTTGGCGAAAAGATGCTGCTTGTGCTTGAGGGAGGAGTCTATCAACCACCTTTTTATTCACTGTGAGGTTGCAGTCAGATGTTGGGATGATGTCCTAGCTAAGGTGGACGTTGAATGGGTCCATCCTTAGAGCGTTAGAGAGCTGATTCTAGCGTGGGGCAAGAAGAAGAAGAATTCTAGGAGGAATTTTCTGTGGAATTGGATTCCGGGTGCAATTTTGTGGACGTTATGGAAGGAGCGCAATGCTAGGATCTTTGATGGAAAGAAATCTTCGCCTGGAGTTGTCGTGGGAAAGGTTTTCTCTATTCTGTTTTTTGGGCCTCTTGTCATCTTGATATGAAGGGCATTCCCCTTTGGGAATTTGCTTATGAGAACAACTTGATCTGGACTATGGGTTTTTGGGGGGCTTTTGTACACTCACTTCTGGTGTATATTTGTACAGCCACACATGTAATTCTTCTTACTTACTCTAATATATACACACTATCTTTACTGATCAAAAAAAAGCAAAGAATAGTTAAAAGTGGATTATTTTGTAAAAAATAGCCATTGAGTGTCCATGATTATTTGAACACACAAGTTTCGAAATGATATGAAACCCACAACAACTTGCTATTCACCCCTACACCTGTCATATGGACTTCTATTCATTCATATAGTCGCTTTGATCCTAAATTCCCTTCAAACCTAGTACTTGAATGCTTACTTAAACTTTGCAATGTACCATGTTAGTGGTTTTGTATTGACAAGATCTGGTAAGAATATTCTATGGTTCATCAAATGTGACTAATCAATCGAACTTAATTAACAACATATTATTGTCACTTTACTCTCGCAATTGGGTGCTGCATTGTGTGAGAATACATTGTGCATGTGTATTGCATGTTCACCAACTAAAATGAAAAAGAATGATCTCAGATGAGAATTTTATCTTGACCTTGTATCAGAAAAGAAGTGAACTTCAGTAACTCATATTCACATAAAGCCTTCCAAAGCACAGGTTCAAAGCTGACATTTCAATTCATGGTCCTTCCCACACATATTATTGCTAACTAGGGTGCTCCTATCAATCAACCAAGAAGATGACATACTTTGGAAGGACAGAAATTTCATTCAATTGAGCTCCAAGAAAGACTGCAACAAACTTGCATATCATTGGACAGTAGTGCATGTTGTGGCTGTGCAAAATTTGAAAGAAAAAGACGCAGAAGAAAGAAACAAATAAAGGCCTCTCATAGAAAAAATATTCTATATGAGAATATTATCTTGACCTTGTCACAGAAAATATGTGCACTTGGGTCAATTGTCTGCGCTTAGGCCTGCCAAAGCACAGGAATAAACATGAGATTCAAAACCATGTTCCTTCCACAGCTGTCTAATTACCAACTGGGATTCTCCTTTCATCCAACAAGTAGATGATGGATGCATAGGAAGGGAATTTCATTCAGGGAGTTTGAGCTGCAGTATCAATTGCAAGGATCTTGATTATCATTGAAAAGTGGCAAATCTTGTGGTTGTGCTTAGTTTTGGAAAATAACATGGCACTCATGTTTGGAACAATAAGGAGAGATTTCCGCATGAAGATTCCATGATGGAAGGCTATAAAATGTAGGATACTTCACCCTGCTGAGAGTCACCGTGTGGGATACTTGTCAACATGATATTCATGTCTACCCAGGTAGACACCAAAGTGTACGAGGGCATAATAAGAAGGATATAAAAAATGTACCAATTATAAGTTTATTAACTCTGACGGTAATGAAGTACTACTATACATTGTGACTTCCTGAAGATGAGGAAGAAAATAGCTCAATTCAAGAATAAGATATGCAATAAAGATAGACGGGGTCATTGTGTGTGAAGGAGCACCTGTCATGTCTCACCTTCAGTTTCCGGATGATACGTTTATCTTCTGTAAGCCATCCGAGGCTCAACTCCCATCACTTAGATGTACCTCGGTATGCTTCAAGGAAGTTCTGGTCTACAAGTGAATTTCTCTACGAGAGAGTTGCCTGGGATCGGTGAGGTGGATAACATAAATAAATTCCCGGTGATTTAGGGTGCAATAAAGGGGGTTCTCCTAATGGCCTACTTGGGGATCCCTCTTGGCACCCCTATAAAGCTTCAGCTATATTGGAGTGTTAGAGAGGTCTGAGAAGAAATTAGTAACTCGGAAAGCTAGATACTTATCAAAGCATGGGAAAGTAACTCTTACAAAAAACTCACTGCAAAACTCCCAACTCGATACATCTTTTTGTTGAAGATCCCTTCTTTTGTGGTTAACCGTTTGGAAAAAGTGCAGAGTGGGTGGTTTTCGTGAGGCTCAGAAATACCATTTGGTACGGCTGGATGAGATGTGCAAACCCAGGGTGTAGGGTGGCCTCGGGTTAAGGAGCCTACTTACCTTTAATAAGGCATTGTTGGGAAGTAGTTTGGCAGTTTAGGGAGGAAAGGGACAGATTATGGAGGATCATTACTATGGGTAAGTATGGTTGTAGGCTGCGTGGGTGGGCCACGGAAGGTATTAATGGGTCGTATGGCATGGGGATGTGGAAGACCATTAGTCTATTGAAGGATTTTAGTAGGGAGATGGTGTTCGGGGTGGGGGAGGGAGGATTGGCGATAGAATCATAATTTGGTCACCCATGGTGTGGCAATGTACCCCTTTGCATCATTCCCAGGTTTGTTTTTGGTCTCTGCTCTTCAGAAGGCTCGGGTTAGGGATATGCTAGCTAGAGAAAATGATCAGGTAGCATGGATTTTGGTATTCAGAAGGCCTCTTTTTGATAGGGAACTAGAGGCAAGGTCAGATATGCTTTTGAGGCTCCAGTCTATTACAGTGTGTAGGTCCGACTAGAAAGTGGAAGGAGCACAGTGGTTGCTTTTCAGTGAGATCTTTCTTTGGCGCTTAGATGAGTGGAGGGGATTGGGAATGCCGTGTAAAACTGATTTGGAATGTCCCCATACCCTCTAAATTCGCATTCTTCTTGTAGATTACAGTGTTAGACAAGATACCATTAATCACCCACTCTTAGACAGTGACGATTCCAGACCAGTGCTATATGTGTAAAGCAAACATGGAGCTAGTGGCTAATCTCTCGATTCATTGTAGTGTGGCTAAGCAGGTTTTTGGTATGCTTTCTTGGAAAGGTTCAAACTTAATTGGATGTTGTCCAACCTTTTCGTGAAGATGCTGAATAGATGGGGCTGGCGTGGGGCAAGAAGTAGGAGGGCATTGTGGTAACTTTGCCCAGCTGCTGTGCGATGGATATTATCAAAGGAACGGAATGGGCAGATCTTTGATGATATTAATTATTGAGCACAATATCAGAAGAATTATCTCAAAGGTGACATTACTACTTTTCACATGGACTACCTTGTTTCTGGAATTTAAGACTTTTATTTTCCAACTTTGTACAGGATTGGGATTCTCTTTGGGCATCACTATTTTGACATAGGGAATCAGTTTGTTGGATATAGGGGTAGGCTTGGTACACCCATCATGCATACAGGCAGGACGAGTACGCTTGTAGTTATGATTACTCTCATTTTTTGTATTATGTTACATTATAAATACTAATACAATACAGTATTACTTACAAGGGAACGAAAAAAAAAAGATGGAATCAGATGCCACATACCAATTGCAGGTGTGTATGATAAAGATTGCAACAAGACTTCTGGTGCCCGGTACCTTGCATACATAATACCACAAAAAATTTAAGATACTATATATTACACATAGGACTCTACATCTGTATAAATAAACATACAGTTTTTTTTTTTTGACAAGTCATGAAAATATATATCAAGAGAAGAAGAAAGTACAACAACCACTATACAAAACAAAGTAAAATAAGAAATGAAACATGGGTCCAAAAATAGAACACAACACACGTGCGCCTGCGCACACAACCAAGACACTAAACGTCAACCATGATCAGATCTAAGTCCCCTGAGACCGTAGTGACCCTAAAAGCACCTCTCCTCGCAAGGTCAGCCACCAAATGAACATACATAACAAGGACGTTATCTTGAGCCAAATGAAGGTGACTCACCACCGTGTAGAAACATAATCAGTATATGGAGGCCTTGAAGCAATTTCTCTAGCAAGTCTGAAATCAGCAATTTTAATAACACCATTTGTCACCAGCAAGTTCTCTGGATGTCGAAAAGGATCTTTAATCATATAATCTTACAATCAAATCTAAATATTCTATAGGAATACATGGAAGGAAATTTTCTACCACATGAGAAAAAAAAGAAAAAGAAAAAGAAAATACAACAGCAAAGATGTCATTGTAATACCAGGTTTTAAGTCACGGTGAAAATATCCATTCCTATGCATATATGCAAGTCCTTGCAAGAGCTGAGACATAAGACTCCGTATCTCTGCCTCTGTGAAAGGGCTTTGCCGATCTCTAATGATCTCGTATAAATTATATTCCTGGATACATCAATCATTCAATCAATTAAAAATGCTGTTTCTAAAGTTGAAATATTCGTAAATGCATGAATTCTAAAAATAATAAGCATCAGGCATCTGCTAATAAATCAAAAATCAACTTGAACAGGATCCTGGCAAGCCTTAAAGTATTGTGCATGATGTTTTCTCCCTTAAATAAAGGAAAATTTTACACTTCTTACCACCAACCGTACTAGTAACAAAGTAGAAAAATCAAAGGAGCGTCATTGCACCACCTCCAAAATTCAAAGTTATTTACCACTAATGGAAAACATGATACATTTCTTCTATTGGTATAAACAGGTACATTCAATAACCTGGAATAGATCAACAAAGAAAACTTTCTGTTTTCAGGATGTAAGCAGCTCTGCAATGAAGGCATACAAGTACCTTCCATTAGAATGCAGTAATGCTATGAATTACCAACCAATACCAGGAAGTGAAAACAAGATAGGAGAGTTGAAAACTTCAAAGATCAGTCCATGCATCAATTTTATAAACTAACATCATCGGGATTAAGCTTTTAATGAGGGACAAATATGTACGTTTGCGATAACTAGGAGCACTAACTGAGCATCATTTTTGACAAAATGTAGGCTCATGATCATTAAAATGGTTACGAGTTATCGTTTTTGGTATACAAGGAATTCTTTCTTTTTCCTGTTGCTCCTTTTCAATATTTAAAAAAACCATTGCTATTGGTTTGGAAAGGATAAAACATAGGTTCATGATAAGGTTCATAAATACCCGACTGGGGTGCAAATCTGTTTCACAGGGTCAACCAAATATATAAAGAGCATTGATCTAGAATAAGTAGGTGATAAAGTTAGACCTCTGAACTACTTGTGGTGGAAAAGAGTTAAAACTAAACATAACACATGACTAACAATTAGTCAATCGTTTTCACTGCAAAAATCTGGTAAATCTGTGAAAGGGGTTCATCAATTATAAATAAAAAAGTAATCAACTAAATGAACCGTTTTGTGAATTCAAAGAACCAAGTATCAGATATTGAGGGAGACAGAAAAAGGGAAGACAGCGGTTCTTGATGGGAACTCTCGTGGTCTATTCTCTCGGGATCAGTTAAATGCATTTTTGTTGGTTATTCTCATTCACATTCGATACATGAAATCCTTCAAATTTCATTAGTTGGTCTAGCCACAAGAACTCTTTATCTTCCGAGTATAGCTTGCAAAAAGAAGGGATTGGTCCTTCATAAGTGTGGTTGCCATCCAGCAGAGGAAACATAAGCAACCTTTTTTAAGTTTTAGCTGATAAAAGATTGCAACTCTTCTTGTCTTTGCTATATGACATATTAACTGTACAAATCTTATTGAAAAACCACCAGATTGAATACTGATACATGAATTAGACTGCGAATGCATTATCATCAAATTGACTAAAACAAAATTACATTTAGACATTTCTTTGTCAGAAAACTATAACGCATCAACATTAGAACTAAGGTTAACAGATACACTTGACTTTCAAGCACAACATCAACCAAGTAATTTCAAATCCCAGAAAAAAGTTGAAAACAGTAACAGAAGCAAATCCTCACCATGTATTCAAAGATGAAGAAAAGCTCATTATTTTCCCTAACAATCTCCTTCAACTTCACAACATTTGAGTGATTTAGTTTGCGAAGAGACTGCAAAAGGCAAAGTTATCATTCAATATAAATGTGACAGGAAGAATAGTATACTTTACTGATTAAGCTTTATTGTGTCACTGAGACTAATGTAAAGAAGGTTCGTACTATACTGCAACTAATAGGATTTATCACACCTTAACCTCACGTAGATTCATGCACTCTTCCCAGAAATAGAACTTTCTCTTCATTTTCTTGACAGCAACCTATGTCCAATGTGTACAAAAATCACTTTGTTAATGCACAAGATATCAATAGCAGCAAATAAAACTACTGAGTCTAAGTCAGTGTTTCATTTTATCTTTTCCTTTTTCCTTTGTGTGCGTGTGCTTGTGTTGGGGCTTGGGGGAACTAACTATTCATGAGCAAAAGGTATAGGAAGAGCAGGGAGAATGCTACAGTATTTGAGTACCTAATGGAAAATCAGAACTAAACCGTTTAAAATAGTCAGTGAGACAAAAACTACAAACAAATTATTATCTAAAATCACCAGGAATTTCCATTTAGGGGAATACCCGAGTTAGGCTTAAGCAACACTGATGTATGTCAAGGCGTAGCTAGCAACCTCTGGAAGAGGGTCCATGCCTAGCCCAACATATGATAGGCAAAGCCAAAACCAGCCCAAGCCCAAGTTCAACGACAAAGTCTTGGCCAGGCTTCAGCCCATTCTTAGCCCTTAAACCAACATACAACTTTTAAACATTAATTTTATGAAGGCTATTAGTTTGTTCATGCCTGCGTTTGTTAAACATAAACACACATTTAATTTAGTGGCTATTAAGAAATTGTATAAGTATTATACAATTATAGATTATGACAGGCTTACTTCTCTATCATCTAAGCTAATATTTTTAAAATATAAAAATAAGAGCTCACAGGGCCTTCTCTATCCTCTAAGCCATGATAAATTTCTTATTTAAATGCGTACAAGGTCGCCTTGTATACA
>JAUPMG010000006.1:6329036-6346018 GCA_031762675.1 Pachysandra terminalis | reverse complement strand
ATTGAGAATGAAACTTTGATAATATTTGAATTTTTCCTTGAGCTATACTCTTTATGCAATTTTTGAGGCAACGTTTTGTGAAATCAAACCAACTTAGACTTTGTTTTTAGTTTTCTCTTTGCTCGAGGACTAGCAAATGTTAAGTTTGGAGGTATTTGATGTGCTTAATTTTCATATAGTTTAATCACACTTCTAAGCTTTCGTTTTATGTCTTTTTATCTTATTTTAATTAGAATCTAGTGTTATTTTCCTCATCTTGTGTATTTTGTGTAGTAAGCATCATATCGGAAGAAATAGAGCACATTGGAGTCAAAGAGGAGAAATAAAGAAAGAACCTACAGCGAACGTTAGTTTCTTGTGTCCCTTTAGTGTCACTTCATTATTTGTCAAGAATAAATCATTCTAAAATAGTATAGAAGAGGGTCAAGGCTTTCACATGTCCCTAGTTTGATTGGTGTTCAATTTTTGTGAAGACTTGCTCCACAAGAAAGGAAGACTCTTATTTTCAAGTTTAGGAAGTTACCTTCCAGAAATTTACTGAACAAATCTCGGTATTTTGACCATAACTCATTGGAGAAAAGTCCAAATAAAGTGCTTTTAGTGTCCCTGAAAAGATAAGAAGTAAAGATACAACTTTCATGAAGACACAAAATCCCAAATCAATCGTTTTGGGGGTCAAATTGGCGATACAAGCGGAAAAGCATAGAGTTTCCCTCTTCTAACTAAAGAACGATTGGGAGCTCTATAAGAGGGGATTCTGGGGTACCTTGAGAGACACTTTTCTTTTGGATATTTTTGGAGAAGTTTGAAGATGTGAATAGCAAGACGATTGGGCGAAAATCATTGGAGATGAAGGAATTCGATCTTCAATAAGTTCTATCTTTTCTCCTTTTATTTATTTCTTCAAATTTCATCTTTCAACTCTTTTGTATTCATGTTTTTTATTAAGACAATGAATGTTTTTAGTTTTGTTATGAACTAATTCCTTTTGCTAAGGCTACGATTTAGCCTAACTATGAAGTTTAAATCTTTTTAGTAATGTTATTGGAATTATAATCTATTGTTGAGAATTTTATCACTGTTCTTAATCCGTTTAGATGCTTGATCTCCATGTAAACGTTTGGTTAATTGTATTGAGACCGAAGGAGATTTACAATATTAGTTTCTTGTAATAAAATATCATATTTTATATGTTAATAGAGATATTTGCATGATTTATGTAACCCTGTTTAGAAAACTCATAGAACTTAAAATGCTTCCATACTTTTAAATTCACATAGAGATATAGTAGGTTATCGCATTGGGGTAATTTCATTGGTGCTCGAGAGAGACCTTTGAATAGGTTAGGGGTTTTCGCTTTCAACTTGGATTGCAATCTTCAATAGCATGATTAATTACGATTTGATTCGGATTGGCTATGGTGAAATCAAATGCCTTAGTGTTTTAATCAATTGGTAAATTTTGTTATCTTATTTTCTTTGTCCTTAATATCGTTTTATTTGTTTAAGTTATTAATTTAATTTTCATTCACTCTTCTTATTATTCAGTTTTCCAAATAGAATTTAGGGTACCAATTTCGGTACATAATAGCTAATCATTCTTTGTGGATTCAACACTCGTATTTCATCATTCTATTACTTGCCACGATTTCTTACACTTACGAAAAATCACATCAATCCTCTACCCCCGGTGCTGATGATGCCTATGGTTCTAGTGAGGCAAAAAAGGAGAAATAATTGAGGAAAAGGCCGGAAAATATGGCTAAATTGAAGCTTGAAGCCGCTGGTACTGTTGTGACTAGGAGTTCCTTAAAGAAAGTTTTGTAATTAGGGTATTGACTTATGATGCTATGTGTTGGTGATTTGAGGGTTGTGGTGTTGTTGATTTGTCCTTTGATCTGTTGTTATTGTGGGGTAGCTTTCCTACTGTTGTTCAGTGGTGGTTTGAGCTGTTTTGGGTAGCTGGTGTTTACTACATGCTTATCTGTTCTGCTGCTGTTGTTGTTGGTGAGCTTACCTCTCTTCGAGAGGTACTTTTGGTGTCATTCCTGCTGCCTGGGGTAGCTCTATTTGCAGCTTCCTTCTCCCTTGCTTCATTGCTGCTGCTTGTTGCCTGCCTTTTCTGTGCTTGGGCAGTTTCCTTGTTTTCCTTGCTTCTACTGGGTGCTGTTTTGGGGTCATCCTTTTACTGTCTTGTGGAATGGTTGTGCCTCTAGGGTTTTCTTGGTGGGTACTTGTGGTTCTCAGAAATGGGTCTATTGTTGTTGCTGCTGCAGTGTATTTTGCTGCTGCAGTTGGCACTATCTTGATGGTGCTATTGTAGCAGCTGTGGATGTTGCTTGAGGTGTGTTGCTACTGGCTGCTACGGAAGCTTCTAATTGATGTTGTTGAATGGTGAGAATGACCTGGGCTTGATGAGGATGCTGTTACGGATTTGCTGAGGTTGGCACTGGTGCTGCTACTGTGGTATGATGTTTTTTTTGGAGTGTGACTGATGTTGCTTCTGCTGTATTGGGTTTGGAATGTGATTTTTGCATGGTCATGGTGAGCAGCTTTGCTTGCTACCGATTGATGTTGGGCCCTGTGTTGCTTGGACATGTGATTCTTTCTTGGGATCATTACAATGCTGCAGTGGTGTTGCTGTTGGGCCCCTTTGCTTGCTGCTGACTCACTCTTCCTTCCGAGTTCTGATTGGGAACTTTGGTGCTTGTTTGTTGGTTCTACCATGCTTTTATGTCTTGTGTTGCTGTTCGGCTCTTTTGGGTTGCTACTCTTCCATGTTGGTTGCAAGTGTGCTTTCTTGGGGGGTGTTTTTTGTTTGTTTGATGGTTGATGTGCCATCTTGCGTCCTTTGGACTATATGCATTTTAATCTTCAAATTTTTGTATATTAATAAAACTGAAATTTACCCTTTCCAACCAAAAAAAAAAATTCATTTTATGTGCTTTAAGTGACTTGTGGCTTATTTCTAGTTTAGTATGGTAATGAGATTTATAGGGGTGAACCATGGTTGGACCGGTTGAGTGAACCGGAGAACCGTTCCCTATAAATAGAGATGTGATGGCAGACCCTCACTTGCTTTTGGTTCAAGTAGAGAATTTGGGGTGTTTGGCTATTGAGTGCTGAGATTTTTTAGAGGGTTTGACATTTGGGCGTTTTCTCTTAACACTTAACGGTCCGTTTGGATTGCATGAATTTAAATATCTACAAGAATTACAATGCATGAATTTAAATATCTACAAGAATTACAATGCATATGACTTCAATTGTATAGATGTTACAATTTTGGTGTTCGGTTGACACCGTAAAATTTGTTAGAAATTACATTTGAAAGTGGCATGGTGGTGGTGGTGGTAGCAGTAGTGGGGTGGTGAAAGCGGCATGGTGGCATGGTGGTGGTAGTGGTGGTAGTGGTGGTGGTGGTGAAGGTGGTGTCATGGTGGTGGTGGTGGGGTGGTGAAGGTGAAGGTAGCATGGTGGTGGTGGTGGTGAAGGTAGCATAGTGGTGGTGGTGCTGGTGGTGTAAGTGGAGTTAACCCTTTTTTAAATTTCCAGCTACATTGGAACTACAATAAACACCCCCTCCCCCTTTGAATTATAATTCTAAAGAATTGTGAAAATTGTGTAACTACAATAAACACCCCCTCCCCCTTTGAATTATAATTCTAAAGAATTGTGAAAATTGTGTGGCATTAGATTGTACACGTAATTTATAATTCTTATGAGAATTGGTCATCCAAATGCAAGAATTGAAATTCACACCTACCAATTCCAATTTTTACCCCCAAATTCCTGTGTTCCAAACGGACCCTAAGAGCGAAAGCTAGGATTTTTCAAAACCTTTAAAGCGTGTGGTTTTAAATGATTTTAATTGCTTTTAAATCCCTTGATTGACTTTAGAGGTCGTTTGTTTTGGTTTATTGGGCTTGCTGAACCTAGAAAGAAGAGTTTTGGGTCATTGAACCGATAAGTGTGGCTTTGGTTGGCTTTGGGCTGATAGGAGACTCTTTGGAAGCAAGTCCCGAAACCCAAACTTTTTGGATTTCATGAGCACTCTATTCAGTTAACCAAAGATAGGTTCAGTTTATTGAGGTCCAACTGAACTGTATCCTATTGAAAAACAATAAGTTAATGTCTATGTGTTGTTAGTTTGGTTAACCATAGGTAACTCGGTTAACTGAGGGTTGGGTTCGGTTAACCGAAGCCTTCTTCAGTCACCAAAACAGTAACCTATCTTTGACGTATTTTTGGGTCTCGGTCAACCGAATGTAACTTCTGGTAAACCAAAAACAATGTCCCGAATGAATGTTTCCTGTGTTGTGTTCGGCGATCAAAGTAAGGCTTCCAACAATCGAAGCCCAAGTTCGATTAACAGAAGGGCACAATTTAGATCAAATTGTTTGGGTTGCTTTATGTATGGAGTATACACGTGTATATGGATACACTTGTACACCATGTTGATGTATGAGTGATATGATATTGATGCATGCCTTGTCTTTATTATTAAGATTTGAATGATAGTGCATGAATAGGAATATGATGTGATATGATTGTACAAGTTATGGAATGTGGCATGTGAACCATATAAGTGAAATGTAATGAATGATGTGATTGTATGGTGTTGTATGAGTGCAATGCATGTGCATGGTAACTGCAGTATATGATGTTGATTGTTAATATGCTTTGACATGAGATATGAACTGTGTTAATGTTATATTGCTATGTGGACTTGCTAGCCTAGGATTAAAAAGGGTGAAAGACATAAGTATGGGCATCAGATATGTCGCAGAATTGGGATATTAACATTTTTGTTAATAGGATTGTCATGGGTTAATATGCATGATAATGGAATTGAGTAGTGGTTCAATAATTATGTTTATTAACGTAGGTGAACCTTAGAGTATGAGTTAGTCTCGCAATGAATGGTCGGTTATTTTTGGGTTATGAAACTTCATATATATTATCAGGTATCTGCATTTGGGTTTACCTTAATTAGGATGTATGGGTTTGACTGTTTGAGTCCCTAAAGGATAAAAGAAATTGGGCACTTGTGATCCGAGGGTTGTAAGTACATAGAACTACGGTGTACATGTAGATTGGTGATAGTCTTATCTAGCTGGTGTAAAATAGAATATAAGAGGCGTTTGATCTTTACCTGAAAATTAGATCGTTGTTGCACGACGGAGATCCATAAGTCTGGACAAAGATTTGAGACAGACTACCTGATAATGTCAGCTCTAATGTCATTGATTGTGCTTGTTTATATTGTATATTAGCACATATATGTGTATATCTGGTTAACATATTAATGCTGAAAGCATGTGACTATATCATGTATGTGCTAATCGCACTGATTTTGTGGAGGGCTAGTTGTTAGTATTTCCTAACCCTTCATTGAGAATGTTTTTCAGGCCAACCCCATGATCCAGCAATAAGATGAGGAGGCAGTGTGACAGTGGACTTACTGTGTAGTCTTAAGCTTTATGTCAGAGTGTATAGACTAGAGGATTTTTGTATAGATTCACTTGGGTTGGCAACTCTGAGATTTTGTTATGAGTTTTCTTGGGATAGTTTTTGAAAAATTTGTTTTTATTAAACCTATTAGAGGGTATTATTAGAACCTCATGTATATATTTCTCACTCATGCTTTCCAAATTAATGAAAAAGTTTTTGTTTACTCTAAATAGAATATTAGTTTTTCGGTGAGTAGTCTAATTAGGTGTGCTAATTTCATTATGCCTTTTTACACAAGGGAATAAGTGACCTAACTATCTCTAGGTTTGGAGCCCGAGATCACGCTCTCGAGATTTATGTTTGTACCTTTATCGATGCGGTTTCGGGATATAACATAGCTAGATCCAATTCAGGCCTAAACCATTATGATACAGTCATTCTTAAGACGTTTGTTTGAACCAAGTATGGAGGAACGGGCCGAGAAGGTATAAAAATTAGGCTACGACTATGACTCGATGGTGGGAGATGGCTCAAGTTCGAACCAATGTCATCTCAAGAGTTGCCTTTCACAACTCTTCCCAACTCGCTCTCTCTCTATCTCTATCTTGGCAGATATCTATACAGAGATTTCCCAAGTGTGGATTACAATGCAATCTCTCACTCTAGTCTCTTCTCTAGGTTCTCTTTTTAACTTGTTCGCTCTCTCATTTGTCTAAGCCCCTAAGCTTTATATAAGCCAAAAAGAATCTCTAAGAAAATAATAAGCCTCTCTGGCAGTTTAATGGATAATGATGTGACACAAGACTGACAAATGACCTTATGATGCTATCATGGCATTTTTGCCAAAACTGACCATCAACAATAGGTTACGGGTTTCATCTATGCTTCTGTGGCTTTATATCATTGGAAAGAGAAGAAATTAAGGGGGCAATGATGCATCAGATTGCAGTATCAAAATGTGATAATCTCAAAACTCGTAGAACTTGAACATCAATATGGATCTCTCCACCCTAAAATACCAATAAGCTTTACATGGAAAGAGTGAAGGTGACCAAAACAACAACCAATTTTATTCAGTAACTGAGATACAGAAAGAAATCTCCCTTGGTCATTAGGAAAGACGACTGAATAACTTCAATAGATCAGTGAAGATCACAAAAAATGGCAACTTAGTCCTTGTATTTCATCTCTGACATTTTGAAACCGGGCATGTCAAAAGAGGAGGCAAATTTCTCAACTGCAGCCTTGAGGTTCTCAATGTCCTTGTTCTTAACCAGACCCTTGTTGAAGTCCTTCAAGAGCTTCCCATGCTCCTTTTGGATGTTCAAGGTGAGGGTAACGGCCTGGTGGAGGAACTCGGCAATCTCCTCAAAGTCCTTCTCCAGCAAGCCTCTAGAAGTCATGGCGGGAGCACCTGCCAGGAGATCACCCCATCATTCATTATGTCAAAATACAGTAATACTTTCTTGTAAAAACAAGACCCGTATCGATAGAGATAGAATGATAGATAGATAATTCTCTTGAGACTAAACGTGGCTTCTCGGATTACCATAACAAACCAACCCAATATAACTCAATGGACTAGTGACCTCACCACTAAACTATCATCAATATCATAATAAAACCATAGTATTAAGGATTGGTCCGGATCGGCTGATCCAACTCAGGATCGGTTCAGGATGAGTCACGATCCCAATCCCGATATATGCTGAAGTTCTCTGACTCGGTCCGAAACTGTGTCAGATCATCCGATCCAGACAATCTGACTCAGTTTCAGATGAGTCAGATTGGATGATCCATATTGGATATTCCGATCTGACTCAAAAAATTTATGTTTTTTGAAAAAAAATATATAAAAATTTGGCCATGTTTCCGTGATCCAACTCTATATTGAACCAGGGCGATCCTTGGTCTGATACCAAGTTTAGCGCTGAATAAGCCAGACCGAAGACTACAATTTTGGTTGTGATTGCATAAGCTAGAAACATGGAACAGTGGGTCACAACTCACAACTCCATTCCATGAATGTCTATGCAAATTACAAATGCGAGTGTAGGACTTAAGATAATAGAAACAATGCATATACAAAAATATAGTTCTTACCAATTCGAACACCTCCAGGAGCCAACGCACTGCTATCACCGAAAACAGCATTCTTGTTCACCGTTATGTTGCATAGGTCGCAAAGCTTCTCAACTTTATTGCCTGCAAAAACAGTATTGTATATAAAAATCTGTAGCAATCGAAGTCCTAGACCATAAACATCAAATGCATGATATTGAGAGAGTGGATCCATTTACCGGTCAAGCCAAGAGGTCTAAGGTCCCAAAGAACAAGGTGGTTTTCTGTCCCACCTGTGACCAGTTTGTAACCCTTACTCATCAGGTAGTTTCCAAGGGCAACAGCATTGGCCTTGACTTGCTGAGCATAAGCCTTGAAACCTGGAGACATGGCCTGCTTCAATGCAACCGCCAATGCACCAATCTGGTGATTATGGGGACCACCTTGGAGGGATGGGAAAACAGCAAAGTTGATCTTGTCTTCAAAGTCATACACTGCATCCTCTGGCTGGCCCTTCTTGACTGGCTTAGGTCCTTTCCTGTAGAAAATCATACCAGCCCTTGGCCCCCTCAGGCTTTTATGAGTTGTGGTTGTGACAATGTCGCAGTACTCAAATGGATTCGCAGCTTCCTACACAAGAAACCATGATAAACATATCTTCAGCGCCCCAACTTTATGAGGTCAAAATGATACAGTGAAAACACAGAGTAGAGATGAAATTGATATGTTTAAGCAAAGATCCACTGTTTGAAAGGATTAATGAAATAAAATTTTCAGCATACCTATAACCCGCATTATTAGATGGTGTACTACATTATATAGTCCTGCAATGCTTACCGCTAACATCCATAGTGTTTGAACTCGGGGATCGGATCGGGATCGTTCAAGGCCGATCCCAAGTTGGATCGGCAAACCGTATGAAGATCAACCGAGTCAAGCAATGAGTCAAAAGAGCAAAAAATTAATTACATGTCGCGGCCGATTTGCTTTGACTCAGCCGAGTTGGATTGGACGATCCCGAGTTGGATCAGACGATCTGAACGAGTCTGACCGACATATGTATCACGTCTCAGACCGAACCAATCCCGAGTCGTATCAGACGATCCAACTCGAAATCGGCCAGTCCTTTACATCATGCTAATATCCTTTTTTCTAATTAAAAATAACTAGCTACACTTTTTAGGTCTGAACTTCAGATTGTAATAGGACTTCACATTCTTGGAAGATCGCAAAGAAACAACCACCAAATGGCAGATTCATTCATCCACCTCCGTTTGCTTGCTCGAAAAACTGGTCTCTTTGACACCACTTTTCTAGTAGACCTCAAGTTCAATCCCTAAATTTGAACTCACTATTTACAATCAAATACAATTTAATAAAACCCCAATCAAGCAAATAAGTCTGTATACCGCTCCAATATACAGATCTGATGCCGCATTCCTTAAAATCGTTCAATTAACCAACTTGAAAAGGCTTTCAGAAGCCTATGTAGCTGGACTCTAGGAACAAGCTACAAACTGCATAACACTATACAGATGCATAAACAAGGGTATGACATGCAAACTTCATTGGAATTCTAATCAGAAGATCTCGAACTGCATAATTATAATTAGACCATCTAACTATCAGATCACTATAACCCAGATAAAGATCTTCACAAACAAAACTCAGATCTAGATAATCATAAAACAAGGAAATTTCACAATACCCAATTCCAGATTCAAGCAATCACTCTGATTAAAACAAACAAAACCCGGAAAACAGAACCATTTTCAGATAAAAACAAAAGCTTTACAGACAAATCACATACCTGAGCAGCAACAAGACCGCTAACGTGAGCCATGTCGCAGAGCAAAAGCGCACCACACTTATCCGCAACAGACCTGAACTTCGCGTAATCCCAATCTCTCGGATAAGCACTTCCACCACAAATTATCATCTTGGGCCTGAAATCCAAAGCCTTCTCCTCCAACTTATCGTAATCGATATACCCAGTTGTCGAATTCACCTTATACGGCAAGCTTTCGAAGTAGATCGAAGTTGCAGAGATCTTCTTCCCTCCAGATGTATAATACCCATGAGTTAAATGCCCACCAGATGGGAGATCCAGACCCATGATGCGGTCATGAGGGTTGAGAAGAGCTGTGTACGCAGCAAAGTTCGCTGGACTGCCGGAGTAGGGTTGAACGTTGACACCCCAGTTGGCGGGATCGAGATGGTAGGCTTGGAGCGCTCGAGATCGGCAGAGATTCTCGATCTGGTCGATGAATTCGTTCCCGCCGTAGTAACGGTTTCCGGGCATTCCCTCGGAGTACTTATTCGTTAAAGCGCTACCGAGAGCTTCGATGACAGCGAAGGAGGTGAAGTTCTCGGAGGCGATTAACTCGATTCCTCGGCATTGTCTGCGCTTCTCCTTCTCGATTAGATCGTAGATCTCATCGTCGACGGTTTGCAGAGAAGAGTTTCCCCACTCGTTAACGGGATCCATCGATGAAGGGAGGGGCAAAAAGGTACTTAAAAGAAACGGAGTGGAAAAGGAGAGAGAGAGAGAGGGAAAGCTCTTGCGAGGGAATGGCAAGAAATGGAGAAGGAAGGTTGCGGTTTTAAAGAGAATCGTTTATGTGCTTTGAATTACAAATTTACCCTTTACTTGGGTTAAGTGATTTGGTGTGTTATGCCGTCTGATTCTTGATCTTTGGATTTGGACGGTTGATATTGTTTTGATTTCAAAGATCTATTTGAAAGAGAATATATACAAGTATCTCCTTCTTTGGGTTGGTGAGTGAGTAGGTTTTAAGAATTTTTAAGGTGAAAGTCAATCAAAATCAGGTTAATTACGACTGGTTATGGTTTAGTTAGGATTTTGAGATCTGTGGGTCCATACCTGAGAACCGTCCGATCAAAGGATTATCGAGTGGGGTACCTTCACCTGTACTGCGATGCGGTAGATCTAACGAGTTTGGTTGACAACGTATTTGAACAAAAAAACATGTTAAGCACAAACCCCGAAATGTCACTAAAAACATTTCTTTTAGGTAAAGTACACTTTCACCTCCTAAGGTTTGTACAAATTGCACTCAGACCCTGAGGTTTTTTAAACTCTATGGACACCTTTATATAAAACCTGAAGTGGGTCATAGACTAATTTACCCCTAATAAAAAATAAAATTACTCTTCCCAAATCCACCCCACCACTATCACCCACCACCACTTACCACAACCACAATCACCTCCTATCACCACCATCCCACCATCAGTGGGGTAGAGGTGGTGGTGATGGTTGTGGGATGATGAATTTGAGAAGAATAATTTAATATTTTACTAGGAGTAAATCAGTTTGTAACACTGTTTCATATAAAGGGATCAGTATAGTTTCAAAAACCTCAAGGTGTAAGTGGTACAAACTTCCAAGGTGAAAGTATAATTTACCCTTTCTTTTATTATTATATATATATATATATATATATATATATATATATAAGTTTATTAAGAATTAAAAATAAAATTATTTATGATATTTTAAGAGTATTATAACTATATAAATTATTAAAAAAAAAAATCTATTCAATTATACCTTTTTTTCTATAGCTATTATATATATATATATCCGATTATAATTAAAATCCAAATCAAAAACTAATCGAATTTGGTAAAAATATTATGATCCAAATGATCACTTAAATATGATTTGATTTGATCCGATTATTAATCAAATCAAATTTAGATATACCATGTTTGGATCCAAATATCATCCATTGGCATCCGTATGGCAAGATTTGTCTTGGAAGAGAGGGATGGAAAATACGTTTTAGATTAACAGATTTTAGAACTTTTATTATAATTATATTAAATAACGCGTTTTGGTTATGGAGATGATGTAGCATCATAGTGTACAGGGAAAATAAGAGTTGGTGTGGTCAGTGGTGGTTGGTGTGAGGGGACATTAACGACAATTTAGCAACGCCACACCTTCCTGTGACGCCGACATCTATAGCTCACCGCAAGTTACCGGTGATTGAAAAAGAGTGGGTGGGTAAACGTTAAATCAGGCCAAGTTGAAGATTTAAACGCCACACCAAGTAAAATGACTTAAACATAAGGCACAAAGTCCATTGTAATAATACGAAAAATTAGTATGAGTTTTGACCGCATAACTAACATTTAGCTTTGACTTTGATTTATGGTGTTTGCAAGAAGTTGGTATAAATGTGGTCTGATTAATCACTTTGTCACGATTTTAAAGAATGGTAATTTGTATGGTGTTATACAATACATCGCTTGAGATCATCGTTGGACAAAATCTCTTATATTTTCTATGAATTACACATGTGAACTTTAAATGACCACCATCATATCATCAGGCCACGTCAGAAAGGATGATTTACTTTATTTGATAAAATCCTCAACATTTTTATCTTGCAAGAATTACATTACTTCTTCCGTAAGTCATTTGTTCAGAAGATAGAATGGTTACTGCTAAGGCTAACAATCACGAGATGATCAATTCATCATGCAAACTATCACAAGATGATCAATTCGTCAAGCTAATTAACTCAAAGGGGTTAATTCGTTAATGGATTAGTCCCCCCTCAAAGGACGTGATACCAAGTTCATCCCCCTTTAAGGGATATGGCTATGGGTTTGTCACCATCAAAAAACTGGATGAAAAGAGGCTAAAATTTAAAGGAGTTCTTGTGGGAAAGACTCCCGAAGGAATGTATACAGTTTATCTTGAGGGAAACAACCTCAAATAACATCTTTTACACAAATCCTATGAGATTCATTAATTTATTGCACTTTATTTAAGCATAAATTTGAAGGAAACGCATTATGTTTGATTTCTCTAAGATCAATTCAAAGTCACTCAAATTGGTTTCTTAACCTAGAACCTTGAGGGGTTCTATGACAACTCTCCCTTGCAAGGACGATGACCATAAAAATGGATTGTCTGATGAAGGTCTTAGATATAAGGTCTCTATGTATGGGTAATTCGGCTATATTGGCTCCTTGAGAGATGTATACAGTTGCTTTGTTTTCCCTCGAAGGAAGATAGATTAACATACCAAAAGGGCTTCCCTCAGAAGACTTGTTAGCAATTCGGCGAATTATTCGCTAATCGAATCTTTGAAGGCCTATACATATAATACTTCCGAAGTTTTGAAAGATTCGAAATAATTCGCGATTTTTTGCCTTAAAAAGTATAATACGATATTTTACGAATTTTTCAAAAATTTGGAACAATAATTGCTAATTGGGGACTTATCATGGCTTAACAATCCGGTTAAGGCCGGACCTTCTTCTTCTAATTTGCATTGTTGTTTCTGTACCTTCTTATTCTCATTTGCATTGATGTTTCCGTATTGCAGTATGACTGCAACTATTTTTTTATTATTTTTGCCTTTTGGATTGGGTTCATGGCTATACTTGCTTTGGATATGTTTGTTATGTTTTAGAGAATGACAACTATTATTATATCTACCGACTTCTTTTTAGAATATCTCAAACTTTTTACTTCCGAATTTTTACAACCAAACGTTTAAAACATGTACAAATTAAATACCGCATAATTACCGTATCGTGAATTTTTGACCGAATATTTGACCGTACCGTTTTTTGGGTCACCGAATAATTCTTGAATTATTCCCGTATGGTATTTTTGCCATATCCCGAATTGCTAACAAGGCTCAAAAGAGAACAGATGTTTGAAGTATATATGTTGTGGACTTCAAAGGACTCCTTTATTTAAAGATTATTACATTAAATCACCAAAGTCACATGATAAGTACCTCAGTAATTTTTATATATTTATATATTTGATCAAAAGAGGGAATCCGCCTTCTTAGGAATGGCGAAGATAAAAATGGTTATGTTGCTTTCGATATACATATCATGCATTCCACGTAGCATTGATTCATGGTTCTTTGAATCCCAAAGCAACCCATTATAAAGCAAGTTCATTTATAATCAAGTGAGCCAGCGTGAAATCCCTTCTGGATATTGCTTTTGCATGTTGATTACGCGTAAACATTGGGCGTGCTCCCTGCATGGAGATATTTTCAAACTGCTCTCTCGACATGGTTTTGGTCGACACCTATCCAAGTCAAGAGAAGATATTTTGGAATATTTTGCCTATAAATAGCAGAACATGCACTCAGAAAATGGGCAGAGAAATTCAATTCTTAACGTGTGTTTTAACTCATAGATATGTGAACGACATAAAAAGTGATAGCATATCACATGACTCCTTGAGAAGTAAATAAAGAGACTCTTGTCCCTCGGATACTATACTGAGACTCCCTCACTCTATAGTGTACATTCTTGTTTGCATACTCAAGACCTCATCTTCCTTCTTGTTTTTCTCTCTTCTCTATTTCTTTTACAGTTAATATTCGAGAAGAAACACTTTTGATAGAACGGTTGTACGACAGTTTAGGCTATCTTGAGTCAGAAGTTTTAGACTAAATCTACGTGGTGTAATTGTATTGATGAACTCTTATAATATTCATTCAGTTATTCGATTTTATCTTGAGACACCTTAGCGAACTATCCTCGAACTCTTCGCTCTATGAGTTTCATTTAGTTCTTCGAGTTTATCTTGAGACACACCTTAGCGAACTTTCCTTGAGCTCTTCATTATGTGAGTTCATCCATGCAAACTTTTCGATTTTTGCCATCAGTTTTTCCACGACAGTAGGTTTCCAAAACATCATGGGAAGACAAGGAATACGGATCCATACCTTGACATTTTCAATCTTAAGCTTATAGGGATCAAAATTTGGTTGCCATTTAATCACTATAAAGTACCTACCCCCCACCATCCATGGTCCTCCCATCTTAGCTTTTAAGTAATCTTCTTCATTTGAGAATTTTAGTGTATAGAATCCATTACCCATGGTGACAAAGTTAACATTTGATCGGAGCCCACACGAAACTTAGTTTGGAAGTAATATAGCCTAACGGGATTGTCATTCCCTATACTTTTCCAACCAGCCACATCGATGCCTTATTAATAGCCTCATTTTCCTCCAAGTTTACAGTGACCCATTTGGTAGCAATTAAGTTCTTGCTACCCCATTTTTTGTCTTTCCAATTGTTGGATTTTAGAGATGGGTCAACCTGGTTGGCCCTACCAGTTTGGGCCGACCCAGGGATCCCCCACTTAATGGGACATTCATACTTGATTAGAAGTGTGGATGTGGATAACTTCCTCCTAATGGTATTAGGAGATAGAGTCCTAGGAAGATTTGAGTTGAATTTTCTTTATGTACTCCTCCCTACCCAATGCTACTATTCATGTTTTTGAAATCCACCACAAGAGAACTCTCTCTTCTCTTCATCTCTTCTTCATAGAGAGATCCGGTTTTACTATTAGGGTTTCATACAAGGCCCTAGGTCGATTGAGTGTGGATTCATTGTATGTTATTCTAGTAATCACATGTTCTGATATGGGACGTTTTTTGGTTCGATAGAGATCTTCCGCTACAGATTCGGGTTCGTGTGCATCGAGGTACATGATCTAGGTCGTCTACAACCTTCATTGGAATCAAGCTGTTGTGATCATAGTTAGCAAATACCCGTATAATTCACGTACGTATGTATAAATGAAAAATACTTCTGTTTGGCGTATCCAATCCAATAATTCGATATAATCCGCATATTATTCATGTTCAACGTATAATACACGTATGTATTAAACAAATACAAAAAAAATACAATTTTTTAAGAAACAAAAGGAAAGAGAAAAGATGGAAAGTTGGAAACCATTCTAAAGAGAAAAAAATAAATGGATTTACTTTAATCTTTCCTAGAAATCTACATTTCTTTTTTGGAAATACACTTTTGAGTTATGAGCTATGACAATATGACTTGTCTAGACTCTAGAATCTAGTCACTCGTGTACTCTGTTTCTTCCTCTTGATTTTTTTTGGAACCAATCAATCTTAACAATCTTAGTAAACTTCTAAATACAACTATGATGATGGAAAGGAGCTTATAAAGTCAGAAAACAATAGAGAAGATATTTAAGATCTTTCATTGCTTGATAGCATTGGATCATCATTTCATTAATTGTGAGATTGTGTTTTAGTGAAACTTGTAAAACTTCTACAGTACTTTAGCTTTTTTTTCTCTAATTATTTTGATGAATTGGAATGATTATTATATCTAGTTGGCTTCAATATATATTTATGATAAATTTAAATGACTTATAAACTTGATTTGACCACATACAATGCTACATAGATACATATATATATATATATATATATATATATGAAGCACCGAATTTTTACTTTCGAACTTTTGCCACTTAAAAGTATTATACACGAACATCATCGTATCTGAATCTTTGACATTCTCGTATTTTACTGCCGAACTTTTACCGTATTTTTATGATACTTAATTCGAATTGTTCTCGAACATTTGTCGTACCGCATTTTTGCCGTCTTCGAACTTACTAACATAGGCTATGATACGTCTTCATTGGATTGAGGTATGTCGAGAAACCTCATCTAATTAGTAATTTTTTGTAGAAATCTGCTACCTGCGCATGCGCCCATGGGCTATTGGGCCTGCGCGCATACCCTTAGGCTGTTGCGCTTGCGCGCCTTGCTACCCAGGGATGCCCATACGCGCCCTGCTGCACTGGGCTGCCACGCACACCCCGTCAGACCTTGAAATTCATATTTATTTTGAATTTTTTGATTTAATTAGTTATTTTATTTGCACGATTATATGAGGTTAACATGTAAATAACATTATGACTTAATTACTTTTATTTTCAGGATTATGTAAGGTTAACATGTAAATAATAGCATGATTTAATTATTTTTTATTTTGAATGATTATATGAGGTTAACATGTAAACAATATCATGATTTAAGTTTATTTTCATGATTATTTGAGGTTAACATGTCAATAATATCCTAGTTGATATTATGTTATTTCCTAATTGGGTTTTGCATATTGTGGATTAAAAGTAGTATTAAAACTTTATTGTATTAGTGATGATTATGCATTATAGCCTACAACCTAGCATGTTTTTGATATAATAAATAAATGATTAATATTATTGTTTAGTCCTAGATAATGATGCAAGATCAACAATGTGTGTATATAAGATGTTAATTATATGTGCACTCAAATTGTAGTGATAAGGTCGCTTAGAGTATAGCAGCTAACCTAAATAATAGTGAGAATTAGATGGTAAGAATTATGACATATGGCATAGGAAGATCCAATATCTCCTCGATGAACCAGAAGCCCTAAAGACTTTATCACATAGCCTAGCCTATTCTGAGGAAGGCACCACTACCCAGCATCGTAGAGACATGGAGGCCTATCAGGCTTAGGCCAATAAGGATTGTTGTGCACGATTTACTATGTTGAGTAGTGATTGTGGATTTTTAAACCAAATAATAATAATACCACTCGCAATAGAACGAATCCTTGCAGATAGGGCTATTTTGA
>JAUPMG010000006.1:6296514-6328936 GCA_031762675.1 Pachysandra terminalis | reverse complement strand
TGTGTCTAAGTGGGTTTACTGTTTTTGTACAATTTGTTACACTCCTGTGCAAGTTGTTTCCATTGTCTCATTAGTTTTCCTAAGTGGAGAGTTCAAAGCTACAAAAACAAATATATAATGTGTATTTTCAGAATATACTCTACGAAGACTTCAAACATATATAGGATTCCAAACTCCAAAGCCACTAAACAATCAAAACAGATCTTTACTCCAACTTGCTAAGAAGATACTTCCTACCAACCTAATTAAACAACCATTTAAACCTATTAGATGAGACTAGTTGGTGGCTGCCAACCCAAAAATAGGGCAACCTGATTGGAAGCCACAACAACCCCACACCATCACCAGTACCCCCATTTTACTTAAAGCTAACACTCTAATTATGAGTTTGGTTGCAATTCAACGATATTTATATTATCTTATTTTATTTTAATTCCCTTTAAGCCAAACATGAAATGATGAAACAACACAACTCATGACTAGCTAACCCCACCGCAAACAGCACAACTCATCACTAGTTCTCCCAGTTTACTTAAAGCTAACACACCAAACATGAAGTGAATGTCAAACAAAATCTGCAGTGTTCCATTACTGATGATGTTGGTTTTGACTTATTGAAATATAATTCCATCAATACTATTAGGAGTCAAGAAATAATATTACTTTATAAGAGGGACTCAAAAGCAATTATCTTTATATATATAGGGACCCAAAGGCAATTATCTTTATATATATATATATATATAAAGATAATTGCCTTTGGATCCCTCCCTCTTATAAAGTGATATTATATCTTGACTCCTAATAGTTATATATTTTATCTTGGGAGTGGATATCGTGGAAATTATAAACATTTATGTATGTTTTTGGATCATCTGAATTGCAACTTTTTTGTTTTTTTGATAGCAATGTGACTTGTAACTTGAATTGAATCTGATGATGCCTGACTTTATGGTGGAAGCAGAAAAGATAAGTCTTTCACATATACTTTTCCGCCCACTACCATCAAGTACTTTTCCGTACAACGAATGAATGGCCTTTGCTTTGTTCTAGATAAAACCTTTTGTGAGTTCAATGGCTATCCATCTTAAGCTATATATGGTTGCTTTTTTTCCTTGGGTATTATTATATACATGTGTTCATCATCATCATTATAATTATAAGAGGAGGCATTATTAGACTTTAATTGTCTTTATTTTATTTTAAAGCATAGAAGGGCATGTTTTTATCCTTTTTGGCTAATGTTATGCTTTAAAAAGTTTGACAAAACCTTATCTAAGTGATGTGTTAATGGTCGAAAACAGTACCTTTTGTCGTCTACCAACCGTATGAATGTAGTTTGTATGTTTTATTATTATGGATATTGAGACATTTGTAGTCCATGTGGCATTATCCTGTTTGAGGAATTATTTTGAAAAATCAATGCCACTCCAAATAATCTCTATCCCTGAAGCAAAGCCGGTTGGAATTACGTGTCAGACTTGCTTCGGTTGGTGATTGGCAAAATTTGTTACGATTATCTTGTTCCCGTAATTAATTCTGCTTTCAAAGTGCTTGTTTGTCTCTTTACTTTTCATCTCCTATTGTTTAATAATGTTGCTTTCTAAGTATATTTTTTATATATTTTTTTTTGTATGCAGAAGTAAATGTAAGAATTGAGAGCGACGTTTTCGGATGGTTCACAAGACAGTACGGTCCGTGATGACGTATACTCTCGGATCATGAGATCCGAACATCCCGGACAGGTCCGCGGGATGGGGTTTGGACATATCCCAACCCAATTGTGGCGGGGGTCCTCCGGACGCCAGGGTAGCATGAGTCGAGAGGTGGAGATCTCTGCCTTGCAAGCGGGTTTAAAGGAGGTGACTATCCAGTTCACTGCCCAACTCACTCAGAAGGATGATGAGATTGCTCGACTAACTGCTACCCAAGCTAAGAGGGATGAGGAATTTGCTCGGCTATCTACTGACCAGGCCCAGAATGCCGATAAAATGGCTGCATTGAGCGCATGATATTTAGTATGAGGGGTCAGGTAAAATCTAGATCTTATATCTATAGTCTTTACTTTATTTGATTTTTATTTTTTGTAAGCATGATAACTAAATTGGTTTATATAATCTTAATGGTAGGGTGGAGGAGATTAACAGCGGCCCCGGGACGTTCATGATCGACATTTTTCTGACCTTTCTCGATGTTGGGATGTTGTAATTCATATGTAGGCTTTTGTGATGTAATTCATTTGTACTTTTTTCTTTTCCGTTTTCTGTTGTCGTTTCCCCTACTTGGGGAAACTTTGTATTTCTTTCTCTTCCCCTTTATAGTATTTTCATTATTCATAAAAAAAAAACAAATTACATTTGTATCTGTTGTTGTATATATTTTTACAGCTTTACTTTGTAAGTTTAATTAATAGACTTGAATTGTGGGTTTGTTCTTGTACAAGTTTAATTTCTTGTAGGTTTAAGATCACTGGAATTGTGTACAGGCCATGGTTTGCTAGTAGGTTTTGTAGACTTGAATTGTAGTGTTCGTTTTTCTGTATGTTTATTTAACTGGCTTGTAATCTTGTAGAAATAGGGAGATTTAAAAAAAATATTGCTATTAACGGCAGTTTTATATAACCGTCGTTCGTACGAACTAATGCTCGGTGGTTTTATGGAACCGCCGAGCAAGGTAAAGCAAGCTCGGCGGTCTCGACCCTCGTCCATAACAAACTTAACCGTCGTATTATTAGTATTTTCCGGCCGTTAGTTTGTAAACCGCTGCAGACTAGAAGACAATGGTCGGCGGCTCTCAACCGCTGCCGAATAGAGGACAATGGTCGACGGCTATAAAACGCCGTGGAATAGATGCCAATGGTCGGCGGTTAGTGTTTTAACCGCCGAGAATACCTACCGCGACAAGGGCTTTCTCGGGGGTTCTCGTAACCGCCGACAATAGATTAAAAGGCGGTTTGTATGGTTTGGCTGGCGTTTGGAACTGCCGGTAAAGGCATGAAATTTTGTAGTGACTTTCTAACAAAGGCTACATTCTAACAACCAAGTAACAAATTAACAAACAAAATAGAAGATATATCTAATTATTGAATATAGCAATATGAGAGAAAGAGGAAAAAACATAATTTATAATCTCAAATGAAGGAGAATTCACGAAGATATAGATTTTGTAATCTCAAATAATTATACATCGAGCAAAAAGAAAACGTAAATTGCTTGTCAATAACAAACGACTTTATTATTTCGTTGTTTGTCAAGTAAGCATAATTGAATTAGTAGTAAATTACAGTGAATATATAATATTATGATGTTGATAGAATGAGAAAAATTAAGACATCATTATATGAGGTCTGAAATGAAAATTTACCAAAAGCTTATCAAATGCACACTTTGTAATTTGTTCTTAATATGTAAGCCAAATCAATAATTAGCTAGTAAGATTGAAGTTAGGTTTTAGAAAATCTTAATCTAGTTTGCATCTCATTGCTCTACTTTCGAATTTCAAAAAAAAAACAAATTGAGTCATTTTCTCATGCTTAACATATCAAAGATGTTCAAAAGCCTATGACATGTACATACACATGTAATAATGGAACATGAATTTAAGAGAGTGTGATATAATTCTGAGAAAGAGAGAGCTATATAGAGATTAAAGCGTGTTTTTTGAAAAATAAAAAAATAAGGAACCCAAAAATTAAAATGATATTTATATCCCTTGTATTTTTTTTATACCAATTGAAGCTTATAGACGAACTAAATCACGTTCCTTAATGCACATGAACCCAGATCTGCAGCGGAAGATCTCTATCAAACCAGATGTCGTCCCAAATTGGTATGTGTGATTACTAGAACCACACATAGTAGTATCCACACTCAAAGGACCAGGGCTCAAGTATGGAACCCAAAAGCAACCAAATCGCAAGGAGCAAGAAGAGAGAGAGAGAGAGAGAGAGAGAGAGAGAGAGATTCTATAGGATTGGAACTCACATATGATCCAGAGAGAGAGAGAGAGAGAGAGAGATTCTATAGGGTTGGAACTCACATATGATCCAAATTGATGGGCTATGAAGAGTCTTCTAAATATAGAAGGCTCAAATCCACTTCTATTTTGAATCAACCTACTAACTAATAGCTAGGACTCTAGCCTAGTATGGATGTCCCATGTAATGGGGATCCAGGTCACCCCATCTCAAGTGAACCAACCAGATCAACCCTATAATATGTTCAACATCTTTCACTCGTCCTTTGTGGGCACTGTAAGTGTGCATCTCTCTTATACACACCATACCTTCTTATCATGGATTCTCATCATACAGGCCGTTGAGTGTGCGATTGATAATGACAAAGTAGCGAGCGAGCGAATCCACATCAAGTTCCATAAAACTTACATGGAGATATACTCTTAAAACTCTTGCCTATGCCCCCAAACCATTTGGTCACATCGGATTGAGTATTTCTAACCCTTCATGAGTTTAAGCTCAGATCTCTATATTCGACCACTAGATTCGTGATAATGTGTTCATATGAAATACATCATATAATTCACACACACACACACACACACACACACACACAGATATATATATATATATATCAGATACATATAAGTAAAAATGCGAAACATCGAAGATGATAATTTTAAACCTTGAGCTCAAATCTCTATGAATCATTTTACTCTAAATGTGATGCCAAATAGCCTTCCTTAAGCTTCATGCCATTTAGCTTAGACTTAATTGTTTTTCCAATCAAACTCACGTTAGACTGAATAATATTTGGCCATAGGAAGGAATGCTAGAGTAGCAATTATAAGGTCTAACTTCACGACATGATCAAAGGTAAATAAGGATATAAGTTGATCCTCATGAGGATCATCCTGAACTCACACAACAAGGAAATGGGGATCCATTCACTTTCACTCAAAGGTAATATTGCTACTAGTACATGTGGTATGCAACACATGTTATGATGAAACTCTGGACCCAACCAAGAGAATCTGTCACGAACCAAACCGGAAAATCCCAATTCTGAGATTTCGGGCCTGAATTTGTAACTCTTACCCCATCTCAAACCAAGGTTAAAAGAATATATATATATAATATTACATAAGGTAAAATTTTGGATGAATTAAGATTCATAATACATTAACCAATATTAACGATCTTCAATCAAAACAGCAGAAAAATAAACTAGTCTAGTGTTTTCAAATCAACTCCTAATATCTATCGTGATTCAATTACATAAATATGAAAGTTACAGTGATAAATCCTTACTTCAAATCTTTAGTGAAGACATCAAATAAATAATTGTAATAATTAAGATCAGAATATTGAGGTATTATCGAAAATTCATTTCAAGAGAAATAGTAAGACTAAATGTTACAACCAATCAAAATTAAATGGAAAAAAGTAATTACGTAAACTAAGATAAGTCTCATACATAATCAATCTCTCTTAACAGTTATACAATAAGCTAAAATAGATATTTAAGAAATTCTTATTACAATCATCATTCAAATAAGAGCGTCTTCGTCTTCTTTAGGGATCTCATCCATCTCCTCTTGGTTCCATGTATCATCATCTATGAGATCTGAAAAATGGTTGCTAGAAAACATGAGCTATACACATAGCCAGTAAGTATAATGTTCAATATAATCAATAATTGAAGTAAGGTCAAAGCCACTCTTCAATGATATCAATGATAAATCAAGAGACAATTAATGTGCAATGAGAATGCATGAGGTCAAATCTTTGTTAATGCATGCAGTGTTCCTAACTTATCATTTTACTAGATAGCAAATAGTGCTCTAAATTGTGAATCACCAAATGTGACCTAATCATACAATCTAATATGCTATGCAATCTGTCATATCTATTAATGATATATGTTCCCACATGATCAATCCTTCCTTGAGCAAGATGTCATGAATCATCCCCCGCAATCGCTAGCCAATCTTAAGGATATGATATTCTATGTACGTATCATAGTTTCAAGGGTTTTCAACCTAGATGTCACAATCGGCCCACCTTATTTTTTATCACTAGTGGTATCCCGAGGTCCCAAAACGGGGGCTCCCTCAGGGAAACATATTCATTAATGAGCAACAGAGATCTCTCTCTGATCAACATCCAAGGGAATATCAACATCCTTGAGAAAAACATGGCCATAGGACAAAAGGAGTATATTGGGGTAGGAAATCCCTCAACTCAAATATAGGACAAAAGGGAGTATATTGGGGTAGCTAATCCCTCAACTCTTGTCGTCTCTCCTTACCCAATACAATCATCATATCGTAATACTCTTGTCAAGTTCTGAGAACCAAATTCATGGTCTCGTAAAAAGGGTAGTGCTCAAGACCCATTCAAGGTCTAGAGCTAATGTTGTGCTTGTGGAGAGGTGCACATTAGCTAATCATTCAATATCTGCGTACAATGTGTATCTTCAATCATTCATGTAAATCACTCAACAATAATCAGATGATATGATTCATAATCTAACGTTTACATTTAGTGAAGCATAATTATGATCCATACAGGAATAAGTGCAAGAAACACTCGCATATGAATTTACTTAACTATTAATAGGTCAATCACTCATAATTCAGTAATGTAAACCATAATTTAGTAAAATAGGTCATAATTAACACTAAGTCATGAAATGGAATTCATTAGCAAAAGGTGAAATAAATAATTCACAAATTAACACAATTATCAACTTAATGGTCTAATTACATCCAATACATGTTAACATACAAGAAATTATCCACAATACATCAAGTTTGGAATTTTTGGCGAACTTTTGGTTTGCCGGGCTGATTCGGTGACCTCCTCGATAAGGTCCTTGGCTAGCCTAAGGTTCTCCGAAGGTTCACCGAAGTTTCCGGTGAACACCTCGGTGACAATTCCAGTGACCTGGAAAAAATGTCTGTCTTTCGGCGCCCTCTTCAGCGCGCTGAACCTGTCACTCGACGACCTATCCAGTGACTATACTGGACTGACACCCCTACAGTAAATCGGCCATAACTTGGTCGATTCTCATCAGAATCACTCCAAATTTGGTTTGGTGTGTTCCTAAGAAACTAGAGAATCCAAATACAATATAAAATAAATATTATAAAATAGTTTATTATGGTCAATGATTAAATGTTCAAACCTGTTCTGATTTCCAGATTTAGGTTCTCGGTTCTTATGCCCTACAGTCACTAAATCATTCATATCTTGGTGAATACCTATCATATTCACCTGAACCTAGTCTTGTTGAATTCTTAACGAAGAGAGGAATCCACACATACAAATTTCAGAGCAATCTGTATTCGTCGGACGTATCAAAGAACCGAAGAGTCTTGTCGACCCCCTGAAGGTGTTCGACAGACTCCTCGGGGAACCGAGTAGGTCGCCGAAAATCGCAATTGGGTCAAACTTCGTTATTTTCGGGATTTGTTGGTTTATAATACTTCTCATGCAAATATAGAACTGAATAATACATTTTAGCACGAAATTAAATCAAATAAAATCATAGATTCATGTTTTGATAAACTTTAAACAATATATCAAGAATACTCATGATGAGTTAAAGTAAAACATCATTTCAACCAAAGCTTCATGACAATGGACACTAATTCAATTTATGAAAAAATTGAACAAGTACTTACCTTAACAAGTTGCAAGAAAAAAAATGTGAGATTCCAAGCATGCGAGACCCTTCTTCCCCTTCAAGCTCCAAGTATCAAAACCCTTGTGTTTGGGATAAACAGAGAGGCCCCTTGTCTCAAAACTCCTCTCACACCTAATCTCTACCCTCCATTTCAAACCACCACATCCTAGACCATTGGATTAAAGGGTTGGTGAGAGTTGGGATTCCCACCACCAACTCTCATTCTCTCTCAATTTCAATCACACAAATAAACACACTAAATCCAAATACTCATGAATCTTAACCATCCATCAAAAACTTGATCTAAATGAATAAACACAAATTCAAACACTTAAAATGGCCCATGCTACTGTGTGCAGTACCTAGGCCTATAAGGCGTATCACGACAAATCGCAAGGTCTAAGTCAACCCTTAGGCTAACCCAAGAAAACGAAATTAAAATTTCTAATCCTTAACAAATTAAGCATAGATCACTAAAATAATTTAAGTCATTACAATGTCAACCTCCAATACCATACATAACTTAGTCCAGTCACAATCCACGTGCCTAACCTGAGCTTCTTAATCCAAGTCACAACTCTCAAGTGTCTTGATTAAGGTTTCACATCCGGTTTCATCAGGTAAAATTTGATTCCCTAAAGAATCTCATCATGGCTCCCCCAGGGTGACATATAATTAACAGAGTTCTCTCAATGCCCCCAATGACACAAGTCCTCTTAATGTCTCATCCTGCTCGCAATACATGTGTCAAGGATAGTCTGGTGACATATTGTATCCATATACTTTTAATATGGTGGTAATGTGTGTGTAAAGTGTGCATGTAGTACATAATCTCATGCCTCATGAAAAATAAATTCTATTAATTTCTCACACATGAAATATAATGTAATATGAGATGCCTACATATAAAATGTAAATAAAAAAAAAATTGTACCACCTAACACAATTCATAATCTATGTAATTCCTTCTCTTTGACATGAACCTTAAAAGCTTCTCTAGTTATAGATTTAGTCATGGGATCAATTGTCATCTACTGAGTGGGGATATATGTTAGGGATACGTCTCCATGTCCAATTCTTCTTCTAATGCAATGATAGTGAATGTCGATGTGCTTTGTTCTGCCATAGTATTTGGGGTCTTTAGCATTGGTCAATGTTGCCATACTATCACAATAGATGGTGATAGACCCTACGCTTGCTTAAAAGACTCCAAGATCCTGTAATAATCGTCTCAACCATACGACCTCCTAGACGACTGCACAACAAGATATGTACTTTGACCCCATGGTGGGCAACGCGACACAGACTTGCTTCTTGCTACTCCAACAGATGGTCCCGCCGCCTAGCAAGAATGTGTATCCTAATGTCGAATTTCGATCGTCTAAATCACTTGTTCAGTCCGCATCGATATAGCTTTATAGCTGCAAATATGCTCCTCGGAAGTAAAGCATGTAATTTACTGTCCTACGTAGGTATCGAAGAATATGTATTATGGGTTACACTGGTAACAAATGACTAAACCAACCGCGAAACCAATATCGAGTCGTGTACACATTATAGTATATATCAGACTTCCTATATAAAGAGCATAGGGAGCACGAGCCATATGTTCCTTCTCTTCCTCTATCTGTGAAAAAAATGCTAAGATGATGTGATGAAGCACCCTTTTCGACAGGAATGTCACTGGGTTTAGCAACGTGCATTATAAAACCCTCAAGAGCCTTTCTTATGTAAGTCTTATGAGATAAACAAATAATCCTCTTAGTGCGATTCCTATGAATCTTAACACCAAGCACGTAATCTACCTCACCCATATTTTTTATCTCAAAACTGAAGAAAATCACTCTTTAGTAGCGACAGTCATCTGCTTGTCAAGCCCTACTATCAATATTTAATTCTTGTTTCCTATTTAGTTTAAACATGTAAAAAAATAATTTAGAAAATCCCTAAATATTAAGGGCTTCTTACACTTCCTTGTGTAGAAGAAACCTCAATTTTAACACTGGATTCCATGCTTTGATTATTTTGAGCTTGCAAATTCATCTAATGCTTTTGAGATTGGAGTTATATTTTATACTTTGGAAGGTTTTATCCCACTTACTTTGACTTAAATCCATGAACCGAATGGTCCACATGGTGGGTCAATCAAAAAAAAGAGTACCTACCTATAACATGCAAAGACAACTCTTATTGAGCTAAACACTTCTTTGGGGCTAATTAGAGCTTTTAACCAATACAAGCCGCGGTTGGGATTGCAATTAGGAAAACACCCTTGAAACTTTGCGTCATGTCATATTACAACAAGAACCACTAAAAAGGTCTTTCTAATGATATCCAATCCATAACTAAATATACTGTTATTATTTAATGATTTTTTTTTTCGGGTATGATGTCATATCCACTGACTCAGAATTTATATATTCGTAATAACAGAACAAACATTTAATCCAATAATAAAAAAAAAAGAAACTGTTCTGATGAACAAACAAAATCTCCTTATAAAAATGGGGTGAGGATCTAGATCTGGATCACAGGAGGACCCCATTAAGAAAGGTCACTTATTAATTTAAAAACTGGAGAAATGAATGAACTCTAAGGAATTCACAAGCAGTATAATTTGCAGGCTCCCTAAAACAAGTCAGAGGAGGTTTATTGTGATCGGGATCACAGAAGATCCTCAAGTCAGAAAAGTGCGTCTCTGTCTCAATAACGGCAACGCATCATTTTGGAACAACCACGGCTGTAACGGTTGACAGGGCCACGATGTTCTTTCTTAGATTTATTATAGCAACCTGGAGGGGGCTTATCCTTACCAGCTGTTTTGCATCGATCCATGTTTACGTGCTTGCTGCTTGCTTCACTTAAGAATACCATACCCAACAAAGCTATGCACAACAGCAACACCATCTTCATGTTGATTTTAAGAGCCATTGCTCTTAGAGAACTTGTATTGATGGTAGAAGAGTTTTGGGATTGGAGCTTATATATATATGGAAACGAAGAATGATCTGTCATGACTTGTGGTTGGAGAGAGATTCAGTTGTGAATGGTGAAGGAAAGAGTGCTGTTAATATTAAACGGATGAGTAGGTTTACTATTTGAGTTTGTTTTAAAAGCCTCTTTATATCATTTTTTTCAAGTAATACCACCCAACGCAACCGTACTGTGAGCACAGGGCCAACCATTCTTTCACCTTCTACTAAAAAATAGTGTCTCGCCGCAAACAGCGGCATACATGGTTTCAAGGATCGGATCGGCCTGGACCGGTCCGATCCGAAGCCACGATACAATTATTGTATCAAGTGGCTTTGGATCGGATTGGTCTAACCGATACCGATTTGGACCCGTCCAATGTTTGGATCAGCCAATCTAACCGATTTCCATTTTTTTTTTAAATTTATAAAATAAAGGTTCTCCTGGTATTGACCTAGATGGGTCCATACTGACCGGTATCGCCGTTCTGGCTACTGGTATTGCCGATCCGGCCAATTCAATTTTTTTATTTTACTTTTTTTTTAAATAAAGATTCAACTTTTGAATCGGACCTGGATTGGCCAATATAGTATTGCCGATCCAGATCAGGATCGGCCAGACTGGTATAATCCAGGATCCCGAGAATTAAAACCTTGGCGGCATATGCCTATTTTCGGATTGTGTGCTCGCCATGGACAGCGGTATTTGCCTATTTTTGGAGGATCCGTCATTTTGATTGTCCCTATAAAAATACAGAAGAAAAAAGAAAAAAGGAAAGAGTAATGCTACCCACCGATGTTTGGGAATTTTTTTCTAAATTTACTCAAAATAGTTCCCTTTCGTATTTTCGTTTGTGAGCATGTTGTAGAGATGGCAATGGGATGGGTTTTGACTAACCCGAGTCCTCCTTATATTAAACCCATTCCTAATCTAATTGGGTCGATATCTAAGGCTGTCAATGATCAGATCATGGTCCGAGTTTGATCTGAATCTGATTTGAAAAAAGCGGATTTAGTAAGGGATTTCTAATCCGATGATCTAAATCAATTTGATTTTAATTGGATCAAATTCGGATATATGTGGATTCGATTCAATAAGAGTCCAATCCGATCCGATTTCATTTGTGTACATGTATAAATATATAAAATATATATTATAGATATAAATATGTATGCATATATAATATTGGGTGAGTACTGATGATAAGTCAATTTGAAAATTGATTCAATCCAATCATACTTTGACATGTGGCAATATCAACTGTGTAATTACATATCTAAGACTATATTTCGTATATTGTCAAAAAAATATATTTCAAAGAAAGCCCATTCAAGGAGAATTATTTCGAAATTAGCAGTATATTTCGAAGTTCTACTTAAGATAGGCCTTGAATCATATTCTCGGAAGAGAACTTTCGAAACATGAAAACATATTTAGGTTAGCCACCTCGAGAGGGCCAATTCGTCATCTATAGGTTAGCCACCTCGAGAGAGCCAATTCGTCATATATGTTAGTCACCTCGGGAGGGCCAATTCGTCATATAGGTTAACCACCTTGAGATGGTCAATTCGTCATATTTAGGTTAACCATCTCGAGAGGGTCAAATCGTCACAATAAATATTATTTCATTATCAGTATTTCGAAGTTATATCTCGAAACAATTATCATTATGTATTTCGAGAAAGCTTATGTATTTTGAGAAAGCATCTCGAAATAACCAAGTTATTATATCAAAATCATTAATATTCTGAAATGCCTTTTGGGATAATCATATGACTTTAAATTACTCTTCGAAATAATCACTCGAAATAGACATTATGACACTTCGAAGTCATAATGTCATGAATTGTATTTTGTTAAGAGAATATTCTCTGACATTCAATCACTCTTCGAAGATTCTGATCTCGAAGTAGTTTATTCAACATAGGGGGAAATAAACATTAGACTTACAAGAGTAGAGGGCCAGAAAGATAATTCCTATCAAGACTCTCGAAGAGCAAGACTCTCAAAGATCTTGTAGCATTAAAGAACTTGAATCAATACAAAACAGTAACATATCACCACTTTTATAGCGTCATGTTCATTAACTTAACCGAACGTTATTAAAGTATTTATTGAAACGTTACATATCGAATTAGACGATTTAGATATTGAATATTCAAATCAAAACGCTTGTTCAGCCAAACGTTTTCAATTTGTTCATGAAACGTTGCAAACGGTTAAAGAATGAATCTGAGGCTATAAAAGGAGGTTGAGACATCAGAAAGAGACGGCTAGAGAATTCTCTGAATATTGGATATTCTCTAAGAATTTGCAGAGCATTTGTCTTAGAAGTCCTCTTTCGGAAATCAAGAAGTTCTATGTTGTCTTTCTATACGTTCCTAACTGATCTTACCTATTTCTCCCTTTGTTTAAACTTCAAACAAAATGAAACCTTTCGTTGGAACGGTCTTTCTTTGATTTAGGCCAGCGAAAGCAAGTATTCGAATCCTTTGATTGCTCAAATCTCCATAGTAAATTGACATTTAGTCATTTACCTGTCTGTGCATAACCAGTACAAGTATTAAACAAACAATTAAAAATAAGTCATTAATGCAGGATACTTTTAAAAAATTAAAAAATTGATCGAATTATATATTTCTTTTTATCTGATTTTTTATAACTATAAAATAGGTGTACAAAAAAATCCGATAATTATTCGAATCGATTCGATCCAAAACTAATCGGATTTAGTAAGGGATTTATGAACCGGTGATTCAATAAAGTATGATCCGATTCAATTAGATTTTTAATCAAATCAAATTTGGATATGCCCTGGTTCAGTCCGAATCCGATCCGCTGACAGGCCTATCGACATCTAAGGTTGGATCTGGTTGATTCGGTTGTAATATATATTATAAATAATATTATTTTTAAGCTATATAGGGTAAATTACACTTTTACCCCTGAGCTTTGTGAAACTACATTGACCCCTTTATTTGAAAACTCAAGGGGATCATGGACTGATTACCCCCACTGGTAGTGGGGGTGGGGTGGGGTGGTAGTGGAGTGGTGGTGGTAGCAGTGGGGTGGTGGTGGTGATGAGGTGGGGGTGGTGGATTTGAGCTGAGTAATTTTATATTTTAATAGGGGTAAATCAGTTCATGACCCCCTTGAGGTTTCATATAAAGAGGGTCAATGTAGTTTCAAAAATCTTAGGGGGTCTAAGTGCAAGTGGTACAAACCTCAAGGGTGAAAATGTAATTTACCCATATATATATATATATATATAGTTGAATGGCAATGGGGTAGTTTAGGATTGGACTATATATATATAGTTGAATGGCAATGGGGTAGGTTAGGATTGGACTACACCAAGAACCTGAAGGTTGTAGATGAACTTGGACCAATTATCTTGATGCACACAAATCCGGATCTGTAGCAGAAGATTTTTATTAAACTGGAAAACGTCTTACGTTAGAATATGTGATTACTAAAACCACATATAATATTCCGACACTCAAAATGATCAAATCTTTGTTTGGAAATCTAAGTAGCAAAACCAAATTTCAAGAGGAAGAAGAGAAGATGAGAGAGGATAGATTCTCTAGGGTGGAAACACCAAAACGTGGAGATTAAATTAGAGATGAAGAGTCTCCAAAAGAGACTCAACTCTACTCTTATCTTGAACTCTCTCCTAATCCAATTAAGAGATAGAGTCAAAATCACACTTCATCTCACACCAACACTACTCTCTCTCTCTCTCTCTCTCTCTCTCTCTCTCTCTCTCTCTCTCTCTCATTATTATTCTCACACCAACACTACTCTCTCTCTCTCATTATTATTGTAACGACCAAATTAATAACAATGTAACAGTCAATTTAATGCACAACTCATTGATTTCCAACTCACAAGATAGCACCTTGTCATCGCTTGACATCGTCGATTCATAAGTCGGCATGCTGAGATTTGGTCCTATTGCCGACGATATCCGCGCCTGTGGCCACCACACCTTAAGGACCGCCGAAGACCCCTTCTGACGGGCTGATCTCCTCACTGACGAACACTTGCAAATATCATACATGTAAACAGTCACTTAATCAATTATATATAAATTGATCACATCGTGCCAAACACGACTCAATTGGTCATCTCATTTCATGTCAGGGATCCGAACATACAAAAATTGGGTGTTTTAGGACCTTCGGGAGCATTGGGGAGGGGGGAAATGGCCCTGGCAAATAGGGATACCCATAGAAAAACCGTGTTGGCGGTGCCCACCCTTGCCAGCATGCTGTGGCACCCCTAGGCTCCTAGGCCAAGTGCCCACCCATGCTGGGGTGTACGTTGAGATCAATCTCAACTCGACAGAGCACTTGTTAGATTTGTCATTTCTTTCATTTTAACTCTTTTGGGCAAAATGCCCATCCCGGTTCTTCTCATGGCATTTGCCAACATTTTTTGAACATCAGATGTGCTCGTCAAAGTCTCAACTTGTCCGTCAAGGATGCTAAAGAACTCCAATCTAGGCAAATTCTCAAAAATTGTTAATATCTCAAATCTCATTTTTATGTCAATCTCAGTCCAATGGGTAATGATGTGACACAAGACCTGACACATGACCTTATTATGCTAACATGGCATTCTTGATATCATTGGTACCGTCGCTGAAATATATCACAAGAGATGAGATTTTGCTCAACTAGAGGGAAAACAAACTCCGGAGCAGAAGAACATGAGTTAAAACCAAATTTCTAAATGAAAAGAGAAGAAATTAAGATGACAATGATGCATCAGATTGCGGAATCAAAATGTAATAATCTCAAAACTCGTAAAACTTGAACATCAATGTGGATCTCTCCACCGTATGCTTTACATGGAAAGAGAGTGAAGGTGACCAAAACAACGACCAATTTTATTCAGTAACTGTGAATACAGAAAGAAATTTCTTTTTTTCATTAGGAAAGATGACTGAATAACTTCAATTGAAAACGTAAAGCAAAAAAAAAAAACTGCAAACTGCTACCAGTGACGATCACAAAAAATGGTAACTTAGTCCTTGTATTTCATCTCTGACATTTTGAAACCGGGCATGTCAAAAGAGGAGGAAAATTTCTCAACTGCAGCCTTGAGGTTCTCAATGTCCTTGTTCTCAACTAGACCCTTGTTGAAGTCCTTCAAGAGTTTCCCATGCTCCTTTTGGATGTTCAAGGTGAGGGTAACGGCCTGGTGGAGGAACTCAGCAATCTCCTCAAAGTCCTTCTCCAGCAAGCCTCTAGAAGTCATGGCGGGAGTACCTGCCAGCAGATCACCCCCATCATTCATTATGTCAAAATACAGTAATACTTTCTTGTAAAAACAGCACCCATATCGATAGAGAGAGAGAGAGAGAGAGAGAGAGAGAGAGAGATAATTCTCTTGAGACGAAGCGTGGCTTCTCGGATTACCATGACAAAGCACTCCACTCAAGTCAGAAGGGGGTGAGATGGGGACATTATTACTCAGTATAACTCAATGGACTATTGACCTTACCACTAAAATATCATTGATGCCATAATAAGCCCATAGTGTTAAGGATCGGCCGATCCAGATATATGCTTAAATTCTCTGACTCGGTTTCGGACGAGTCAGATTGGACAATCCATATTGGATCTTCCGATTTGACTCAAAAATTTTATGATTTTTGAAAATAAAAAATAAAAAATTGGGCCATGTTTCAATCGGCCGATCCCGAGTTGGATCGGTGATCCAACTCTATATCGGATCGGAACGATCCTTGATCCGATACCGAGTTTAAACACTATGAATAAGCCAAACTGAAGTCTACAATTTTGGTTATGTGATTGCATAAGCTAGAAACATGGCCAGTGGGTCACAACTCACAACCCCATTCCATGAATGTCTATGCAACTTACAAATGTGAGTGTAGGACTTCAGTTAATAGAAACAATAGCATATACAAAAATATAGTTCTTACCAATTCGAACACCTCCAGGAGCCAAAGCACTGCTATCACCGAAAACAGCATTCTTGTTCACAGTTATGTTGCATAGGTCGCAAAGCTTCTCAACTTTATTGCCTGCAAAAACAGTATCGTATGTAAAAAGCTGTATCAATGCCCATGAACATCAAATGCATGAAATTGAGAGAGTGGATCTGTTTACCGGTCAAGCCAAGAGGTCTAAGATCCCAAAGAACAAGGTGGTTTTCTGTCCCACCCGTCACCAGTTTGTAACCCTTACTCATCAGGTAGTTTCCGAGGGCAACAGCATTAGCCTTGACTTGCTTAGCATAAGCCTTGAACCCTGGAGACATGGCCTGCTTCAATGCAACCGCCAATGCACCAATCTGGTGATTATGGGGACCGCCTTGGAGGGATGGGAAAACAGCAAAGTTGATCTTGTCTTCAAAGTCATACACAGCATCCTCTGGCTGGCCCTTCTTGACTGGCTTAGGGCCTTTCCTGTAGAAGATCATACCAGCCCTTGGCCCCCTCAGGCTTTTATGGGTTGTGGTTGTGACAATGTCGCAGTACTCAAATGGATTCGCAGCTTCCTACAGAAGAAACCATGATAAACAAATCTTGAGAGCCCCAACTTTACGAGGTCAAAATGATACAGTTGAAACACAGTAGAGATGAAATTGATGTGTTAAGCAAAGATCCACTATTCGAAAGGATTAGTGAAATAAAATTTTCAGCATACCTATAACCCACATTATTAGATGGTGTAGTACATTATATAGTCCTGCAATGCTTACCGCTAACATCCATAGTGTTTGAACTCGGGGATCGGATCGGGATCGTTCCCAGCTAATCCCGAGTTGGATTGGTGAACCGTATCAAGATTGACCGAGTCAAACAATGAATCAAAAGAACAAAAAAATAATTATGTGTCTTGGCTGATTTGTTTTGACATGGCCAAGTTGGATTGGACGATCCCGAGTTGGATCAGACGATCCAAACGAGTCTGACCGACATATGTATCATGTTTCAGACCAAACCAATCCCGAGTTGTATCAGACAATCCAACTCTAGGCTGGTCCTTTACACCGTGCCAACATCCCTTTTTCTAATTAAAAATAACTAGCTGCACTTTTTAGGTCTGAGCTTCAGATTGTAATAGGACTTCACATTCTTGGAAGATTGTAAAGAAACAACCACCAAATGGCAGATTCATTCATCCACCTACGTTCGCTTGCTCGAAAAACTGGTCTCTTAGCCACCACTTTTCTAGTAGACCTTAAGTTCCATCCCTAAATTTGGACTCGCTATTCGCAATCAAACACAATTTAACAAAACCCCAATCGATCAAATAAGTCTGTATACCGCTCCAACATACAGATATGATGCCGCATTCCTTAAAATCGTTCAATTAACCACCTTGAAAAAGCTTTTAGAAGCCTATGTAGCTGGACTCTAAGAACAAGCTACCAACTGCATAACGCTATACAGATGCATAAACAAGGGCATTACATGCAAACTTCATTGGAATTCTGATCAGAAGATCTCCAACTGCATAATTATAATTAGACCATCGAGCTATCAGATCACTATAACCCAGATAAAGATCTTCAGAAACAAACCTAGATCTAGATAATCACAAATCAAGGAAATTTCTCAATACCCAATTCCATTCAAGAAATCACTCTGATTAAAACAAAAAGAAAAACCCAGAAAACAGAACCATTTTCAGATAAAAACAAGAGCTTTACAGACAAATCACGTACCTGAGCAGCAACAAGACCGCTAATGTGAGCCATGTCGCAGAGCAAAAGCGCACCACACTTGTCCGCAACAGACCTGAACTTCGCGTAATCCCAATCTCTCGGATAAGCACTTCCGCCACAAATTATCATCTTGGGTCTGAAATCCATGGCTTTCTCCTCCAACTTATTGTAATCAATATACCCAGTTGTCGAATTCACCTTATACGGCAAGCTCTCGAAGTAGATCGAAGTTGCAGAGATCTTCTTCCCTCCAGAGGTATAATACCCATGAGTTAAATGCCCACCAGATGGGAGATCCAGACCCATGATGCGGTCATGAGGGTTGAGAAGAGCTGTGTACGCAGCAAAGTTCGCTGGACTGCCGGAGTAGGGTTGAACGTTGACACCCCAGTTGGCGGGATCGAGATGGTAGGCTTGGAGCGCTCGAGATCGGCAGAGATTCTCGATCTGGTCGATGAATTCGTTCCCGCCATAGTAACGGTTTCCGGGCATTCCCTCGGAGTACTTGTTGGTTAAAGCGCTACCGAGAGCTTCGATGACAGCGAAGGAGGTGAAGTTCTCGGAAGCGATTAACTCGATTCCTCGGCATTGTCTGCGCTTCTCCTTCTCGATCAGATCGTAGATCTCATCGTCGACGGTTTGCAGAGAAGAGTTTCCCCACTCGTTAACGGGATCCATCGATGAACGGAGGGGCAAAATGCTAAGAAACAGATTGGGAGAGCAAAGAGAGGGGGAAAGCTCTTGCGAGGGAATGGCAAGAAATGGAGAAGGAAGGTTGCAGTTTTAAAGAGAATCGTTTGTGTGCTTTGAATTACAATTTTACCCTTTTACTTGAGTTAAGTGATTTGGTGTGTTATTAGGTATTGGTGAATCCATTGCCGTCTGATTCTTGATCTTTGGATTTGGACGGTTGATATTGTTTTGATTTCAAAGATCCATCTGAACGAGAATACATACAAGTATCTCCTTTTTGGGTAGGTGAGTTAGGTTTTAAGAAACTGGTTAATTGCAGAAAAACATGTTAAGCACAAACATGTATATACGTTTAATATTCTTAATATATGTGTGTGTGTGCAGGTTTATTAAGAATTAAATATATAATTATTTATGATATTTTAAAAATATAATAACTATATAAATTATTAAAAAAAATTCTATTCGAATATACCTTCTTCCTTATAGCTATGAAATATTTTTTTTAATATATCTTATTATAATTCAAATTCAAATAAAAAACTAATCGAATCTCATAAAAAAATTATAATCCAATGATCACTAAATTATGATTTGATTTGATCTGAACTATTAATCAAATCAAATTTAATTATACCATGTTTGGATCCAAATATCATCCATTGACTATGACAATATTTGTCTTGGAAGAGAGGGATGGAAAATACGTTTTAGATTAACAGATTTTAGAACTTTTATTATAATTTTATTGAATAACGCGTTTTGGAGGTGGAGATGGAGGTGATGTGGCATCATATTGTACAGGGAAAATAAGAGTTGGTGTGGTCAGTGGTGGTTGTTGTGAGGGGGCATTAACGACAATTTAGCAACGCCATACCTTCATGTGACGCCGACATCGATAGCTTACTGGAAGTTACCGGTGATCGAAAAATTGTGGGTGGGTAAACGTTAAATCAGGCAAAGGTGAAGATTTAAACGCCACACCAAGTCAAATTGATTGTAATAATACGAAAAATTAGTATAAGCGTTGACCTCATAACTAACATTTAGGTTTGACTTTGATTTATTGGTGTTTGTAACAAGTTGGTATCGATGATCCGGTGACCTAATTAAATAGCTATATGTCTCCTATTTGGTGACCTAATTAAATAGCCATATGTCACCTATTTGATCACGTTTTACTTACTTAACATGTTTGTCACCTGCTAGACTTATAGACCATAGGTCGAATGAGTCACTCAACTCGATTTGATTCGGTTTAATCGGTCCAACCCAGTCCAATCAGTTTGACCCGACTATTGTGAGTTATATACATACATAAGATATTATTTCATAAGTTATCACTATGTGACTCACCTTCCACATGGTGCATTCTCATTCAAGACTTACAGCACAAGTCTACTTGGAATTCAAGTAACTTGAATGCCAAGTCTACTTGGAGGTCAAATAAGACAATGCTATAAAATGACTACTTCATGACAAAATAAATGAGAAGATCTGAACATCAAAACGATGGAATCCGAAAATCACGAGACGACAAGGAGAATTGAAGGATTAGAAGAAAGAGAGAGAATGCTACTTGCTCATGCTTGAGATTTCTATACATTAGAATGACTCATTTACTTCCTCTTATCTCTCCATCTCTTTCTCTCATTCCTTCTTTCTTATTTCCTTCTTCATCTCCATATGATTGGGGTGTCACCGTATTTCATGTACTTCTAAATAGCAAAAAAGACCTCTACGGGGCGACCCCTGTGGACTAGGCATATTGCCGAACCACGTAAAAATTCTGCGTACTTCTATGTTGGTTCTCCCCATATTCTCTTTTCTTTTTACATACGTTTGTCGAGCACAGGCGTAGCACCTTCCAAACGGTCACGCGACGGTTTAGGCGGATGGTTGGGACGTCCCACGTGTCCAAATAAGACCTTAACCAACTCCGGACAGTGTGGAAACAACCGACACACGACGTCGTCACATGCTATCGCTATTTACGCCCCTTTAAGCAGCTCAATCCCGATTAGCGGCTTAAAGCAGGTGAAACAGCTTAATTTTCGCATCAACATTTTGGCGACTTCGCTAAGGACGTTTTTTCTACGTACTTCGACCAACACGGCTCATATTACAAGCCTTCTAAGAAGTATGACTAGCTTTGTAGTTCTTTCCTTATTTGTGCCCTCTAGGTCGAAGACCCTTAGAACTATGATGCGCACAAAGAATAATCGATTATCACAATTGCCATGTTTTAGGGGATGAATTCACATTAGTGGAACATTATTCGATATGAGATTAGATCTAGTGTGGGACATACAATATTCGAATGCCAAACAACATGCATATTGCATTTCATATGATTGTTGATATTATTGTTATTATCTTGTGTATGATACACTTGATATAATTAATCATATAGATTTAGGCATTGTAGACTTATGAATTATGACCATTGATATCCTTAGGATACAAACCAAGGTGAGATTTGGTGAGAGAATAAACATTGATTGGTTGTTGTCCACATACCATCATTATTGCATAATTTTTCCAGATTTATCATCATTATTATATACTTTATAGATTCAGCGCTATTATCATATTTATTATATAATTTTTCTTATAACTTTGGAATATGAGTAAATACCTTGTTATGAGGGTCTTCTCATCCAAGCTTTCAACTTAGTGTGTTTTATGACATATTTTTAGGTATTAAAGGATGATTAATATTAAAGGGAGAGCTACGGGAATAAAGGGAACTTAAAGATAGAAGTTAGATTGTTGGGTTTTATGTATTTAGAATGTACTTTATTTCAGTATATTAAATTAGAATAGATTGTAGCTTTTATTTAAATATTTATTAAAATTATTGTATTATTACTTCCGCTTATGTTTCTATATTGTTTTCCACTCCCATTGTGTTAGGGTGAGAGTTACATTCCAACCTTGGTTGGAAGGATCTAACCTCAAAGTGTAATTCATCACATAGTCCACTGATGAAATAACCCTTGAGTTGTTCATCACTCCAGTCATGGGCTCGACATGCCAATCATTCAAACTCTGTTTGATGTTCTTGCATTGTTCCTTGTTGACGAAGTTTAGACAATGATCCATGGAAATCATCGTAAATTGAAGGGCCAAAGCGGTTCATGATTGCATCGACAAAATCCGCCCAAGTGATGCCTGCATTCTTAGATTCGTACCAGACCATCCATGGTGTGGCATCTCCTTCAAGATGAAATGATGCTATGCCCACCCTTTTGTCATCAGGAATCTGATGGTAACGAAAGTACCTTTCCGCTCGTGAGATCCAATCCAAGGAGGTAGTTCCGTTAAACTTAGGAAAGTCTAATTTCAACGATCGTGGAATCATTGGTGGGTTGTTTGTCCTTGAAAAAAATTCTGGTGGGAGGCTGAGGTTGATCCTTCTTCTTCCGGTCGTAAAGTTTTCGGTGCCTCAGCATGTGATCGTCTAAGTTCTTCCATCATGGTTCGTTGGAACTTGGCTTGCTTATCTGCCATTGCTCGTAGGGATTCTTGCAACTCCTTGATTTGTGAGATAGTTACCTCCTTGTATATCCGGAGGTTGGACTCACCGCTTGACAGTTCCTGATTAGTACCGTTATGTCTCATCATTCTCAGAACGTAGCTCTGATACCAATTGTTAGGATCAAACCTAAGCTCAAGAAAGATAAAGACTAGTTAACGAGATTGCTGGCTCGTTACCACTAAAAGATCACTTTCACATTCAAATCTTGATAACTTCTCCTATTACACCAGCCTTATTTATCTTAGATAGCATCCTTAAATCAATGAACTAATTACTCAACCGTTACACATTATCAAAGGTAATTACTCAACATTTACAATCAAAGGTAGAAATTCAAATAAGGAAATAACTAGAAGGGAAGCGATTCTTTTTATTAAGGAGTGGATGATGCCTGAATGATTTAGGATAGTCTTTTGTTAGGTAACGTATCCTAACGATTTGTAAGAAAGAAAACCATATTTGTGGCTTTGAATATATCGAATCAAATTTCTTCTATTTCAATTTCTTTTTTGGTACCTGTTTATAAAATGTTTAGCGGGTAGATATATGCATCCTGAGTAGATTGAGATATATTTGTGGAACAAACTTGAACCCTTTTGAGATATCTATTATCTGTTACGTGCCTAATGTTTGGAGGTTTGTGATTCTCTTGTTATTTTGTTCGGTGTTTGATGGAATTAGGGTTTAATTTCTGAGCTAGGGTTTCGGTTCCGATTGTGGGTGGAATTTTGTTAATGGAGCTTCACGTTGGTAAAAAGTTCTGACTTGGTCGTAAGATCAGTAGCAGATCGTTTGGAGAGATCTGTCTTGGTTAACGACAGATAAATTGACTTTTTTTTTCTTTTCCTTTTGTAGGTACTAATATTCAAACGAATGAAGAGGTTGCCGTCAAGCTTGTGAGTAGTTACTTCCTGTTTTGCTTATGGATTTTTTTTTTCTGTTCTTATAATTAATTTGGTATTTCTAACCTCGTTATTTAAGTAGTTCATCTCTTATTTTACAAATTTTTATTTCAGCTCTGGTCAGACGAATGAAGAGGTTGCCATCAAGTTTGTAGAAAATAATGTCATTTTTTTTAAATGGGGAATTGTCGGCAGTCTTAGACCGCCGTGAAAACCACCATTAATGGTATTAACGGCAAGGCCATCATTGGGGGTCAGGTGGACCGCCGACAAAGGAATTCTCAGCAGTCCTCTGACCTTTCTCGGCAGTTTCGGACCGTCATGAAAGGCTCTGTATTTTGTAGTATGGGTTCGCGTATCGTGTTGGGCAGCCCGCGACCCATGCCCAAGCACAACACGCTGGGCTCCAACCCTAGGCCCTACATGGGCACGACTCCTAGAAGCCGTGCCCACGGGCAGCACGACCCATTAAAATGCCTATGTACAAGGCATGCACATTATGGTGATACCGATCTTGAGATGGCCTAGCCATAGGGGTGATGTCCTTGGGTTAAAATATTGTTATGCATTGTGTGTGTGTGTGTGTGTGTGTTGACACGAAGCCATGGTAGGGTTCATGGAGGGTATGTAGATACTCCTGGTCTTGGATCCTTTGGTTTGAGTCCCTAAAGGTTGTAAAATAGATTGGGCAATTCAGACCCGTGGGTTGAAAGCCCCTAGAGCCATGAGGTACACATGGAGCGCTAGAGATAATCTCATCCAGCTGGCTACTATAAAATGGATGTAAGAGGCATGGTTCCCTGCCTTAAAATGAAGGAATCAAAGGATTGGCTACTGGTAGGTATCTGCGAGTCCAGTCGATTTGACATGGCTTTTCTAGGGGTTCGATATTTCTTACACATCATATATCATTTTCATATTATTTGCATACAAATTATATACTTTATTCATCATGTCATTATATTATTCTCGGTTCATGTCATGTTTGTTTATTTATTACGATCCATGTGGACTGATTGCTAGATGATAACCCTATCATTTGTCTTGTGTGCATAGTCATAAGGGTTTTGTACTTACTAGCTTTCACGAGCCCACGCGTTTTATGTGAAATATTTCATAAAAGCAGCATTAGGGCTATTCTGATGGTGGCATGAGTTTTAGGAGGATGCTTGGACTCAAGCTGGATTTATCATTTAATTTCTTGTATTTATTTCCTGTAGAGTAGGGGTTTATTTTCAGATTTGGATTTGACTTTCCTTGGTAAAAAGGAAGGGATTATCGTTAACATTTATTTGATGTTGATTTTTAAAGACTTCAGTTGATTTTGGACAATAATAAGGTTTTATTTGATTTTTATTGCATTTGAGCATGATTAGTTGATGTATCATTGGCCTATACTCGGGATCAGTATAGGAGGTCGCACCTTAGGATTCGTATCACATCTTGAGATCAGTGATATTGGATTCGGGGTGTGACATCGACGGCACATATCTTTATAATATCATTTGCAGAAAATCCCGTCATGCCACTTTATTAATCCTCTTGGGGGATGATATGCAACTCGAAGAATAACAAATAAGGTTAAACTTAATTTATAAGAAGAGGAACATTCGTCTTGCCAATATACTCGAATAGTGCACCAAATGAGTTGCCATTGAGTACATCTCATCTGTCTATAAGAAAATAATAAGCAGTCGTCACTCCATTTGTGTCTACTATGCCTTGAATTCCACGCATCTAATTGGGATAACCTCATGGTAACAAAGGCACAGTATCATAATTTAGATTTTTTAATACACGTTAAAGAATAAGTAATGCATGCTTTTGGCTAACCTTAATGTTCTCTCCTCCCAAAAAATGACTAAGTTGGGTTTTTCCTCTCTGTATAAAGTTACACTATCGGCAAAAGGGAGTTTAATGTTTTTTGGAAAAGAAGGGAGTTTAATGTTGATGGTCATTTTTGAAAAGCATGCCATATCATCAAAGGTGATAATGTGACAGTACTTTTTGTCATGTCAACATCTCTGTCATCGCCCAATTGGCATAAGTGGCACTTACTAGTTTTGACCATTTTGGTTCAATCCGGAGCTTTTGGCATAGTTACGCTGGAGCATTGGACCATTGACCAGATTACCGGACCATTGGCCAAACCATTGGACAGGAAATCATGTTGTGCTAGAAGATTTTGGCTTGAAGTGAAAGCCTACTAAAAATTGTCTCAAAAGAACTCAAAACCCAAAAATTCGCACACACCCACTATCAAGGATGTAGTGACCAAATTGTAGAACCACAGGACGGGAGTCCGGGGGGCACCCACCCCTTGGGTTGCCAAAATTTTTGGCATAAACTTTTATTTACGTCGGGAGCTCCCGGGACCTGATTCGAGTGAGGTTCGAGCCCAAAATTTCCAATCTACTATTTTTCAACGTGCTCTATCTCGTGGAGTGGTTATGCAGAAATTCTGAGGCCTAGAACTTACCAATTAGAAATACTTTCTTTACGCCAAGAGACAGTTGTTCAACTAAAAGACAACAGTTAAGCCAAAAGAGCCCGGAGGCACAGGTGCTCGGCGTAAGTGTGTGGCATGATATAAAATATTCTAAAAGGGATATTGCTTGAAATTAAATCATCTTGACAACTGATTTTGTTAGTGAATATTGATTAAATGTAATATTATTTGATATTAAATTTACGAGAGAGGGGATCTCTATAATGGGTGAAAGCCTGCTTCTAGGGGTGTATGTGGATCTTAAGGTGTGGTGACCAAGAACATGGGTGTTGTTGGCAGCAGGTTTTGAGTCTAACGTGCTGACCAAGGAGCAGACAAACGACAATCAAGTGAGTTTCTGGGATATCGAATCGGCACGCCAAAGTTTCTGGTGGATCAAATCGACACACCAAAAAGTGAAGAGTCGTATTAACTTGACTGGTCAAAGTATTCCATTAATATGAATTAAGTGCCTTCTCCCATTATGGTGGGCGTGACAATAGAATAAAGACAAAATTAAATCATTTTTCCCATTATGATGGAAAATATAAAAGAAAGTAACTCCTCTAATTATGGGAAAAGAGTTACAAAGTGAAGAATGACTAGGATGGTGACAAATGTCACCATCCTATGGCTTGCCCATGCCTATATAAAGCCATGGATGACTAAATCATGGACACAAGATACTGCACTATTGCACACATACTTGAGCACAGACTTTGACAGGGAGAAAGCAGTAGAAAAGCCCAGCCCATTCAACTCCTTAAAACCCAAGTATTAAGAAGAGGGGAACTGGCACCTTATAATCAGCACAGACGAGGCAAAGCCAAGCAATGTGGGACACATCCAACACGCCCCCCTGGACCACAACAGCTGGACAGCACTGGACAACAAACAAGTAGAAAAGCCCAGGCCCATTCAACTCCTTAAAACCACTCAGGTATTAAGAAGAGGGGAACTGGCACCTTATAACTAGCACAGACGGGGCAAAGCCAGGCGATGTGGGACACATCCAACAAAAGTTTTCCTTCAGATAGCTTTTCTGCCTTGAACCCCTCAGCTTGGAGACTTAGAAAGACTTGGAGATTTTCTCTACAATCTCTAAGAAACTACTAGGAGTTATTCACTATCTATACTTGTTTGTGCATTTTCTATGGACGGCTTCTTATCATTGCCTACCTACCACACCGTATTGACTTGGTCTACACGTGGATCTACCTTCTCTATCATTTTTTCTTGTCTATGAACACGCAGGTCGATACTTTACTATGTGTACTACCATGCCTAAAAAGATACCTACATTTGGCCAATGGGTGTGACCTACAAGGGATTTTGTCTACCAAAGTAGTGTTCAAAAACTTGGATAGGTTGGTGAGTCAAAAGTCAATAACCTATCTGAGTTATGTTGGATAGGCTTAGGTATATTTAAAAACTTGGAAAGGCTTAGGTAACTTTTAAATACTCCAATTATATAAGTAATAAGTGTTGAAAACTTGGTAATCTTGTCTATGATTTTGACTAAATTAATCGATTCTCAAGTAAATTCGTTGAGTTACCAGGAAAATCAAGCCGATTCACTTAGGTTGTGCTTGATTAGCTAGAATCTGTAGAAAAAAAAAACTTTCCAACGAAAATGTATGTTTGGTTCATTGAAAAGTGTAAGCCCATTGAAAAGTACATTTTTAAAAATATTATATTTTAGTGAAAATTTCCTCTAACTTTTCCTTTTAAAAAAAATGAAGAAAATGATGAAAAGGAAAGTAAAGTGCTCTTTTACTTTGCTTTATAGCCTTCTTAAATCAACCAAACACTCCTAATGAAAATCACGTTTTAAAGTACTGAGAAAATAAAACAGGTTAAGCAAAAATTGTTAGAAATAAAGGATATTCTTGTAATACCATTGTTTTTGTCTTTGGGTATAAAACCCAACTTATGTACACTTAGTCAGTTAATAAAATATTATTTTTCTACTAATTTGGTATCAAAGCCTAAGCCTAACCCACCCTCCATCATCACCGCCACCACCTTCTTGTTCGCGCGTCTCCACCATCGCTACCGTCTACCGTCACCGCCACTAGCTTCGGCATCTTCTTTCTCTCTTGCGCACGACACCACCAGCCCCGCCCTCTTATCTCTTCTCTCTCTCGCGCGCAACGCCACCAACCCCTCTTCTTCTTTCTCTCTCCCGTGTGACACCACCAGCCCCGCCCTCTTCTCTCTCTCGCGCCCGACACCTCCTTTTCTTCTTCTCTAGTCGTCTTTCCTTTGTTTTCCTTTGTACAGGAACACGACAAAACCAGAAACTTTAAGTTACAAATATATATATATATATATATATAAGTCCCGTTTGGCTGGAGCCACACCCAAATCTGAAGTCGAGCACCTGCCAGCCTTGCACTGCTTCTTGTTGGCACCCCTATTCTGAGCAAACATAGGGTTTTATCTCTTGTGTGGATTCCTGTGGTTTGAGGAACCACAATTTAGTCACTTTGTGACATGTTGATGATCTATAAGGTTTTTGCAACCTTCTTTTTCCCTTTTTTTTTCTCTCCGTTGGATTGTTGGTTTGTTGTTTGGATTCTCTATGGCAGAATCTTCTAGTGCCCGTTCTGATTTGGAACCTCTTGTGTCCAGTGGAAGAGTTACTAGCGTCCTGTTGAATGGACACAATTTTGTAGCATGGTCCTGGTCCTTGAAACTGTTTATTGGTGGCCGCTGTAAGTCTGCTTGGTTTTTAGGAAAAGCTCCACGTCTAGCTGATGATGATCCAAAGGCAGATCAATGGGATATTGACAACTGCCTAATCTTGAGTTGGATATACGGATCTATGGAGCCACATATTTTTAATATGTTCATGTATCACGAGACTGTTGATAGTCTCTGGAAGGCCTTAACTGCGATGTATGCTCATTCCCGGAATGATGCTCGGTACTTTGAGTTGTTTCAGGAGGTCGCTCATGCCACTCAGGAGAGCCTTGGTTTTACCATGTCTTAGTTTTTTGGGTATTTACAGACTTGTTGGCATGAGATGGCTCAGTACGATCCAGTCAATGACTTTGGGTCGATGGCATCTGTGGCTGTCAAGAAGTTGGATCGCCTTCACACTTATTCATTTGTTATGGGGCTTAAGCCTGAGTTTTAGTATCTCCGCACCTAGATACTAAACTTGACTCCGGTCCCATCCTTGATGGATGTTTTTGCTATGATAAACCAGAAGGAGCTTTGATGCCTTATTTGTACTTCTACCTCCATACCTCCCATTGGTGAGGTGTCTGATCAGATGACTTTTGCTACTTCTTCTGGTCCATCTAGTGCTCGGCCTTCTGATGGAAGGAAGGTCTATCATCATTGTGGTAATACTGGACACCTAAAGGAAACTTTCTGGAAACTTTACCCTGAGTTGAGGATAGAGTTCCAAAAGAAGAATGGTCCCCCTCCTAGAGCAGCTGCAGTTGCCGAGACTTCAGAGCCTCTTACTCCTTCACTCTCTGCTCAGGTGGCAGCACTTCAGGCACAGATGGCCCTGATGACATCACCAGGCTCCTCTCCGGCTCTAGTGCCTCCCATTCCCTCGACTGCCTCCACTACTACTTTATCCTCAGGTATCCCTACTGCCTTCCATGTTCGCTTTAAGTCCCCCTCATGGCTTCTAGACTCTGGTGTGAATGATCATATGACAAGTGAGTTGTCCTTCTTTTCCTCACCTTTGACTCCTACGCATAAATCTCTATGTTTGGCTGATGGCTCCGTTACTACGATTAGTAGTAAGGGGACGGTCAGACTCTCACCGGATATTATTCTTTCTTCTGTCTTTCATGTTCCCAAATTTACTTTTAATCTCTTATCTGCTAGTTGCCTTGCCAAATCCCTTGATGGTGCTGTCATTTTCTTATCTGATCGCTGTTTTTTACAGGACCGGACTTCGAAGAGGATTTTTGGCAGGGGATACGAGTGCGATGGGCTATACTACTTCGGGGACCCACCACCTTCTCGGCCTCTTGATCATGCCTTGCGAGCAGCTACTACTCCCGTGTTTGATTTTATTTTTTCTATTTCTGCACAAGACATTCATTTGTGGCATGCCCATTTGGGCCATGTCAACTTTCAGTACCTATGTTTGATGTTTCCTAGTTTTTCTGTTGCTTGCAAACACTCTCAATTTAAATGTCATGTGTATGAACTTTCGAAACATTGTCAAAAGCCTTATATTTCTCGTATGCATCGTGCTCCTGCTATGTTTGATTTGATCCATTCTGATGTTTGGGGGGACTCCCCGGTTACTGCTAGGTCTAGTTATAGGTATTATATCACTTTTATTGATGATTTTTCTCAGTGTACATGGGTATATTTACTTAAGAAAAAATTTGATGTGTTTGATATCCTGTGCCAGTTTCTTATTATGGTTAAAACCCACTTTTCCACTATAGTTCGGGGTCTTTGGACTAATAATTGGGGGGGCGGGGGGGATGGGGAGGGACTACATTACAAATGACTAAGTGACTCACTTGTCCCAGTTGGGTATTCTTTAACAGCTTACTTGTCCTTATACCCCTGAGCAAAACGAGGTAGCTGAACGTAAAAATCGTCATCTTATGGAAGTTACCCGTTGTCTTCTACGGGGATTTCTGTCCCTAAGTCCTTCTGGCATATGGTTGTGCTTACAGCTACCTACCTCATTAACCGAGTTCCTAGCAAAATCTTGGGAGGGTCTTCCCCCATTAGTATTCTTCAGCCGGATAAACCCTTGTTTTCTCTTCCCCCTAGGGTTTGTGGATGTGTCTGCTTTGTTCAAGATCGGCATCCTTCTCGAACAAAGCTTGATGATAAGTTGATTCGGTGTACTTTTATGGGCTATGCTTCCCACTCTAAGGGGTATCGGTGTTTTGATCCTTCCTCTGGGCATATGATAAACTCTCTGGATGTTACTTTCTAGGAGTCTACCCATTTCTTTACCAGTCTTGATGCCACCTGCAACCTGCACCCTTCTTCTGATGAGTTTGTACCTTGTCATATCCCTGTTTTCGATCCTCCTACTAGTGTTAGTGATGCTGCTCCTACTGGTGTTAGTGATTTTCCTTTGGATAATTTACCTTCTGTTACAGCTACTCCTATTCTCCAATATAGCCGTCGTCCTCGGCCCCCCGTGCCGATCTCCTCTCCGAATGAAGGTACTCTTTCTCCCTTCTCGCTTTAAAGCCCGCCTTGTTGCTAAGGGCTTTACTCAGGTGCCTAGCAAGGATTTTAGTGCCACCTTTACTCTTGTTGCTAAACTTACCATTGTTCGACTGTTGATCTCTCTTGTTGCCTCTCATTTCTGGCCCCTGCATCAGATGGATGTTAAGAATGCTTTTTTGAATGAGGACCTAGATGAAACTATCTATATGGATCCTCCTCCAGATTTTCAGTCTGAGGGGGAGTATGCCGGCATGGTTTGTCGACTGAAGAAGTCGCTGTATGGCTTGAAGCAGTCTCCCAGAGCTTGGTTTGCCCGGTTTAGTGATGTGGTTTTCAACATGGATTTTTCGAGATGCCATAATGATCATACCTGCTTCCTCCGGCGCAATTCCTCAGGAAAGTGTATGATATTATCTGTTTATGTTGATGATATCATCTTGAATGGAGACGACGATGTTGGGATTACCCGTGTCAAGGAAAAACTTAGTTTTGCCTTTGACATCAAAGATTTGGGTGGCTTGAAGTATTTTCTGGGTATAGAGGTTGCACGATCTAAGCGTGGTATCTCTCTCTCCCAACGGAACTATGCCTTAGATCTCTTGAGTGATACTGGGATGACAGGATGCAGACCAGCGCCTTCTCCTATGGACGTGAATATCAAGCTGTCAGCTGAGTCTGGTGACCTTTTACCTAATCCGTGTGCATATCAGCCATTGGTTGGGAGGCTCATCTACCAAACCAATACCCGAGCTGATTTATCTTTTGCAGTTAGCTTGGTGAGTCAGTTTATGCATGCACCCCGGACTACTCACATGGATTTTGTCACGCCCCAAAATCCGTACACGCATCCCTAGGTGGAATGTCACGAATCTCGAGGTGAGACCTTCGGGATCCACTTCTGGACCGCGGATTGGCATATCAAACCAAGACAAGGATGAATAAAAATGACTAGATTCTCATTCATCTCAAGGTAGGGGAAACTAACAATTGAAAGGAAAGGAAATAAACTATAATAAATGGAACTCAGCTGGGCCTTACAACAATTACTAAATAAATTCCAAATATCCAAAGTGTAATAAATTCATAATCCAAACGTTACATAACACAAAGCGAAATAAGAAGAATAAAACATAGCAGCAACTGATTTCATAATCAGCCATAATAGCTCAACCTGCAACATGAAACGTTACAGTGAGCTTGGAATGCCCATATAAGTACATAACCATCATGCTCGAAATCCAATAAATCAAATATTTAACGAGATAAAACAAGATAGAATTGAACATGATATGCAGAT
>JAUPMG010000006.1:6270017-6282054 GCA_031762675.1 Pachysandra terminalis | reverse complement strand
GTCTTCAATCGGGGCTGATACCAAAAATCATAGCCAAAAAGAGGACTATGACCTGGTTTCTCCCATCTAACGAGGAAGCCCTTTATTTAGTATAAATTATATGAAAAGTGATTAACATACCGCCACAAAATAGCTGCTCTTTATTTAACAAAAAATATATGAACAATGACTAACACACCACCACAACATAGCTTTACCTAGAAAATAACAAAGAAAAAGTTTTATATTGTCTGATATCAATGACAATCTCGTAATCCCACATCTATGAGGACTCAAAGTAGTCTCTGAGAGTGAAAGTTGATAGGCCACAAAACCCAATAATCAATCACTCGATTTCTTGAATTCGGTATAGAACTTTGATGATAATATGGATCATTGTCACTAGCATTGAGTTGATATGTGATAAAAGTGTGGGGTCTTTTCAATAGTTATTAGAAAAATGAACAAAGAGATGCCAATATCACTCGCATTGAATTGATATATAATAAAAGTGTGAGGTCTTTTCAATAGTTATTAGAAAAATGAACGAAGAGATGCCAATATCCATGTATATTAAGAACCAACATTGAAAACAAGCAGAATCAGTAACTCAATGTACAGTTCCATCGACGAGAGAGATCCATCACAAATTTTATAATTGAACTTCTATTTTGAAATGCTGTCACTAAAATGGCAGTAGACATATTCATTAACAACCTTACTTTCTATCTCAATGTGAATACACACTTCTACATCTCCTATTTTTTACTATTGGCAAGGAGGTGGAGAAAATTATTGGGAAGCACAAAGGTGATAAAACACCCAATCGGGATGGATTTATTATGGCATTCTACAAGAACTGTTGACATATAGTGAAAACTGGTTTTATGACGGTGTTGGGGAGTCCTCAACAAAGTGTTCTTCTGAGTGAAGTGACAATGCTACTGTCATCTTTCTAATTCCCAAGAAAAGTGATTCCTTGGATGGTAAAAATTATTGGCCTATAAGCCTAGTGGGTAGCATATACAAAACCTTGCAAAAGTTACTAACCTAATTGAAGTACTACAAAATATTATAGCCCCTGATCCAAGGTATGTTCGACAAAGATGGGCAAATATTGGGGGTTTCCTCGTGACCAACGAGTGTCTGGATTCTAGGCTACGAAGCAGCAAGTTGGGAATTATAGCCAAAATAGACAGAGAAAGCGTTTGATCATGTTAGTTGGGGATTTCTTGATTACGTGTCGAGAAGATAAGGATTTGGCTTGACGGGAGGCATGGATCAGATAATGTGAATTGATGTTAATCTTTTCAATATTGGTGAATGGAGAATCTATTAGCTTTTCCGTAACTCCAAGAATTAGGGCAGATGGATTTTTTATCACCCCTTTATTCATAATTATAGAACCATTGTATAAAATGATAAGGTGGAGGAATCCAATCTAGTTGATGGGTTTTCAGTAGGAGGAGGTGCTCAACCATTTCTCACCTATAATCTGCAGATGATACTATGCTATTTTGTGACTCTAAACATGATCAAGTATGAGTGATCAGATGCAAAGTTCTTTGATTAGAAGCGGTTTCAGGCCTCAACGTCAACCTAGAAAAATGTGATGTATATTATAAGAGAAGTGGTAAATCTCAGGCATTTGAGTGCGAACCTTGTATTCAGAATAGATGTTCTACCAACATCCTATTTGGGACTTTCCTTGGGAGCATCATATAAGGCAACATCGATAAGGGACCCTAAAGTTGAGAGCACAAAAAGGAAGTTGACAACAGAGAAAAGTGGATACTTGTCCAAAAGAGGGAAAAATACTCTCTATCTAATCAAAACTTTCTTTCACTATTCCTAATCCTGCCATCAGTAGCAAAGAAAATGGAAAACTTGACAAGAAAAGAATGTGTGAGGAATTCAAATGTTAGGAAAAAACTTAATCCAATTATTTAGAAAACAAAGATTCTAAGGGTATCAGATATAGCTCCGTTCAATTATATCATAGGCTTCCTTAGATCCAATTTGATTGCCATAATCCTAATTTCACAATTTTCTTTTCAACTGAATAAATTGTGTCCTAGACAAACATAGTATTGTCAATGTTATTTCTCTCAAAGATTAAACTTCCTAACAAATCTTCAAAACAAGAAAAGTGTTACATGTGAAATCAATGGTAGACTTGTACTGCCTCGACTGCATAGGTAGAACAGAAGTGGTGTTCAACCACTTGGCCGGAGACACCGTTTGCTCCAAGTGAGAACTTGTTCTTGAAGCTCATTCCATCAACAAGACCTCCGAGTGGAATACCTTCGCTAATGAGTCTGACGACAACAATCCAATCCGTGTTGGTGGTCCCCTCTCCTCATCGATGGCAGCCTCTCAACCATGATATCCAAGCCTAACGGTGCTTCTGATGATTTCCTCTCGTCATTGCTCGACCGATGACACAATCATTACTTAAATCCCGATTGATCACTCATACTTGCGTTCAAAACTATGGACATAATGTCGGATAGGTTGGATATTGTTGCAACTATAAAGGACCGGATAATGAGATATATACGAAGGCAGAAGATCAAAGCCTAGTGGAGCCACAAAAAGGATAAGAAGCTTCTTAGAGATATTTCTTTTGCTACTGGAGTTGCAGAGGGGACAATTAGGAATTCCTATAAAGACCTATACATGTAAGCTTCAAGGCTGATACTGAGTAGGTTTGCTAAGAAGGAGGACCTCAGGAACTTGTGCAGCCCGTAAAATATCAACAATCGTAATTTTTTCTGTTGATAAGAAGACAAGGTTTGCACTAAAAAGGAAATTTTTTCTGTTGCCAGTGGAGCCACAAAGAAGGAAATTATCAGGCAAAAGAGTAAATTGTGAAATAACTGGAAAGATAGATGGGGTCAATGGATGTGGAACAACATATGCTAGTGATTTTCTGAGGCATTTTGTTCTCATCTTGGTATGAACAACCAAGCCATTAAGGCTGCCCAAGAAGCCGTGCAGAAGTCAGAAGAGCTTGATATAAGGGGGAGCCTTGTTTCAGTGGCAGCAGCTGTAGACGATCATTCAGCTATCCGAGGATAAGAAGCTTCTAAGAGATATTTCTTTTGCTACTGGAGTTGCAGAAGGGACAATTAGAAATTCCTATAAAGACCTATACATGTAAGCTTCAAGGCTGATACTGAGTAGGTTTGCTAAGAAGGAGGACCTCAGGAACTTGTGCAGCCCGTAAAATATCAACAATGGTAATTACAGTGGCAATAATAATAAATACCAAATTGGTCGGGTGGCATTTTGCAAGTCTGAAGTACACTCTATTTTGCTACATACCAAAATGAAAGGATCTATAACTTTCTGTTTATTAAAAGATAATAATAATAATTAAAAAAAATAATCTTCAAAACAATGTTTGATAGATGATAATGTAGCATATGCCTGATACAGAGTGGTTTTGTCCCTACCCTAGTCTTATTACTCACATATATTTCTAGGGTGTTTTGAAATCTAAATATCGCCTAATTTTTCTTTTAGTGCTCCATAATGTTTGGGCGAGAAAGAAAATTTTCTCTCTTTAAATTTTAAAACTCGAATTTCGTATATTAGAAGGTGCAATATTTATCACAAAATCCAAATTCAGAACCCCATATAGCATAAAGCTAAACAAACAAAGAGGAGACATCTCACCAACACCCAAAAACCTCTAACATGATTTCATAGCTATCAAAGAGTTAAAATAATCTTGTCCAAATCATACAATAAGATGAACAAGAATTATTAAGTTAACATGTAACTATAATATGGAAATTCATATAAATCCTCTTCCTAATGCTTATAAGCAAGTTTTTTTTATTAAACATGTCTAAAGAAATTTCCATGCTCGCATATATAAGCACGTTTATATTGTGTATCATGCATCACCATGTCGAGAATATACCTTTGTAACACTTCAACAACCACCCACCCAATATGCAAAATTCAAATGGAACCGTATGAATAACCAAATATATTTTTCATGCTAATTAAAAGGAATAAATAGCACGTAACAATCCCGTTCAACCCTTGTGCCTGTCCACCATCCTCTTGAAGTTGCTAGCCGCTTGGTTGGCGAGGTCTCTCAGTGGTCATATTAGAGACTTGTGTTCAAGTCTCCTCTGGGCTGGAATACCAACTTATCGCCTTGTCAAAATATGCCTTTGAAGCACTTCAAACAACCATCTCCCAGTATGCAAAACCCAAATGGAACTGTATGAGAACCTACTATATTTTTCATGCTAACTAAAAGGAATCGATGAATTCAACCTATGTATCTGTCTGCCACCATCCTGAAGTTGCCAGCCGTTTGGTTGGTGGGGTCTCTCAGTAGTAACATAAGAGCCTTGGGCTCAAGTGTCCTCTGGGCTTGAATAGCAACTTCACTTCTATCATTGGAAGGTATCTTCATCAAGGTTTCCTGATCACTGTGACCAAGAAACCTGAACAGGCTAAGAGTTTTCAAAATGTTAAGATACATCTAAAATTGAATATTAAGTTTCCATAAAAACTTTCAGGGTGATGCAAGGACAAAGCACAGGCCAGAATACTAAGTACTGGGAACACCATGCATCTCATAGATTGCTATCCACTTGTAATTCTTTTTTTTTCTTTCCCCCAAATTTTCTGTGAAATTTCCCCTTCCAACAGGCACCAAAATTTCCCTCATATTGACATTTCCATTACTAAAATAATCTTCTTTAGAAATATTGTAAAGGTATGACATTTCTGTTAAAATTTCCCTATCGTACAGCTGTGATATTTTCTGCAAATAGAATGTTTAAACCTTGGCTGTCAGTATCAACCTTTTGGCTTGATAGTATAGCCTAGATGGGGCCCACAGTCCATAAATAAAGCAATATCTTTTAGTGGAAATTTACAGCTCATATACTCAGCCCTATTTAGATTCTTGGAACTTTTTATGTTTTTGTTTCTTATTTAGTTTGGGATCTGTTTCAAAGATTTTCACTAAGAAACAGTTAACGGATAAGAATTCTCCTTGGAGTAGCTTAGGAAATTTATGCTTTTGTTTCTTATAGCAAAAAAGCGGATGTATAATGTTACAGCATTGTTATCATGCAGAATTAAGAATAAGTGTTTTCAGCTGTTGTACTCATTGGGGAGGCATCCTTGTTCTCTTGAATAGGGGGAGCTTTCTTCTCAAGCCCTAGACTTCTAGTGGGGTATTCATTAGTATGTTCTGGTTATATCTTTTGAGGTTCTATTTTCTTGCATTTCGTTTCTTTTTTTCTATTTTTTCATCTTCAAGTTCTAGCTTCCTAGTCACACAGTTCTTGTCCCACTTCTAACTCTAGAAATGCTTCCAAACCCTAAAATTTTGATTTCTTCTACTTTTTATTATAGTCCAACAACTTCTAATCTAATATAATCTAATTGTTCTCACAGCAAAACCTTTACAACACCCTAATCTCATTGCTATATTAAACTCTAATTCCACTGGTTGAATTCTACTAGAAAGTATAATCACTTGCTTTCTAATTGTTAGTTCTTTAAAAGTTTAAGAAATCTGAGTCCTCCCTTCTGTCCCAAATCAGCATGCCTAAGGAGAACACATGTTAGTCACATCTTAATCACCCTTCCCAAAACAAGGCTTACCAAAAAAGCTAAACATGGATCCTGGCTTTTTTAAGACCCTGACATCTACAATCTTTGGTCCAACTTGAATGAACTTACAGTTGGTGCATTTAAGATTGTCAACAGCTGGGGAAGCAACAATGCATACAAGATAAAATAGAAAGTATGATGTGAAATAAAGGGTCCGGAGGAGGAGACCAAAGCGACTTTAGTGTGACATGATATAAGGGTTATCGAGAACAGGTTGCACATTTGGCAACAGTACAAAGTGTAAACCAATGATCTTGAGTTCCATGTCGTTAACCTATAATCAATCCTCTCCACTACTAAATATATGAATAATGTAGCAACCACATTGGTGGGAGTAGATGTAAAAGAGTACCTCTCTTCCATTAAGTTTTATCATATCTTTGAAACTCTATAAGGGTACTAGGAAATAAACCAAGAGCACAAGACATTGATGGTGGTCCAATTTTTTAATATAAGGAGATAAAATCCCACAGTAAATGTTAACTTCTCCCACGATAAAGTTCATGAGATTGTACCACAAGAAAAACGAAGGTGATATAAACACCAAATTAAAATAAAGATATCAATCAAACTCTCACAAATAATCTGACTGCAAATCTTAAAATCAATTGTCAAAAAGTAATACCTTCCCTTCACATTGAACTCCGAATCAAGAAGAAGAAATCCATTTCCCTCTGCATTTCCATCTTTATCTCCAAGGCAAGACACCATGAGATCACCAGATGCAAGGCAATGGGAAGTGTGTGGATATGCCAGTCCTGTCTTTTGCACGATATCTGCAGGCTCAACAACTTTATGCAAAGATGGAGCCTTTGGGTTCTTTTGTGTGTCAATCACATATATCCGACCAGATCTAAATGAAAGAATAGATATGACACAGCTCAACAGCATGAAATTCATTAGGACAATAAGAAAGCAGCAAAATCACTCAAACTAATGAATGATCGGATGTCAATGAACCATTTTATGTATTAGTAAATAAAAACTTCATTTACATAGTCCTTAAAAAAAAAAGTGTGCAATATTAATGAAGCCATGAATTGAATACAAACTTCATAGGATATTAATGACAATGATGCTATTCAAACATATCTGAAACAAGGAATTACCCAAACAATTAATGAAACACTGAACTTATCAATAAATAAGGGGAAAAAAAAAAATTACACCACAACTGGAAATAACTCTTTTGACATTGATGAGTCAATTTTTTTAATGAAAAATGTGGAATTTGATCTCACCATCAACAAATACAGAGGAATAAACAAAATACTTTGTTGCCTAATGTTAGAGATAGATCATATTCACTAATCTCTAGATCTAAAGGGAAGGGACCTGAGGGGCCCCGTGGGCAGAGCGATCCATGTAAATCTGTTACGAAAAGGGTATATTGGGGATTTACTATATGCCATGTTGGAGATACAAGTTGTAACCCTAATCCATTCTGTGACATAGTGGAAACTTCTTCTCTCCCGTGGACACAGGCACTATACCGAACCATGTAAATCTGTGTGCATATTTTGATCTTTCTGTCTTCATAACTATTGCTTGTTAACAAACAACAGAAAATAATTTCAAAATGACATGAATGTTCTGGTAAGACTGCTAAGTGTTGACGAGCATTAAGATCCCAGACCAGACAGACAAATTAGTTGAACAGGGATCTGCTGCCAAACTGGGTTAGGCCAACCCTTGGATTAATGTGAGTTAAGAACACAACTGACCCTTGGGTGGGCATCCTGCTAATATTACATACTTGGATTCACAGTATTTAAACTCGGCATCGGATCGGGATCGTCCCAGTCCGATACCGAATTGGATTGGCGATCCAACTCTGGATCGGCTGATCCAAAACATAGCCTATTTTTTTTTTAACAAAACTTTTAGAGGGGTGCCAAACGATCCATATTGGATTGTCCGAAACCGAGTCAGATTGTCTGGATCGGACGATCTGACTCAGTTTCAGATCGAGTCAGAGAATTTTTAATAAAAGAGATTGGCTTGGGATCGTAACTCATCCCGAGCTGATCCCGAATTAGATCGGCCGATCTGGATCAGGATCGGCTGATCCTTTACACCATGCTTGGATTGCTGTTTAGATAGTAAAAATTCTTAATTCTGAAGTCTTCCTTTCACCAAATTGGCTAGATGCCAAATGAATTGTATGAAATTTAGCTTCTACTGCAACACGATCATGTCTCTTACACCAATGAAGGCAGGACTAGGAAACGTCGATCTGCTGATGGATCTCCATGGCACGAGCTGCAGGCATTCCATCCAGAATGATGAAGTTCATCATCTAAATGAGGCATAGACAGCCTGTGGATAACTTTTGAATAAGTGGGTGAGCTTGGATCAACATCTACTGTACCCAGGTAGTCAGGCTTTTCTTGACCAGTTCCTGTATAAGCAACAAACCATGAGCAGCTCCCAACATACACTATGTTCATTGTTGGATAGAGAAATGGTCCACAGACTTTACTTAACTCATTAAAGAATAATGTAAATAGAAGAAAAGTGATATCTAGAAGAGGTTTTATCAAAATCAGATATCAATAAGGTAGGCGCATCAGAGGCATGGAAGGACCACTTCAGAAAAAAACAATTGAATGTCAAATATGCTTGAAAGGAGTAAAAGAAAAGTACAAGGAAAATGCCATAAACATTATGATATTTATGCTTATAAATATCAAATGAATATAAAGAGTTGTCATAAGTAAAACATGAGAAATGAGGAAATGTATGTTAACATCAAGACGAAAAGAATATAGTGCATAGTCTTTGAGCAGAAAAAATCTGTATATATCAATTAAATACACAAGCAAAACATAGTGGAAACTAGGTAGCACCAAGATTTGAATCACATAAATAAACAGCATGAATAGTTTGCACTTGCTAATTGTTCCCTCCCTCCAACAATTATTCAGCTGTTCCTTTTAGTTGCCACCACCTGTAAATTACGACTCCATGGCCCCACAAATACACTATTACTTAGATCAATTTCATATTATCTTATCTTAATGACTTCCATCAATACCATAAAAACATTTCATCCAACTAACACAATTAAGTATCAAATATACATTATAATTCACATTCCAATACTATTTCCTACTGAACTGATTGAATTTTCTGGATAGCCTTCTAGTGGGGAAACTTCCAAAGGGGTAAGAAACATAGGACTCAAGAAAGATAGCCAAAAAAAGAATTTGTATGCATAGCCCTACATAATCCTGAATGTCATCAGTTCCGGTGCATGGACCACATGACAAAATCAGGCTAAAGTATCTAGGTTCATTGAGAAATAGAATATCATAGAATTTACGGACTTCAAATCTGTCATTTGATTATCTAATAATTATTTCAATTCTATGAGAAAATGTTCTCCAGAAAATTATTGACATATCAAAATTTTGCAATTCTCCATATCCTACTGATGTTGGCCGCATGGTCAAGGGATTCTTCCCCAATAATTTCTGTATCGCTGGTTCATTCCTTGGATTCTTTACCATTTGGCATAAGATAATTTGTTCCCCTTTATGCCTCTCATGGAGTCTTACTATACTGGCAAAATGGTCAACTGCTTCTGTAACATTGATTGGTGTTTCTGGTTAACTATTCTCTGTCTGCGTGCAATCTCCCTCTGAATTAGAAAGAGATAATGCCCACCTATATGATTTCATTTACACATCTTGACACTTGGGATTGTATTGTTTCATTTTCAGATATACTTAAAATTGATGTATATATATTGTGGGATTGGATGACTTTTGAGATTCAATTTTGAACCATCAAAATTTTATTGAAATATCAAAATTTCAACCAATTTCATATTTTACTGTTTACATAATATTGATTATTCCAATAATAGTAAAATACCGAAATCACGGATCTTCTTTCAGATTGTGACCAAGATCCATTTTGGACCTAAGGACACTAATTTTAATCACGATACTCACCGTGTAAGAATTCAATTGGAGTAGGAAATCAAGGATGTGACTCTAATGAAGAAAAGATATGGCCCTCAATAGAGCCAATCAGTGGAACTGGATATGCAGCTGACACGAAACAGTTGGGATAATACTTGGATAAAAGATGATGATGGAACAAAAGTGAAAATTTATCAATAGTTATCCTGTCTGAAGAAGAAAAGTACTTGGTGGAAATGGGTTTATAAGGTTCAGTAAAAAACAAAAGAGGGGGGTCGGTCCATCTAAAACATTTGTTATCTTAGTGATTGTTAACGTATGGGTCATTGACAAAATGAATATTATCTGCAAAAATAATAGTAAATAAAACTTGTCAATCACGGAGGGTTTTCACAGGATTATGGAATTAATCATGCCTCCAAACTTTGAAAAACAAAAAGGTATAAAAGTAAGGGTTAGATCTCTAGTCTCCACTAGAAGCCTTTTAGCCAAATAGATAATCAACAAATTGGCAACCACCTCTATACCAGCAGGATAAATCTCAACTAAATACTACAAAAATAATAATCACAAGACCAACGAAATGCCTTATCCCAACTACTTGGGGTTGGCAACCAAGTCCTGTTCTGCCATCCCAATGTGTCAAAAACGATACCTTTGATCAGGTCTTCAGCAAAGAAATCATTTCTGAATACACAAATTATATCCATAGTCTAAAATTCCAAACAAGTCATGTTCCGTCTTTACAGGTTTCGATTATCCGATTACCTATTGAACCACAACAATACCAATTTGTCCATGAACAAAAAGCTAAAACCTAGTCACCAATACTTGAGAAAGTAGGTTGGCTGGCTTGCAAATTCAAATCTTTATTTACACAAATTGCTCAAAAATGGGTTCGACAATAACTAGAAAAAAGATGAACAACTAGGTGAAAATTATCCAAACAGGGGATGGTAAAATCGTGAAATCCCATTCTAAAACCCCCATAAAATGTGCAGGAGATGTTCACAGTTAACACTGTTCATCACTATAATCTTCCATTAGAGAGATAAAACCCGCATGAAGCTATCAAACCCACATATCTCTCAGACACTAATTATAACTACAGACGCATAATATTTGCTTGTTTGAGACGAAAGAACGAATTGGATACCTGTATAAACGCATGTTACATAGATCAAAGCTTCGCTGGGACCGGACATGGCTTCGATTGGAGTCGCATACCCAGGTCCCTTCTTACAGCAATCATGGTCATCGCTTGAGTTATCCTGACCAGCAACCGATGCATGTTGCAGCTCAACTACATCAGTGGCCATTTCGACTGCAAGTCTTTGTCTTTACCTGTGCCTCTGATAACGTCTTAACAATGGCTGAATCAAAGACCACGCCAAAGAAGAAGACAGAAAATCTCTCTGTGTATGGACTATGGAGTAGAAAACAGCGAAAGAGGAACTCGTATCGAGACAGTGAGGATCGGACGTTTTGAGGTGGGAATTGGTTCTCCTCTTCGCAAAAAACGGCGTCCAGGTACGATGTATCAGGAACGACGCGGAAATAATTTTAGACCCGGTATTTGTGATTAGAGGTGGCAATTGATCGGGTCGGGTTTTGATCTGATTGAGCTTAAACGGGTTGTGTCGGGTTCAATCCCTTTACCAACAGGTCAGGAAAACCTCAACCCGCCAATCCATTTAAAATTTAATTAATTAATTATTTATTTATTTATTTATTTTAATTTTAAATTAATAAAATCGGAAATCATCTTATTTAACATTATATTTTTTAAAAAATAATAATAAGAATAATAATAATAAACGGGTCAACACGGGTTTGGGGGTTGAGTCGGGTTCGACCCGTTTACCAAAGGGTCGACAAAACTTAGACCCAAACCCAACCCATTTAATAAATGGGTCGACCCTAACCTGTTGGGTCGGGTCGAGTTGGCGGGTTGGATCCTAAATTGCTTGCTCTATTTGTGATGCATCCTCATACCAATAAGAGTGCGGATCCTTTGTGATAAACACCCTTGTGATGGGCGTGTGCTGAGAGACAGCCCGAGGGGTAAAATGATATTTTTCTCCCATAAAGCATGTCAGTTGGGGGCAAAAATATCATTTTATCCCTCAGGCTGTCTCTCAGCACACACGCAGATCCTCTATGATGAACACGCTTGTGATAGACGTGTGCTGAGAGACAGCCCCGGGGGCAAAATGATATTTTTGCCCATAAAGCACGTCTCTCAGCCCCGGGCAAAATGATACTTTTGCCCCATAAAGCATATCAAGTGGGGGCAAAAATACCATTTTGCCCCTCCAGACTGTCTCTCAACACACGCCCATCACAGGCGTGTTCATCACAGACGATCCGTGTCCCACCAACACACCAGTTTTTACGGAAAAAAATCAGTTGTGGTCTACAATGTTGTCCACGCTGTGGGGTGGTCTGTGATTGGGTGAAAACACACTTGGGAGTTA
>JAUPMG010000006.1:6254266-6267731 GCA_031762675.1 Pachysandra terminalis | reverse complement strand
GGGCTACAGTTTTTTTTTTTTTTTTTTCTGAGAGAGAGAAAGGGGTAATGTCTTTTTTTTCTCAATGAGTTTAATGAAGGGTTGTTTAGGAAGACAAATGTTCAAAAAAGGTACTTTATAACTCTTTTGGTAATATTTTATTTTCTCTAATGATTTTGTGATTTTAGTGTTTCTTTCTAATTTTTTTGCAAAAAGTCCAAAAATAAAAACAAAAATAAATAATTAGAAAATAACTAATATTTATTACAATTATCATTAATTAGAGGGGTATTGTGGTCAAATGATCAATTTGTGTTATAGATCATTATACCCCCTTTAGTTTGGTCCAAAGGATGTTGGGTGTAATGGCCAAGGTTTGAGGGGTGCTTCTCATTGTAGAACACCTAGCGGGGTGTCAATGTAATGGGTTAAACTATTAAATCAAGTTAAGCATTTGATGTTATTGACCATAGTTTTAAATTTCAGAAATTTCAATGATTTCATAGTCTCCAAAGAAAACCGTAATTTATAAAATTTCAGTGAAATAACGGACAAAAACTATTTTAAGATTTACAAAATTGAACGAAATTAAGTTGTGAAAAAGTATGAAATTTTGAATATTTCACCAAAATAATCTTTTTTATTTTTTATTTTTAAGTATTTTTATATATGCTTAATTTCAACTAATTTCTTTCTTCTTTTTAATTTTTTAGCAAGTACTAAGTAATAACTTCTAAAATATAAACAATAAAGTTAATCAATAAAAAAATGATCTCTTCATTAAAATATATGTTATTTATAAATATTACAAATTTAAAAAAAAAACAACAAATAAGATTTTTATTAATAATTGAAAAAGATACAAAGGTTTACAACTAAAAAGTACAACATTTACATTACAACATCCAAAAAGTATACAAGCATCCAAAATATATTGGATTCAAATTCTAACATCTAAAAATACAATGTATATAGTGAATGAGATGCATATCTTTAGAGTCTATAATTTGTTCTTTGTGATCCCTTAGGTTGCTGAAACATGGGAGTCTTTGGATTGGTGTCATGATGCTCTCAGTCTTGTTTACATTATATTTGCTTGAGGGAAGAGTGATGTTTTTGCTCTACTGATTGCATATTTTTCTTGGCTAAATGATGTAGTAGAGGTGACCGTGGATGATTACTTAGAAGCGCTGGATCGAAATAAGATGCACCACGTGCACAGTGGCTTCAAATGAGCATAACTTTCGGCTCCGAACTCCGGTGTTGGAATTAGGCTTATAATACCATTTCAGAAAGCTCTTGACGAAGCCATTTAAGGTTTTGCAAAACCATAGCGGCTGTAGAAGGTTATGTGTTTTGAGCCGGATTTATCAACTCTTCTTCTTCGCCCTACATCACTAATTTATCTAGTCTTTCTGAACAAGTTCTTGTATTTGGTTATTTCTAGATCCAGATGTGAGAGGATGGAGGTGAATGAGATGCATTTTACTCTGATGCACATTGATTATTGTTCAGACTTTGGTGATAAGTTTGATACATGACCATATCAACAATATTGATATATAGCTTCTTTCTTGATTTATTTATTTTTTCTTTCATGTTAATCAATAATCTATGTTAATCAATTCTGGAAATGTATCGCACACACAAGCATCGTCCACATCAGATTCGACTTTTCCCATCTTGATGTGGTATGAGAAGAGAGAGATTCAGGAATACTTGAAGGAATAAATGGAGCTTGCCATTCTTCCATCATGCTTTAGTTTTCTTCCTTAGGTGTAACCCCAGAAAACTCTAATAGAAAGTATGTTGAAAAGCTTGCTAGAGTGATTTTCAAGAAGAAAATCTGACTTAAAACACCCTATGTTGAAGAGATACTTTTGAAGAGGAGTTAGCTTTGCATCTCAATAAACTGAAGATACTTATAAGAAGCTATTTGTTAACTTTTCAGTGAATGAGATGCATATACCCTTTTTTTTTTTGAGATTTATGGCATGGGGCCAATGTGCCTGCAATGGTAAAATATTTGTTTGATGTTGAGAACAGAGGAGATAAATTTGATATGCTGATAAAGATGCCTTCATTAAGATACACAATCACAAACACCATTATTTTTTAATGGTTTGTCTACATTAGTATAAACATATCAAAAAATTCTCAAAAGAGCCAAAATATTATGAGAAATGAACATTGAATGTGACAAAGCCTTGCTTGTTCCTTGTTGCTAGAACAAAAGCTTCTATTGGTGCTTCAGCTTCTACTACCAATGGAGAGATTCCTCTAGATAAATCCTATCTTGACAGCTCTCTCTTGTCCACGCTATCGCCCAACTACTTCGGAGTTTCAACACCCATCAGAAAAAGTTCACTGCTCCATCACAATGGATACACACATGGGTAGTAGATGGATTGTGAGTCTCATCTCATAAAAAGTTAGTTTTTCAGACTATCTTTACATAAACAACAAAAATAAGGGATTAGAGTCCTTATGATATTCATAGAAATCTGTGCAATGCATTACTTCAACCACAATGATCTTCATGTCTGTACAATGCATTACTTCAGCAACAGACCAGGACATAACAATAGAATTACAACAAACCAATCCCACCAAATAGGGACCATCTAGCAAAGATAACAAATGATACCTCATAACAGAACAACCTGCACACAGAAACCCAAACTGACAGGAGAGCAACCCAACTCAAACAACCCAGTATGGGCCCCAACAGCAACACTACAAAACGATTGCAGCATATTAAAATCGGTATTAGACAGAAAAAAATAGATCAACCCAAAATTGAGTCAACTGTACAGGTTCTCAGTGCAACTTTCTCATTGACCCCGTTCCGTCCATGATTCCAAACTTCTCAAGTGTTGGCTAAAATGATTGAATTCAGAAAATCTGATGAACTGACCCGAAGATACACGAATGTCGATCTGAAAATCTTCTACAGCATCTGCTATAAAAAACAATGTACAGTGATGATATGGCCTGTTGGGTTTGTGGAGCCTGAGTTTGTGCGCGGTGCGAACCACGGGGGTTCGGGGACGCTGCCTCCGAACCAGGTCCGGTTTCTATATCCGACCAGTCAAGTTCTATTATAAATATATAGTTTCTACTTTCAGATTTAAGGTTTTCATAAGATTTCTCTTAGAACTTCAAGAATATAGTGATTTTTGGTGCGCTCCATGGACGTAGGCAATATCGCCGAACTACGTTAAATTTGTGTGTTCTTCTTCCTCTGTTTACTTTCTATCTTTCATTTATTTGCTTCGCTTGTTCTCTTGATTCATCAAATCCTAAGATCTAGGAACTCTTGACGAGTTAATTAAGATTGATCTACGTGTGTTGGATTGATCTAATCCCAACAAGTGGTATCAAAGCATTGGTTTGTGTAACCATTGACAGAGAAGGTGTTTGACGAAATTTTCTGTGGAAGTCTTTTGTTTGTGGACACAGAAGGTGTTTGACAAAATTCTTGTGAACGTTTTTTCGTTGGTTTTTTTGTTCGAGTGGGAGCGATGACGTCAGAGATGGAATCAAGTAAAGGAATAAAGAAGTTTGATGGCGTAAATTTCGGGTACTGGAAGATGCAGATAGAGGATTACCTCTACATGAAGGATTTGTACCTACCATTGGGTGCGATGCCTTCAAATTAATATGAAGAAGGAAGAATGGGATGTGCTTAACAAAAAAACACTCGGCACCATAAGGTTGACACTATTGAAGTCGGTTGCGTTCAAAGTTAAGGCTGAGAAGACTACAACTTCTCTTATGGCAGCTCTCTCTGAAATGTATAAGCAGCTATCTACAACAAACAAGGTTCACTTGATAAATAAGTTGTTCAATCTAAAGATGGCTGAAGGTGCAAATTTCAGAGAACATCTGAATAATTTCAATGAAATTGTCGACCAGTTAGCAACAGTTGAAATCAAATTCAATGATGAGATTCGAGCATTGTTGGTTCTCAGTCAGTTGTCTGAGAGCTGGAATGGCATGGTTACTGGGATCAGTAGCTTTGCTGGGAAGACAACATTGAAGTTTGACGTTCTCAGTATGATCATGACTGAAGATATCCGAAGGCAATCAGATGATACTTATATTTCATGATCTGTATTGAATATGGAGAGTAGAGACAAAAACTCCAAGAAGGGTTTAGATCATGGAAGGTCCAAGTACAACAACCATAGATCGAAATTAGATGATACTTATATATTCACGATCTGTATTGAATATGGAGAGTAGAGACAGAAACTCCAAGAAAGGTTTAGATCATGGAAGGTCCAAATACAACAATCATAGATCGAAATCTCGATCCAAGAACATTGGATGTTGGAACTATGGTAAGAAAGCCCACTTTAAAAATCAGTGCAAAGCTCCAAAGAAAGAGAAGGAAACAGAAAAGAAGCCTGAGGCAAACGTCATTTCTGAAGAATTAGATGATGCTTTGATAAGCTCTTTGGAGAGCAAGGTGGACTCTTGGGTGCTTGATTACGGAGCATCTTTTCATGCTACCTCAAGTAGAGAGTTTTTTGTGAGCTATGTACCGGGTAAACTAGGGAAGGTTTATCTTGGTGATGATCAACCATGTGATGTGGTTGGCAAGGGCGATGTGCAGATCAAGTTGAACGGGTTTGTATGGAAATTGAAGGATTTGAGCATCCTTGACTTGAGGAAGAATCTGATCTCAGTGGGGCAGTTGGCAAATGAAGGTTATGTCACAACCCTTAATGGCGATAGCTAGAAGGTTTCCAAAGGCTTAATGATCGTTGCACGTGGAAAGATGAGTGATACTCTCTCTACACGACGATCAATGCACATGGGTCAATTGCAGTTGCAGATTGCAAGGAGGATCCAAACTTATGGCAACAGAGGCTTGGACATATTAGTGAGAAAGGTCTTAAGGTTATGCACTCCAAAGGAAAACTACCAAGGCTTCAGTCAGTTGATGTGGACTTGTATGAAAGTTGCATCTTCAGGATGCAGAAAAGGGTGAGTTTCAAGAAAGATGGCAAACTAAGAAAGCAAGAGAGGCTTGAGCTTGTTCACACTGATGTCTGGGGGCCAGCTACAGTCTCATCCATTGGCAGTAAGTCTTATTTTGTAACTTTTATTGATGATCATTTTAGAAAGGTGAGGGTGTACTTCTTGAGACAAAAATCTGAGGTGTACGAGATATTCAAGAAGTGGAAAGCCATGTTGGAGAATGAGATAGGCTTGAACATCAAGAAGTTGAGATCTGATAATGGTGATGAGTATGAAGACACTGATTTCAAGAAGTTCTTTTATGAGAATGGAATCTGATTGGAGAGGCGTTGCCAGGAACTCCACAGCAAAATGGAGTGGCCGAACGAATGAACTGGACATTGACTGAAAGAGCCAGAAGCATGCGCATCCAAGCAAGATTGCCCAAGCAGTTCTGGGAAGAGGCAGTCAACACAGCATCCTACCTAATCAACCGAGGACCATCAGTACCATTGGATCACATGTGACCATAGGAGGTATGGAGAGACAAGGAGGTAAAACTTTCCCATTTGAAAGTTTTCGGTTGTGTTTCTTATGTGCATATCAGTGACCATGCCAGGGGTAAGGTTGATCCCAAGTCACTGAAGTGTACTTTTATTGGATACGGTGGCGATGAATATGGATACCGATTTTGGGATGACCAAAACAAGAAGGTGATCAGAAGCTGAGATGTTATCTTCAATGAAAGGGTGATGTACAAGGATAGAAGTGCGTTGCAGTCCAGTGGCACAACACAGGAAGATCCAACATATGTTGAGTTGGATGATAATTCAGAGAACCGTGTGGCACAACAGACAGTTGAGAGTTCAATCAAAGGAACCTACACCACAGAGTAGCACACAACAGAGTGGTGCACTACAGACTCTTGATCCTGTACCTGGGAGGTCTTCCCGGCCTCGTGTTCCAAATAGAAGGTATATAAATTACTTGTTGCTCACTGATGCAGGTGAACCCGAATGCTATGATGAAGCATGCTAGGTAGTGGATGCTAGCAATTGGGAGCTTGCAATGAAGGATGAGATGTAGTCCCTTATCTCCTACAGTACCTGGGAACTAGTTGAGTTGCTTGAGGGAAAGATAGCTCTACACAACAAATGGGTGTATCGAGTAAAGGAGGAACATGATGGTTCTAGGAGATACAAGGCGAGATTGGTGGCCAATGGATTTCAACAGAAAGAAAGACTTGACTACACCGACATTTTCTCATCAGTTGTGAAGCTGACTACCAATCGGTCGGCTTTGAGCATTGTTGCAGTATAGAGTTTGCACCTTGAGCAGTTAGATGTGAAAATTTCTTTTCTCCATGGTGATTTAGACGAGGAGTTATATATGCAGCAACCGGAGGGTTTCTATTAAAAGGAAAAGAGAAGCTTGTATACAAACTGGAGAAGAGCTTGTATGGTTTGAAATAGACTCCAAGGCAATAGTACAAGAAATTTGACAACTTCATGCAAAGAAATTGCTACTACAAGTGTAACGCTGACCATTGTTGCTATTTTCAAGATGTTTGAGTCCAGTTATATCATTTTGTCACTTTATGTTGATGACTTGTTAGTGACAGGTTCAGATATGGACGAAATCAAAAATTTGAAGAAGCAATCGTTGAATGAATTCGATATGAAAGATTTGGGCGCAGTGAAGCAGGTTCTTGGAATGAGGAATAACAGGGATAAGCATAGAGATACTTTGCAGTTATCTTAGGCAGAGTATATTATATTGGTCGTGTTCTGAAGAGATTTGGTATGAATGATGCCAAGGAAGTTAGTATACCGTTAGCCATTCATCAGGATATCCAAGGATCAGTCTCCAAAGACAGATGAAGATAGAGACTTCATGGCCAAGGTATTAGTAGCTTCAGATCGTTGTGTGCTATTCATATATGCACAAAATGTAATCCTCACATATTCAATAACCCATTTTTCTTTCTTTAAATCGATATTCCAACTATTTATTGTCTTGAAGATGGTATCTCTCAATTATTTTATTCCACTCCTCTTTAAACTCATCATTATCTTCATATTCAAATACACACATTTGAGAATCTTTGGAAAAATGTTTATTACAAACGAATATATCATGAAGCTTCTTCACAGCATTTTAATTTATATTCCAAACACAAAGACGATGGTAAGTTTTAGTTAAAATGGATTTTATAGCATTTATCATTACATGATTATGATCCGTTAGAGTTGTTTTGGGGCTTTTACCAAAAATGGCCTTGATAAATGTCTTAAATAATCACTTGAAGGTTTCAGATGTTTCATTATAAAGAAGAACATCACCAAAAATGATGGTCTACTTGTGATTATTAACTCTAACAAGCAAACCAAATGGCCGATCTTTCATGTTGATTTTGTAGGCTGTATAAAAAAAAAATATTACATCACCAAATAAGTCATAATCACTCATCATCTCTGAATCTCTCCAAAAATATTAGATATCATATCATCTTCATCAAGCTACAAGGCATAGAAGAATGACGGGACTTCTAGTTTCTTTTCTTGGAAATAGTCTAGTAAAATCTTTGCATTTCCTTTCAGTATGCTCATCTTCTACCTATAACGCAAATAGTTGTTGCAATCCGTAATGGTGAACCCAAGGTTCTCATGACCACCCAGTTGTTTGCTCATTAACTCCATAATTGTTGAAGGTGCCATACCAGAACTATCTGCTATGTCAACTTCAACAACTTGTCAACACTCGAATATCGATGAGACCTTAGCGTATGAACCATCGTTTGCGGAACTAACTCATGATTATGCGATGGTTCAAAGTTCGTGACCACATGCTTACTATTAGAGTTCATCTTAACTCGCATTTATGCCTTACATTCGAGCCTTGTTTCTGAATAATGATTTTGAGCCCTTGATCTTGTTTTTATTTTCCACGCTCTCCTTTTCGAGAATAACAAAAAAGTCTATCAACAATCACACCAAACTTTCTATGGACTTTAGTTTTCTTATACTAAATCCAATCACTTTAGCATACTCATTATAAAAAATTTCGGCATCCTCTTATGATTCAAACTCCTTTTCAACTTTTGGTATGTAGTTTTGTTGGCTCATTTATTCTGTTTGACTATTGTAGCTATTCAAATCATCATTAGCTTCGATTGGATCATTAACAAAGTCTTCCTCGTTACACATTACTTCAAATGATACACAACTTCCAACCACCATGTCTTTTTAACTCTGTTTTTATGCCAAAATAAATCAACTAAAAAATTATAAGTATAACATATAATTGCATTCTAAGTACATGTACTATAGGAGAATATGTGAACGAGACAACAATTCATGATTGAAATGTATGCATTGTTCATTTAAATGCAGTGCTAGTGTTACTAATTTACTATAAGAAAAAGGAAAAATAAGAAAGCCTGTAATTGATGCAACCAAGTTATCATAATCAGAAATTTGATGGATTTAATAGGTCAGATAGTTCTGAACTGGGCTATTAGATTTTCCTAAAACAGCATAGTTGTACTGTTCAATGGAGACTAGAAACACTGAAAAGGATTTCATGAAGGTGATAACTTTGGGGTGGGTAAACCAAGATGGCAAAAACATTCAAGTTTGAAAGATTACAAGCCTCATAAGCATGAGGATGCTACAGTAACTGCACAAATTTTAAGACCCCCACACATATCATATATGAAATATACATAGAAAGGATCAAAACAAGTCTCTTCATCAAACTAATAGTTTCATGAAGATTACAATAGGTTAAAAAAGAACTAAAATAGATGAGACAGATACAAAGACAAGGAGAGCTATGTCTTTTCTGTGTAGCAAATGAACTACTTGATCTTGAGACCAAATTAGGAAACTCAAGACTTCGAAAAAAAATGGAATAAATAGATTAGGATGTACTTGTAGAACCCATGGTAATATTCAGTCTTTAAGTCAAACAGGCAAATGAATAATGGAATTCTGTGTAGCAAATGAACTAGTTGATCTTGAGACCAAATTAGGAAATTCAGGACTTCAAAAAACAAAATGGAATAAACCTATAGAACCGATGGTAATATTCAATGTTTAAATCAAACAAGAAGAGGGAAAATAGACAAACGAACGGGGGAATTCTGTGTAGCAAAGGGGAGGGGTCTGAGAATGTTCAGTTGATGAGGGAGGTTTTGGGTTAGATTGGATTGTGAAATGGGGAGATAAGTTGTTGCTGCGGCTGTGGGAGCATCAACAATAGTGAAAGAGATGTGGAAGGGGACAGTTTCTGTTCTTTTCGGCTGTTGTTGAGAAAAGGACTGATGTTGCTCTAAGCAATAACAACAGAGAGGGTGAGATGAAAGATTAAAGAGGGTGAGATGAAAGATTAAAGAGGGAGAGAAGGAGAGGGTGAAGGAGAAGTATTCGGTTGTTGGGTTTCGGAGGTTCTTTGCTCGAGTTCGATGGGAGAGGGAGTGAGAGAGAGTAGAGAGATGGGGAGGATTTTCTCTGGTGTTGCAAGTTTTAGTGAGTAGGATGAGAGAGTTGAAAGCTTGCAGGTTGAGAACAGGGGAAATGGGAGGTTTGTGGAGAGGATAGAGATGAAGTGGGAGCTTTAATGGGATAGTTTCAGTTGAATGGAGGAGAAAGAGGACTGTAGATGGAGGATGATATGGAACACTTCCAACAGGCCCAGCCCACTTGTTAATATATTTTGGCCTGTATATGCCCAATTGGATCAGGTCATGGATTAACCCATATGCCAGGCCCATTAATTCATATGTCAGGCCCAAGTCCAATGGTTTTGACCCAAGGGGTTTCATACAGACCCATGGACCCAACCATATTAACAACAGTATAGTAAATAATTAGGACTCTTATCTAATTAGAGGTTAAGATAAGAATAACTCAAGATAAAAATAGGTTTAGATAGGGATTACTTTTATATTTAGATAGGGATTATCTTTATGTTTAGATAGGGATCATCTTTATCTTGCATGATCTCTTCAAGTCTAATAAAATAAATAAAAGAGAGTAATAGGGAAGAAGCATAAGATGATAGAGTCTCACTATCAGGATCTTGAACAGATTGGAGTCTCACCAACCTGAAGCAATGGTTTGATAAATGGAGTCTGACCACCACCAGGGAAGAAGAGGAGTCTCACCTCAATAACACAAATTGTGCAAAACAATAATCTTATTATGTCTAATCTAAAAGAGAGATTACACCTTATTTATAGGGAAAAAATCCCTATTTACAAGCAAACTAGATAAAGATGATCCCTATCTAAACATAAAGATAATCCTTATCTAAATATAACGATAATCCCTATCTAAACCTATTCTTATCTTAACCTCTAATCAGGTAAGAATCCTAATTATCTACTACTATTGCTATTAATATGGCTGGGTCCATGGTCTGTATGAAACCCCATGGGTAAAAACCATTGGACTTGGGTCTGACATATGGATTAATCCATGAGGGTCAAAACCAATGGGGTTGGGCCTGGAATGTGGGTTAATCCATAAGCCGGTCCAACTAGGCATATTACATACCAAAATAGATTAACCAATGAGTTGGACCTGTTAAAGTGTTCCACATCGTGTTGTTCTGCATCAGAAGAGGGGTTGCGAATTACTAAGGTGCAGACGAACAATAGAGGGATGGTGGGGGTCTCTTTCGGGTGAGGGCAAGTAAGATGGGGGCCGGAATTGTAGGACGTTGCAGAGGTGAAGGGGAGGTTGATGGCTGAGGGATAGAAGAAGAAGAAGAAGACAGATTACCGGATTCGGCTCGCCGGAGTTGAGTTCGTGGGTCGTCGAAAACGATGACGAAGAAGATCTATTAGGGCTCGGGCCTTACAGATTTTGAGAGGAAGATGATTTTTTTTAAATGAAAGAGAGACTTCTCGTTTGAAGGCCCCCTAGCTTTTGTAGCCAAGGGCTTCAAATTGAAAATAATGACAGATTCGGGGGGGCACTTTGAAAGAATAATAAGAAAAACCTAAAGAGAGACTTTGGGGTTTCAGTGAAAGAATCAAAACAATTTGGGTCCTTCTTTGAAAATGAAAACATCTAAGTAGTTAGGGTTGTTTCCAATTTGGTTAGCTGTTCTTATACATGCGTGTGGCGAGATTCCTCGCTACACTCGCACACGTGCCCCACACGAATTGCCACATCATCCAGAATTTTCACGTGGCAAATAATTCTTTCAAAAATTACCAAAATAATCCATTGACCTCCAGAACTTGGAATTTTACGAATTCATAGTCGTTTCGAAGAATTTGGCATGTAGAAATAAAGCCGAGATTGAAATCTTGTTTTGGCCTTTAGAAATTGCCAATTTTGGCCAAAAAGGTTGTTGGGGGCAAAATGATCTTGTTTCCTTGTGATCCCGAACATAGTCAATATTATAATCGTTAGAAAGCATTTCCAATCCAGATTTTGAATTTGGGGTCGAATATTGACTTCGACTTAAAAATAAAACAACTGTTGCTTCCAAGGGAATTTTAGTAATTTTCCCTACAAAATCCTAAATATAGCCAATATGGTATTCATTGGAAAGCATTTCTAGTCTAGATTTCGAATTTCAGGTTAAAAACAGACTTCAAGTGAAAATGATATAAGGGGATGCCACAAGGGTATTTTGGTTATTTTGTTGGATTTTCAGGGGTTTCAAAGAAATTAGAGCACATGGCAGAGGTGGGATTTGAAAATGATTTAGGGATTGCTGGTTCTCAAGCCAAGCCTTCACTAAGTTGCAAAACAAGGAGAAACTGTATATTGGTGCAAATTGGTGTCTACAACTGTCTTGAGCGACGGACGAGAAAGAAAGAAATATAACCCCAAGTTGCACAATTCAATGAAATTGTGCTTTATGCCAAAATTACTTTTCGTATTTTGAACCTCCTGTATTTTTGTGAATCTAAAAGAGAGATGTTCTAATGAGGAAATGTATCTATTCCTAAGAGGGTGAATGTTTTTCTTTCAAGAGGTGACATAGTTACATATAAATAAGACAAAGGAAAATGTTTTAATCTCTTTGAGCTGTGCTAGGTCAAAATTAAGAGGGTTTCAAGTTTCTTTCATTAATTAACTTTTTTTTTTTTGAAAGTTCAGTTTATGAAGAATATGTTTGACTAAAAGCAATGTTCAATTCATGAACTCAGAGATTACTGAGGACAATGACTTATCAAAGTTAAGTCTAGTCATTATTGAGCTGCTTCAGAGGGTTGGACAGATCCTAACCTCAATGATTAGTGTCACATCACTATCTTGGATCAAGTCTATTCATAAGGCGTGATCCAAACAGAGACAACATTGCTTTTGACTTGATCGACCTTTACAATATAATTTCCCATTCTTCTTGCTCTTGTTATCTCTTCGAATTGGTCATCTTCAACTCTTTCTTGGAAGTCCTACTTTCTTGTTATCTTTGAATGAACTTCATTGGGGGACGAACAAGAAGCCTCCTTTTAAGCATACTCCACTGGAAAGGTGACAAGCTCTTTTGTCCTTCATCAAGGATTGCACAATTGTCCTTGTTCTCTTGTTTCTACTTCTTATGAGTTCCTGGTCCTTCAATGGATTTCTTACGAAGATTGGCTTTGCTCTTTTCTCGTTCGTGTTCCTTCCTTGCCCCTGCGATATCTAAGGCTAAAAGGAACACAAACGAGGTACAAATGCAAAGAGAGATTTTTCTTTTTTTGCTTATACATGATTTTTTATTTTTTATTTTTTGTGGCCTCAAATAATCTAAAGATTTGAAAACAAAGCAGTTCATTAAAACCCCTAGATTTTTTTATCCATAGCCTTGGCATTTTCTTTATATTAAGATGGTCAAAATAATCAAGGTAATATTTTCCAAATGAATAAACATGATGTAGGGAAACAATGTTAAAGGGCTGTTACCCACATTTATGGATTTTGAATTCATCTCCTATAATCATCAAACTCACTGCAAGATCTGAGATTAGGAAGTGCAAAAAAATAGAAAAGAAAAGAAAGAGAGAGAAGGAAAGCGTGCTGGAATAAGGAGAAGAAGTGGGAAAGTGAGAAGAGGCTAGAAGAAGAAGATGTCACGCCCCGGATCCCGATGCCCCAATCCCTAGGTAGGGTGGCACGAATCACGAGGTTAGACCTTCGGGATCCACGCATGGACCGCGGATCAACAACTACCATACACCAATACATAGTACATCTAATGCTAAATAAATCAATCAGAGTGCGGAAGCTAATAATAATATCCAATTACATCATGGCTTCAAAAGAGCCCCAAAAAAAATACTCAACTACTATAACCCAATGTCATAAGACTGATCCAATCCTACTACACGGGTCTATCACAATAATCAAAGAATAAATAAACGAAATGGCTATCCGAGTCCACGTCCACTGTTCATGCACTTTAATCTGCAACATGAAACGTTGCGTGAGCTTGGAATGCCCAGTAAACCCAATTCTATCATCCATCCTCGTACCACACCGTTAGTCCAAAGAAAGATGAATGTATGAAG
>JAUPMG010000006.1:6234575-6254166 GCA_031762675.1 Pachysandra terminalis | reverse complement strand
ATAAATTTCCAGCAATCTTATCTTCATTTTTCTTGTATAATTGATTTGCAAGAGTTGTTCTGAGACCAGTAAAGATGTTACAGGTTGGAACTGTCATAAATGCTGAGGACGCCACAAATGCCATAACTGCTGGAGCCAAGTTCCTCATGAGTCCTGCAACAGTTAAGGTATGCATTAGGCACAGTCTGGTATCATTGGTATTCACACATAAAACTCCCTTATATAATCTAGATATAAAATTCGATTTAGGTTGTTGCAAAGATTACGTTCTTTTAGCTATTGTTTTCTTTAAGTATTCGTAAATCATTGTCAGGACATCCTGGACAATGTTCAAGGTGATGAGGTCCTTTACATCCCTGGTGTAATGACACCTACAGAGGTAAGACCATTAACTTTACCCTTTGTTCTTATTTCTTGATGTGATTGTAGTTCATTGTATTTATTCCTTTAATATATTTGTCTTCCATTTATGATGATTTTCTTGTCCTACAGATTTTTTCCCTGTCTCCCAGCATGGTTTTCTGGATTTTAACTTAGTCTTCTACCAAAGTGGGCTCATTATTTTGTATTGTTATCCTACAGGTATTAACCGCATATAATGCTGGTGCAAGAATTGTCAAGGTAAGCCTCATGATTCTTTTCTAATGATCCATTAGCTTTGGTAAAATCTGGTTTATGATGCCATTGCTGTCTGAAAGTACATTTCGTGGTTTATATGTGCCATGTAATTGGTTTTTCTGAATCTTGTGTTATAGGTTTATCCTGTTTCAGCATTAGGTGGTGTCCACTATATATCGGCACTCAAGAAGCCATTCTCTCATATCCCAATGGTTGCTTCTCAAGGCATAACAATTGGTTAGTGGTTTGGACTGCGTAATCTTGCTTTTCGGCAACCTGTTTGTTTTCTTTGGATGGTCTGTTTTCTGCCATTCCTACGACATCGCATTCTCTTGATTATTAATTATTTTCCTCTTCTGGTTTGTCTATCAACTTTACAATGGGTTATGCAGATTATTGAGAACCAATCAAGTATCAACTGGTCACTGTTCTCTACATTCTATCTGTGAGGACATCGATTGGATTGGGCAAGTCTAATATTCTAACTTAATGGAAAAAAATTAATTCTAACCATCTGATTTGGATGATCTAAGGGATATGGATATCCTACAGGTATCCTTGTGCTCATCAATCTACAATGTCCAAATAGCATCTATCTTTTAGCTAACATAACTCTTAGTGCAATGTTCTATTGTACAACTTTTGAGCAATTCCCTTTTTTTTTGTTTCTCTCTTTTTCTTTTTGGATAAGCTTCATGGAAACCTTGATCGGCCATGGACTGTGGTAGAACTGTACATATATCATTTATGTTGTCTTTTCCATCAGTTTTATGAATTATTAGGGCTCCTAGTTCTTATTGCTAGATGCACTGTAGTCTGGATCTTTTTTTTTCTTTTCACGGAGCATTACTCTTCTCATGTGGCTTATCGGGAAAGCTTTCTGGCTTCTACATGTTTACCACATATGTATCTTGAGCCTGGTTGACTCGGGTGCAGAAACCTGAGGGTCTGAATCTTCAACTCTGGTCCATTGCATTTGGAGGCTCAGCTTGACGTTAACACTATGAAAATATCGAGGAGTTGCCCAAATAGGGGATAAGATAAAGGAAAGTAGGTTAAGGGGTGTATATTGAAGGATCTAAGAGGGTGAGGGGAATACCAAAAAGTGCATGGATGGATTCGGTCAGAAATGATTTAAATACACACACTGCAGAAATGGTTTTTGACAGATTGGGTTGGCGGAACAGGATTCGTGCTGCCGACCTTAACTAATTGAAATAAGACATTTTCTTGTTGTTGTTGCATGTTAGTATTGTGTGTGTGTGTGTAAATATATATATATATATATATATATATATATATGTATATATTATAATATAATATAATATGATATAATATAGGTCCATTTAGGGCTGGTTGACTTGCAACTTGCAAGGGACCTCTCATAGTTCAAATCTGTCTTGGATTATGTTGTTGTGTTTCATCTCAGGTCTAGCTGAAGGTTTGCAAATTCAATCCAACCTAATGGCCAAAAATTGGTTCTGCCTATTGGGTTTGCTCACCCATGATTCAACTTTTATCAGAAAAACTTATGTTTGAAGCAGACCCTGTTGATTCTGTGCTTCTCTCAGTAATTTTTCAATAGGGAGTTAATTTTTGTTTATCTTTGTTTTAGATTTAATTGGAGCATATATTTCCAAAGGAGCATCATCAGTTGTCTTATCTGATGCTATATTTGAAAAAGATGCTATGGGTCAACGGAATTTTGATGCTATCCATCAACGTGCTCATCTTGCATCTCTAGAGGGAAATTTAGCAGTGAAACGGTAAGCAGTGGTGGTGGCCATTTTTTCTTTTCCCTATTATCGTTGTTTTTATTTTCTAGCTATTCTTCTTTTACTAAAATGTTATAGGAATTCCAAGGGATGGGAAAGCAGTGGTGGGGGCCATTTTTTCTTTTCCCTATTATCGTTGTTTTTATTTTCTAGCTATTCTTCTTTTACTCAAATGTTATAGGAATTCCAAGGGATGGGAAAGAAATTATTGGGTGTATCCCTAAAAAGACTATTGGATTACTAAAATAGAATTTACAAAAAACAATTTGACAATATAAAACTTACTATCCAAGTGTCATTGGTTACAAGTGATCTTATAATGGTTCTCTTGAATGCATTCATTTCTAATGTTATCTTAGTGTTCTTTACTTCAATTACAATCTTTAATTACTTGAAGACATTTCAAAATAATCTTAAATTTAGTCCCTCGGTTGATTATAAAATATCATGTTGTCAAAAAATTAAAACTGAATTCTTCACCCTTTTCCTCTCATTATGAAATTTTTTAAAAGGGTGTTTCTGCTATTTCATGACTCTACTTAGCATATCACCTATTATGGTAGGAATAAATTTTGATAAGTGAATGCCTAGAACTAAAATAAATATGAAAAACTGTAAAGATCCATTTCCTCCTTAATTGGAACACTTCTTTCAAGAATAACATTAAAAATAACCAATCTCCAGGATCACAGATCTTCACTGATTTTTCTTTGAAGAATTTTCCTAAACCCGATATTGTCTGTGTTCATTTACAATCACATTAATTAGTAAAGAAACATTCATGATTTGTTTATTAATGACTCTTTGATGTCGTGAATCCTAGCACCTTTGTATGTTTCATTTAAAGTTTATGACGAGGCTCTATTAGATTTCTAACAAAGCTAATTTGATTAAGATTTTTAATTTTAATTCCATGTTCCTTGTTAAGATCAAACGATAGAATGTATAGTTCATTTTTTTTTTCATGGTACCTTCTAATGGAAATATATTAACACTTATTACTTAAGCTGCAGTTATTATTATTCTCCCTTTTATTGAATTGAGATGGTTGATTAGCTTGTCATAATGAAATGCATGCTATATCCACAATCAGTGGGTGAGACTGTCATTTGAACCGTATTTTCTGTATCCCTATATCTTCTTTAATAAAAGAAAATCTTTGCTATTGATTAAAGAAAACCAAGAAAGAAAAAGGTAAAAGAAAGGGTTTCTAACAACTCTAACATTCTAGATCAAAGATTTAGACATTCAGTCTTCTGTGGTATTATTTGGTTGTCACTATTATTATTTGAGAATTGCTGCTTTAGTTTTAGCTTGTGAACATCATTTTACTCTCTCAAAACAAAAAAAGGCTGAAATTGTCCTTTATATGCTTACTTTATGCTTGGTGAAAAAATACCAGCTTACAGTGGTTCTCTCAAAGAATGAGGCTTTCCTTATTGACCTCTATAGATTCACTTATTTGTACTCCAGAAAGAGATTGGATTTATCTACATTTCATCAACATTTATCCAGTTCTTTGGATGGACTCATTAGGTACTTGGGGAGTTGGTATGGAAGATGTTTAATGCCTAACACTGCTAATATGTCTTGATTTTGATTTTTATAGCTTGAGTGAGTGTATTAAATGTCATGCAGGAGGAAAAAAGTACATATGTGATGATTGCTTTTTTAATTAGCCAGCAGTTCACATGATGACATCGGTATAAGAATATGGCAAAAGTACATTTCCAGTGGTGACATTGTTGATCTATTTATTCATTGAAATTGTGCTGCTACATCTTGAAAATAGGTAAAGACTTAGTTCCTTTACTTCCCATCTTTGTTGAAGTCAATTTGTTATGCTTTTCGGTTCATTAATTTAATTTTCTTAATTCCATTGTCCTTTAATCATTTCTACAATATATGCAGTGCATATTGGTTTGTGTCACCAAATCCTATAAAATTAGAGCTGGCAATTTGTGACGCAATCCGCCAACCTGTTCGCACTTAGACAGGATGGGTTTGAGTTAAGGATTTTACAAATGGATTGGTTGCAGGTCAATTTGTTTACAACCCATAAACAAACGGGTTGGGCTTCTTGAGCTGTGAAACCTGGCCAACCCGTTTAAATTCCTATTTAATATATTAAAAATATTTATTAAATTATTTGTAGCAATAGTGCACGTGCTTTGCATGTGAAGATTGATTTTCATGGCATCTAACTCTTTCGTACTTTTTTTATCAACCATCTTTGAATTATTAAATCAAATATTTGATATTTTAAAACTTCAAATAAATATTATATTTAGAAGTCATTTTATTTTTTTGGATTATTAGAACAGTTTTATATTTTTATGGAGTCTAAGAATTAGAATTATTTAGGTAAAGTTGTAGTGGACTTATAATTCTTGTTGTAGAAGGTATTTAGGTAATGCATTTGGACTCTTTTATTATATTTAAGGTTAGAGATAAGCCTATATAAACATTTTAGTATGGTTGTAATTAAAGGTGACAAATTTAGTGGATTATCTTCTTATGAAAATGGTTATTGAAAACAGTTTGTTCTATTGTAATAGAATTCTTAATTTTGTTTTGCATTTGTTCTATTGAATTGGAGTAATAGAGGGCGTGGATCATTGTAGTGGGATTCAGCATGCTAATCTTGTGATTGTTTAAATTTTTTTAATTACATTGTACATTCTAAAAACAGTTTTTATATTTTTTAGAAGAGATATTTTTGGAAGTGAGCAATCTTGATAAAAATAGGTATTAAGATGAAAAAGAGGCAACACTTTTTTATAAAGAGTTATGTTATTATGTTTACTATCTTTTCTATTTTAGAATCTTAAAGAAAATGGAAGATTAAAGAATCTAATGAGTTTTGTGTTTCTCTTTCAATATGATTCATAGAGTTTATTAATTTCTAAAATCTTTATAACACCCTTTAAAAACATTATAAAAAGATCTTATCTATTGTTAATATATGAAGCCTTTAATGGTATTTTAGTCATGAAAAATACCATAAAGTAATTTATGAGAAAATATATATAGTAAGGTTAAACAAATTATTACAGAATCTTAACAATTAATAATTAAGAAAACCTTAAAAGTTGCTTTCTCTTTTAATAGTAGTATGATATTATATGATATGGTGATATGATTGTAATACAACCCAACTCTTCTAAATTCCTTTTAAATAAAAATTTAATAGTTTTAAGAATTAAAATATTGATACATTTAGCATGTATTTTAGGAATACTAAGATTAAGTGTCTACAGTTTGGGACTTAAGAATCCTCCACTTCTTACATCCTATTTACGAGAATGTCCATGCAAAAAATTAGAAAATTTGGGTACATTTTAATATATTTTATAATTCATTATCGTAATCATACGCCTTATCCCAACTAATTGGAGTTAGAAACAAGCATCCTGTTCCTCCATCCCAATCTATCAAAAAAAATATCTTCAGTCAAATTACGTACATGCAAATCCTTTTTGATTGACTTCATCCAAGTTCTTTTGGGTCTTTCTCTCCCCTTCTTAGAACATTTAATGTAGCTACTTCCTTAGGGCACTTTCCTTTATCCTTTCTCCTAATTGAGTCACACCCAAACAACCCCGAATATGTTCATTTCTCACCTTATCTTTCTTAGTCTTCCCATAAATTCATCTCAACATTCTCATCTGAGCAACGTTCAACCTATGCTTTGCCCAACATTCTGATCCATACATCATAACTGGCCTAATGGCTGTCCTATAAAATTTTTCTTTTCCTTTGAGTGGAACACATTGATCGCATAACACTCTAGAAGCACTTCTCCACCGAAGCCATCCATCTCTAATTCTATGAGCCACATCTCCATCAATATTTCCCTCTTTATGGATAATTGATCCTAGATAACAAATTGATTCTTTTTAGGAATCGTTTGATTTTCAATTCGTACTGCAGCTTCACCTCTACTATTGTTTGTGTGAAAGGCACATTCCATGTACTCGGTCTTTGTTCAACTTATTCTAAAACCTTTTGATTCGAAGGTCTCCCACCTTTTTCATTTGCTCCCTCTCCAGTTTGGTCTATTAAAACTACATCATCTGCAAAAAGCATACACCAAGGCACCTCTTCTTTAATACGAGTAGTTAATTCATCCATAATTAAAGCAAAAAAAGATAGGTACTCATAGCTGAACCTTGATGTAAACCTATCTTTACTAGGAACTCATTTGTCACACTACCTACAGCTGTCACCCTAGTTACCACTACCTCATACATGTCTTTAATAACCTCGATGTATCTGATTGGTACCCTTTTCCTGCTCAAGACCTACCAAATTAAATCTCTAGGGACTCTATCATATGCTTTCTCTAGATCAATAAGATCCACGCGAAGATCTCTCATTTTCTCTCTAAACTTCTTCATTAATTGCCTAATTAAAAAAGATAGCCTCAATGGTAGACCTCCTTGGCATAAAGCCAAATTTATTTTCAGACACCTGGGTTATTCTTCTTAACCTTTGCTCCATCACTCTTTCCCATAGTTTCATGGTACTTATAAGCTTAATTCCACGATAATTGGTACAATTTTGAACATCCCTGTTATTCTTATATATAGGTACTATTGTGTTCTTCCTCCAAACGTTTCGCATTTTTCTAGTCCTTAAAATTCCATCAAATAATTTGGTCAACCATAGTATGCTGATCTCTTCCATGCTTTTCCACACTTCAATTGAAATACCACTGGGTCCTAAGGCCTTTCCTATTTTCATCTTGGCTAATGCTCCCTTCACTTCCGAGACCTTAATTCTACAAACATAGCAATGTTCACTTGCCTCTCCAATAATCACATTCTCACCTGACATACACCTATCTGTATCTTCACCCTTTAATAATTTTTGAAAATATTCTCTCCACCTTTCTTTAATCTCCTCATCCTTTACTAAGACTCAAATCCTCACTCTTAATGCTCCTAACTTCATCTGAATCTCTTATCTTCCTCTCTCTCAGCCTTGAAAGTTTATATATATATATATATACTTCTCACCTTTTGTACCTAGCTTATTATATAAGTTACCATACGCCAGTTTTTTAGCTTCATTTATTATCTTTTTTTTTTAATTTTTAATTTTTTATTTTTATACTTTTCTAAGTTATATTGGTTCTTATCTCTTTGCCAAGTTCTAAAATAAAACCATTTTTCTTTAATAGTCTTTGGAACATTATCATTCCATCACCAAGTCTCCTTTTGGGATTGAATTTTACCTCTAGATTCTCCTAAGACCTCTTTCCCTATTTTTTTAATGCAATTGGCCATTTCATCCCACATCTGTATAGAGTTTGTTTCCTATGTTCCCTCATTCCTTAGTTTATCTTTAAAAATCACAATTTTTCTCCTTTTAGGTTCCACCATTTTATTTTTGGATCATTTTTAATGTGTTTTCTTTTCTTTCAACTCCTAATACAAACTTCCATCACCATTAAGCTATGTTGCGAAGCAAGACTTTCTATTGGGATAACTTTGCAATCTCTACAAATTCTTAACTCACTTCTTCCATGAAGGAAAAAGTCAATTTCGCTCAAATTTGTTCCACTCTTGAAGGTTACTAGATGGTCAACTCTCTTTTGGAAGAAATTGCTAATGCAAGATCGTAAGCTACCGCGAACTTTAGAATCGCCTCCCCCATCTCATTCCTTGCTCCAAACCCCCATTCTCCCATGTATATCATATCCTCCACTCTTCTCTCCAACATGACCATTTAGATCTTCGCTTATAAATATTCTATCCTCATCTGAGGTGTCCAACTCAAGATTTTAATATTGACATGTCTATTTGCATGTAGAGGACCTTGAGATCGCGACGAGCAACGAAGTTATAATCAATTTTTATTGGGTTTGTGGAGCCTGAGCTGGATATTCTTTGTCCCCATGTCATTATGTGTGCGGTACGAACCGCGGGTCGAGCTGAGCGGTCAGCTCGTGGGGGTTCGGGGGCAGTGCCCCTGACCCAGGTCCATTTTCTATACCCGGCCCATGAAGTCCTATTATAAATATGTAGACTTCACTTCTGAAATTAAGGTTTCTCTCAGATTGTAAAACTTCAAAAATATAGTGGATTTTTGGAGCGCTCTGTGGATGTAGGCAAGATCGCCGAACCACGTTACATCTGTGTTCTTCTCTTTATATTCTGTCTTTCATTTATTCACTTTACTTATTCTCTTGATTCATCAAATCTCAAGATCTGGGAACTCTTGACGAGAGTTTAGATCTACGTGTGTTGGATTGATCTAATCCCAACAAGTGGTATCAAAGCTTTGGTTTTGTGACCATTGACACAAAAGGTGTTTGACGAAATTTTCTGTGGAAGTTTTTCATCTGTTGGCATAGAAGGTGTTCGACGAAATTCTTGTGAAAGTTTTTTCGTCGTATTTGGTTCGAGTGGGAGAAATGACTTCAGAGAAGGAATCAAGTAAAGGAATAGAGAAGTTTGATGGCACAAAATGAAGGATCTGTACCTACCATTGGGTGCAATGCCTTCAAATATGAAGAAGGAAAAATGGGATGTGCTCGACAGAAAAACACTCGGCACCATAAGGCTGACACTATCGAAGTCTGTTGCGTTCAGTGTAAGGATGAGAAGATTACAACCTCTCTTATGACAGCTCTCTCTGAAATGTATGAGCAACCATCTGCAGCAAACAAGGTGCACTTGATAAAGAAGTTGTTCAATATGAAGATGGCCGAATGTGCGAATTTCAGATAACATTGAATAATTTCAATGAAATTGTCGACCAGTTAACAACAATTGAAATCGAATTCAAGGATGAGATTCAAGCATTGTTGGTTCTCAGTCAGTTGCCTGAGAGCTGGAACAACATGGTTACTGGGATCAATAGCTCTGCTGGGAAGACAACATTGAAGTTTGACGATGTGGTCAGTATGATCATGATTGAATGATTGAAGATATCCGAAGGCAATCAGATGATACTTCTACTTCACGATCTGTATTGAATATGGAGAGTAGAGGCAGGAACTCCAAGAAGGGTTCAAATTGTGGAAGGTCCAAGTCTAACAATCATATATCGAAATCTCAATCCAAGAACATTGAATGTTGGAATTGTGGTAAGAATTACCACTTTAAAAATCAATGCAAAGCTCCAAAGAAAGAGAAGGAAACAAAGATGAAGCCTGAAGCGAATGTCATTTCCGAAGACTCGGATGATGCTTTGATATGCTCTTTGGAGAGCAAGGCGGACTCTTGGGTGCTAGATTCCGAAGCATCTTTCATGCTACCTCAAGTAGAGAATTTTTTGTGAGTTATGTATCGGGTAACCTAGGGAAGGTCTATCTTGGTGATGATCAACCATGCGATGTGGTTGGCAAGGGCGATGTACATATCGAGCTGAATGGGTCTGTATGGAAACTAAAGGATGTGAGACACATCCCTGACTTGAGAAAGAATCTGATCTCAATGGGGCAGTTGGCAAATGAAGGTTTTGTCACAACCTTCAATGGCGATAGCTGGAAGGTCTCCAAAAGTATAATGATCGTTGCACGTGGAAAGATGAATGACATTCTCTACACGACGATTAATGCACATGGATCAATTGCAGTTGTAGATTGCAAGGAGGATCCAAACGCCTGGCACCAGATGCTCGAACATATGAGTGAGAAAGGACTTAAGGTTATGCACTCCAAAGGAAAACTACCAGGAATTCAGTCAGTTGATGTGGACTTGTGCGAGAGTTGCATCTTCGGGAAGCAGAAAATGTTGAGTTTCAAGAAAGATTGGAAAACCAAGAAAGTAAGAGAACCTTGAGCTTGTTCACATTGATGTCTGGTGGCCAGTTGCAGTCTCATCCATTGGCAATAAACCTTATTTTGTGACTTTTATTGATGAGCACTCTAGAAAAGTGTGGGTTTATTTTTTAAGACATAAATCTGAGGTGTAGAGACGTTCAAGAAGTGAGAATCCATGGTGGAGAATGAGACAGATTTGAAAATCAAGGAGTTGAGATCCAACAATGGTGGTGAGTATGAAGACACCGGGTTCAAGAAATTCTGTTACGAGAATGGAATCCGATTGGAGAGGTCGTTGCCAGGAACTCCACAGCAGAATGAGTGGCAGAACGAATGAACTGAACATTGACTGAGAGAGCCAGAAGCATACGTATTCAGGCAGGATTACCTAAGCAATTCTGGGCAGAGGCAGTCAACACAGCAGCCTACCTAATCAACTGAGGACCATCAGTACCATTGGATCACATGTTACCAGAGGAGGTATGGAGCGGCAAGGAGGTAAAACTTTCCCATTTGAAAGTTTTCGGCTGTGGTTCTTATATGCATATCAGTGACCATGCCAGGGGTAAGCTTGATCCCAAGTCACTTAAGTGTACTTTCATTGGATACGACGGAGATAAATATGGGTACCGGTTTTGGGATGACCAGAACAAGGTGATCAGAAGCCGAGATGTTATTTTCAATGAAAAGGTGATGTACAAGGACATAAGTGCATTGCAGTCCAGCAGCACAACACAGGAAGATCCAACATATGTTGAGTTGGATGATATTCCAAAGAACCGTGTGAAACAGCAGACAACTGAGAGTTCACAATTAGAGGAATCTACACCGCAGAGTAGCACACAACAGAGTGGTGCATTGCAGACTCCTGCTCCTATACCTAGGAGGTCTTTCCGGCCTCATGTTCCAAACAGAAGGTATATAATTTACTTGTTGCCTACTGATGTAGGTGAACCTGAATGCTATGATGAAGCATGTCAGGTAGTGGATGCTAGCAAGTGGGAGCTTGCAATGAAAGATGAGATGAGGTCCCTTATCTTCAACAGTACCTGGGAACTAGCTGAGTTGCCTAAGGGAAAGAAAGCTCTACACAACAAATGGGTGTACCGAATAAAGGAGGAACATGATGGTTCCAGGAGATACAAGGCGAGATTGGTGGTCAAAGGCTTTCAACAAAAAGAGGGAATTGACTACACCGACATTTTCTCACCGGTTGTGAAGTTGACTACCATTCGGTCAATTTTAAGCATTTTTGCAGCAGAAGGTTTGCACCTTGAGCAGGTAGATGTGAAAACTGCTTTTCTCCATGGTGATCTAGAGAAGGAGGTATATATGCAGCAACCAGATGGTTTCCTAGTGAAAAGAAAAGAGAAGCTCGTATGCAAATTGGAGAAGAGCTTGTATGGTTTGAAACAAGCTCCGAGGCAATGGTACAAGAAGTTTGACAACTTTATGCAAGGAAACGGCTACTACAAGTGCAACGCTGACCATTGTTGCTATTTCAAGAGGTTTGATTCCAGTTATATCATTTTGCTACTTTATGTTGATGACATGTTAGTGGCAGGTTCAGATATGGATGAGATAAAACACCTTGAAGAAGCAATTGTCGAGTGAATTTGACATGAAAGATTTGGGCCCAACGAAGCAGATTCTTGGAATGAGGATTAACAGGGATAAGCATAGAGGTACTTTGCAGTTATCTCAGGCAGAGTATATTGACCATGTTCTGTAGAGATTTGACGAGTGATGCCAAGGCAGTTAGTACACCGTTGGTCAGTCATTTCCGACTATCCAAGGATCAGTTTCCAAAGACAAATGAAGATAAAGACTTCATGGCCAAGGTTCCATATGCCTCAGCCATTGGAAGTCTAATGTATGCCATGGTCTGCACGAGACCAGATATTGCTCATGCAGTGGGAGCTATGATTAGATTCATGTCCAATCCAGGGAAGCAACACTGGGAAGCAGTGAAGTGGATGCTGAGGTATCTATGGAGCACTACAGATAAATGCCTATGCTTCAGAAGGGATGAGCTGAGACTACAGGGATATGTAGACGTAGACTTTGCTGGAGAGGTAGATCGCAAGAGAAGCACTATCGGTTGTGTCTTCACGGTTGGCACTACTGTAGTTAATTGGATTTCGCAGATACAAAAAGTTGTTGCTTTATCCACTACAGAGGTAGAGTACATGGCAGTGACCGAGGCTAATAAAGAGATGATTTGGTTACAGAGTTTGTTGGTGGAATTGGGTTTTAGGCAAGTGAAGAATGTTTTACACAGTGTTAGTTGGAGTGCTATACATCTAGCAAAGAATTCAGCATTTAATTCGAGGACCAAACACATCGGATTACGTTATTACTTCATCAGATCTCTTCTGGAGGATGAGGTGTTAGCACTTGAGAAGATCCAAGGTAGCAAGAATCCAGCCGACATGTTAACCAAGATAGTGACTACAGAGAAACTGGAGCTGTGCTCAGCTTCAGTGAGCCTTCAAGCCTGAGGATATAGATGAGCACACCAGAATGCACCGATCGTTGTTGGAGTTTTTTACTTCTGAGCTACAGTCTCCAAGTGAGAGATTATTGGGCTTGTGGAGCCTGAGCTAGATACTCTTTGTCCCCAGGTCATTATGTGTGTGGTGCGAACTGCGGGTCAAGCTGTCCGGTCAGCTCGCGGGGGTTCGGGGGCAGTGACCCCGACCCGGGTCCATTTTATATACTCGGCCCGTGAAGTCTTATTATAAATATGTAGACTTCACTTCTGAAATTAAGGTTTTCATAAGATTTCTCTTAGACTGTAAAACTTCAAGAATATAGTGGATTTTTGGTGCGTTCTGTGGACGTAGGCAAGATCGTCGAACCGAGTTAAATTTGTGTGTTCTTCTTCTTCTCTCTATTTGCCGTCTTTCATTTATTCGTTTTACTTATTCTCTTGATTCATTGAATCTTAGGATCTGGAAACTCTTGACGAGAGTTAATTAGATTGATCTACGTGGGTTGGATTGATCTAATCCCAACAATTTCAACATCTTTCATTCTGGCATGGACTCAAAGATTCTTCTTTTTGGTTCTTGAAGTCAAGCGTACCACCCTCGAGAGTGGATTTTTGGTTATTTTGACTTTGTAGAGCCGGTGCTTCTGTTGCCTGCACGTAGGGCCGTACCCCACTCCCGTCCCGGGAACAATTTGGAGTGCTATTCACCCCACCACCTTCCAGCTTGATAGCTTAGCACAAGATTTTTCTCTGCAATGCAACTTTTGAATGAGATAAAGCGGCTGAATTCATACATCTGTTGGACCCATTGCTTAATCAAATGAATGATACAACAAGAAGCGATCGGCCAATGAAGACCCAACAAGTTTCTATTTCTAATTGGGTTAGAGGTTATGTCGGCTGATCCGATAGCGCGTTGAAGCACTTCTTTGATGGTCTCCGTCCTCCCGACCTGTCGACCCTTGAATTCTTCAGAGCGGGTCGGTAGGCCAGCGAGACATAATGGGTGGGCACTACTAACCAAGCCAAGCCTAGTCCTTGCCGATTTGCGCTGTTAGCTTCGACCAACTGAGATGCTCTGGCAAAGGAATCAAGTGGGTGACACTGAACTGACGTGCGAATTGGCAAGGAAGGTACGCTTCTACACCACACTTCAGATTCCATAATGGAGGTCCTGGCTGATCAATTAACTAGCCCAGACCATGTTCTTTTTACATGCTTCTCTTTTAATGGTGACAATTCACGATCAGTGTATCATTTGGGATGGATTTTTAGAATATTGAAAACTTTTTGTACTATTAAAGCACTTTGGAATTACATGGATTTCTAATTGTTGTTTTAGGCTCCGTTTGGCCCGGCTTGTGCTTTTGGATAAGCACTCGTTGGATAAGTGGTTCAATGGGAGCACTTATCCACAACAACAATAAGCTGCTTACTTAAAGAAAATAGTTTTTGGTAAATATATTTATTTTAGTGCTTATGAAAGTTTAGGGGTAAAATTGATATTATAAAAATATTATTAAAGTTTAGAAATAACAATTATTTAAGTGTTTATGAAAGTTTAGGGGTAAAATAGGTATTATGAAAATATTACTAAAGTTTAGAAATAGCTTCCCACATAAGTGGAAAGAGAAGCTGTTCTCAACAGCTTCTCCTTATGGGTAGCCTTCCTCTACTGCTTATGGGTAAGTACTTATCCATTAGGTGTTGCTAAACACACTTTTATTTTTAAAAAGTGCTTTAATAAACTATAAGCTGAAATAAGCACTTATATAAGCCGGGCCAAACGCAGCCTTAGATTGTATGGTGGATGTTTTCTAGTGTATGTTAGGTCTTTTTAGGCATGGATATTGGATTGGATAAAATGAAAGGTTTATCATAAAAAAAATTCTTGTCAGATAATTTGAACTCATGAATGACAATAAAATCAAATTTAAATTTTAAACAAAAGGGAAGATTTGTCATAAAATAAATTATATGACAAATAAGGATATTGGATTAGGATACTTTTTCTGTGATTAGAATATAGAAATAAGCATATGTAAAGGTTTTATATGGGCATAATTAAAGGTGAAGAATTATGAAGATCATTTCTTCCTTGTTACTAAAAATGATTGTTTAAAAATAGTTGTTTGATTACAATAAAATTTTTCTTTTTCTCCAAAGATGTTATAATGACTTAGGAGACTCAATAAGACATGAAGTTTTGGGTTTACACTTATGGTAGTTGGTAAGGGTCTTTTATCTGCTAGTGCAAATGCCGAGTATTTCCTTGCTGAAAATTCAGTCATATGGCCTTTGTCTATCACTGTCCAAATTCTATCATGCTTTAACCAATATTAAGATCTTGATACCATCAGGAAAGACTTGTATTATTTATTCATTTATATCATGGTTTTGAAGTTGATCAGTCTTGTTCATTATTTACATACTAGAGATCCAAGTGTTTGTTTTTGATAATTTGATCGACTCTTTGTGACTTGGTGATTTCAATTGTAATTGGAGTGTTTTAAGTTATTAGTCATGCTTTGTGGAGATCGATTTATTGTTGTCTGACCCATATGTCCATCTCAAGGTGATCTAAACAGAAAAGCTGCAAAGCTAATAACAGTAATCCCATCACATGCCACAGTTTTTGTAAGGAGGATTATTCTATTCTTTGGACGAGAAAGGTATGGTGATGCTTGATGTGTTGCATTGATTCTGTTTTCATTAATCATCTGCAAAGGCATACAATATAAGGGAATTTTACACCAGTTTGCTGGGGTTTTATGGAAGGAATGAAATTAGAGATAGTTTGCTGGTTTTCAAGTGTTTGTCTACAGAGGAGCAGTTTAGGTCGTCATCAGACCAAAACTCCTTTGTAAGGAGTCCTTAGTAAAGTCGGACTTTAGTTTTGTGGGAAGAATCATGTTCCCCTTGAATATTTTCAAAAAAATAATACATTTAGGCTGCGTTTGGCATTTGTGCTATTGGGTAAATACTTTTGGATAAATGACTCAATTGCTGCACTTGTCCACGGTTGCAATAAGTTGCTTATTGATGTTTAGTAAATACATGTAATTAATCGTTCTGTCAAGACAAAATAATAGGTACTATCTCAAAGTTTGGGCGTAAAAAATGTTATTTTTCAAGTTTCACTAATTTATTTGGGGCTAAAAATGTTTAAAGTTTTACTTAATGTATGAAAAGCAACTTTCCTGATAAGTGATAAGAAGAAGTTGTAATTAGCAACTTCTCCTTATGGGCGATCTTCCTCTTCTGTTTTAATGAGTTAAAATACTTAATTAAGCAGCACCAAATGTAAGAAAATGATTTCTATTTTAGGAAAGCTCCTTTTTTCTCCCCTTATGCCTGCAATATATTCCTGAGCAAGATACCATTCAGGCGAGCATGTTTTGCATAGGACTAGCACCTACCCTTGGCGAAAAGAATTCCAAAATGTCTTGGGACTGGATAGTAAGCTCTTTACATGACAAGGCTTTAGGAGAAATATTTATATCCAGATGGTTGCCCAATCTGTTTGATTTGGGACCAGAATCAAACATGTTGGATCACTTTCATTCTGTGAGGTCTTTGCCTAGACAACCTGATGTGAATGGCCTGACCTGAGTGGTTGAACCGACTACATTTTTAATGTCTTTTCATTGTTTTGAAAACAAATTGTTAGTCTACATAGGATGAATTGATTTGGGTTGGCCCAACATTCAAAACAAAATGCTTTTTTTATTTGTCTTTCAATAATCATGACATTATTTATGATTTATTGAGATGACACGCTAGACTAGGCCACATATGGCTAAAGAAAATGAACCAATTGGCTTGAGCATATCTATTAGGATCGCTTACCAAGGTTCAGTTACTCGTTTGTGAGCATTGTTTGATCAGTAAGTCATGTAAGAAATCATTCGGTAAGGCAATGGGAGCATCCATTCCTTTAGAGTTAAGTCTATTTTGTCAAATGTGGACCAATTGATGTTAGGAGCCGCCATGAAGTTATTTATCACATTCATAGATGATTACACGTGATATGGTTATGTGTACTTGATTTTTCATAAGTCAAAAGCATTAGATTACTTTAGACGTTTCGTAGATGAAGTCGAGAACCAATTGGATCGACACATAAAGTGTCTCAATGTCGATAAAGGACGCAAGTATTTATCTAATTTGTTTCTAATTATATGAAGAGGGAATCCGTAGACAATTGACAATCCTAGGCACACCTCAGTAGAATGGTGTTGCAAAGAAGAGTCGTACCTTGTTAGGCATGTTGAGGTCGATGATAATGCATGTGTCCCTATCCATTAGCTTTTAGGGAGACACAATGATGACTTTAGTCTACATATTAAATCGCGTCCTTACAAAGTCAGTTCCTAGCACATCATATCAATTATGGACAGACAGGACACCTAACCCAACTCACATGAGATCATGGGATCGACAAGTCATATTTATGCGCCTTCCCACCAGAGAGGGAAGCTAGGCAAGGAGTTGTTAAGTGCATACTTGTTAGATACTTAGAGCACTCTGAGTGCTATGTCTTTGTCCATGAACAGACTGATGGAGGTCTAACACAGATTGAGTCATGTGATGTGGATTTTATCGATGATGATTTCTCATGTAAGAAGAGATCAAGGATGAACCTAGAGCTCTTCGAGATGAATGAGCCAAAATTGGGATCAGCGGAGATCACCTCATATCCAAACACCAATGAGAACGTCGGTTCTCAACAGAATCTTACAGATTCTACAGATCTTGATAGTGGGAGTGGAATATTGTCCAGTGGGAGTGTCCTAGAGGACACAAATCCCAACAATCCCATGCGTAGGAGTAGTCGTGGACAGATTCATCGTCGTCATTTTACGATAGAGGGTGAGTCGTTCATGATTCCCACGATTGATGATGATGAACTTGGTTTATACCAGGAGGCGTTATCATCACTTGCTTCGCAAAAGTGAATGACTATTATGCAATATGAAATAACTTCTATGGAGAAGAACGAAGTCTGAGAACTTATTGATCTTCCCCATAGATGCAAGACCATTGGAAACAAGTGAGTTCTAAAGGTCAAGCGCAAGGTAGATGGAAGTATAGAGAGATACAAAGCCCGTCTCATGGCGAAAGGTTACACCTAGAGAGGGTGTAGAATACGATGAGACGTTCTTACCAGTAATGAGATTTGTATCTATTCGCTACATTCTAGCTATTGTCGCACACCTAGAATTGGAACTCTATCAAATGGATGTCAAAACTGCATTTTTCAATGGAGAACTGAATTAGGAGATCTATATGGATCAGGCAAATGATTTTGTGCCTAAGGGGCATAAGCGTAGAGTTTGCAAACACAAACGCTCCATATACCACCTGAAATAATCATCCAGGTAGTGGTATATTCGATCCATCCATCCATTATAGAGTTTTTTATGATGATTGAAAGACTACTGTGTATGTTTGACACTATGGTAGGAGCTTTCTTATATTGTCACTATATGTTAACGACATATTGATAGAAGGGAATGACAATGAGAGATTGTTGCCACTACTGAGTGACTTTCCTTCAGTTTTGAGATGAAGGATATGGGTGAGGCAGATTACATGCTAGGTGTTAAGATTCATATGAATCGTGTTAAGAGGTTTCTTTCTTTGTCCTATAAGACTTGCATAAGGAATGTACTTAAGTGTTTCAAAACGCACGATGCCAAACCCATTGACACCCCTGTCGAGAATGGTGCTTCATTACATCTTGATATTTGTCCAGAAACAAAGAAAGAGAAGGAACAGATGGCTCGTGCTCGCTATGCTAGTGCTATAGGTAGTCTGATGTACGCTATGATGTTTACTTGACCTGATATTAGTTTCGTAGTTGGTTTAGTCAGTCGTTACCAGAGTAACCCAGGACAGACTAATTGGAAAGTAGTGAAACATATTCTTAGATACCGACGTGGGACAACAGATTACATGTTTTGCTTTCAAGGAGCGGATTTTTAGCTATAAGGCTACAACGATGTGGACTGGACATGTGATTTAGATGGTCGAGAGTCGACGTCAGGATACACATTATTACTAGGTGGTGGGCCATCTCTTGGAGTAGCAAGCAGCAAAGTATGGATCGCATTGTCCACCATGGATTTAGAGTACATAACTTGTTGTGCAGCCGTTCAGGGGGCCGTATGGTTGAGGCAATTTTTACAGGATCTTGGAATCTTTTGAGTAGGTGTAAGGCCGATCATTATCTATTGTGATATTATGGAAACATTGGCCTACATCAAAGACCCAAAATACGCAAGATGAAGCATATCGACATTCGCGATCATTACATCAGAGATAGAGTTGCACATGGAGACGTGTCCCTTACACATATCCCTACTCATCAAATGGTTGTTGATCCCATGACTAAACCTATAGTTAGACAAGTTTTTAAGGTTAGTTCCAAAGAGATGGGATTACATAGATTGTGATTTGTGTTAGGTGGTACAATTTTTTTATTTACATTTGATATGTAACCATCTCATAGTACATTATATTTCATGCGTCAGAATTTATCTTTTCATATGAGGCATGAGATTGTGTATTACATGCACTTCACACACACATTACCTCAAACCTAAACCAAACCGAATTACATTACACTAAATTGAAAACCAAAGCAAACCAAAATAGAAACTGATTTAGAAACTCGAAAACCAAACCAAACTATAATGAATATAACCGAAAATCGAACCAATCCGAAATAGAAACCGAAAAATCTGTTTTTTCGGTTTGGTTTGACAAAATTAATACTGTTTTCTATATAAAACACACGTACGCATGTGTGTATAAATTTATAATCTACTTTTTTCGGTTCAGTTTGACAAAACTAATACTATATATATATATATATATATATATATATATATATATATATATATATATATATATTTTTTGTTTTTT
>JAUPMG010000006.1:6192395-6234475 GCA_031762675.1 Pachysandra terminalis | reverse complement strand
TAATCAGACGGATTGGATTGGATCTTTATCGGATCGGATTACTATACATCAGAATTCGATCCAATTATATTTCGGATTGGATCGGATCGTTTTTAATCGAATCTCGAATTAGAATCGGATCCGAGGATCCTGATCCGATCCTTTGACAGGCCTACCACGAGACCATCATTTTATCTGGTTTTCAAAAGACTTTTTTAGTTAATTAGTGTGGGGCACGAAATTGACACTTCTTCTTCTTCTTCTTTTTATTGTTTTAATTATTATTTGGTTGAAAGATAGAAAGCCGCATGCCTAATGAGCTTTTTTCCATTTTAATCTTATTAGTCGATTTAACCATAGCCTACTGGTTTTCCATTACCAGGCCTCACAACTGGGCGAGCATCAGTTGGTTCACATGCAAATTATTAAAGAATAATATACTTTTAGAATGCCTTTTCTTTTAAAATATAAAAGTAACTTTTTACTATTATTAAAAACATGTTTGATATAAGACTGCAATTTGATGATTATATTTATTATAACATAAAAAAACAAAAAAAAAAAAAAAAACCCTTGATTGTGATGGTATCTAATAAAAGTTTGCAATGAGGGTGATAGTGGTAGGGGTGCATGATGTTGATGACGATGATGGTGGTAACATCTAGTGGTTGGTGGTGGATGGTGAATAGTGAGTGGTGGTGAATGTTGCTAACAATTGCTGGTAACGGTAGATGTTGTATATGGATTGCTTTACTTTTACATTAGCAGTCAGCCCGTGCATACATTAGCAGTCAGCCCGTGCGATGCACGGGCTTAGTAGAAAGTAGCATTTGGCAAATAAACATTTGGTTTTGAACAAAAATATGATTACAATCATGTTGAGCGGGCATTGCGGAATTTTTGTTTTTCGTTTTCAAGTATGGTTTCAAGGATCGGATCGATCCGGTGTGTACCGGGATAGACCAAAACGGTTCGATTCTGAGGCACAATACAAGTATTGTACCGTGAGGCTTTGAATCGGATCGGTCCAACCGATACCGGTACGGACTGATCCAACCGATACCGGTACAGACCGGTTGGTACAGCTGGCCCAGTGATTAGTACAACCGATTGAATTCTTTTTGTTTTTTATATATATAAATGAAACAGTCCAACTGGTATCAACCTAGACTGGTCCCGACAGGTACCGCTGGTCTGGCTGATCTAATTTTTTTATTTTTAAAAAAAAAACTAGACGATCCAATTTTTGTAATGGTGATGCACAAATCAGTAAACGACTAAAATGTCAATGAACAAAATTTGTTTGTGCACCAGAGGATTCGTATACTTGCTGACACTGGCCTAAATAAAAGGATGATCGTTCAAGTGTAAGGTTTCCTTTTGGAAATTGAAAAAAAAAAAAAACGAAGAGAAGAAAACTCAGATTAGTCAGGAATTAGTAGAAAGACCACCACAGTGTTGGGTTTGTAGAGCCTAAGTTGGATATTCTTTGTCTCCACGTTATGTGTGCAGTGCGAATCGCGGGTTGAGCTGCACGGTTAGCTCGCGAGGGCAGCTCTCCTATGACGGGTTAAGCTACGCTGTCAGCTTGCAGGGGTTCAGGGGCAGCGCCCCTGACCCAGGTCCATTTTCTATACCCGGCCTGCGAAATCCTATTATAAGTATGCAGACTTCCCTTATGAAATAAGGTTTTCATAAGGTTTTTCTCAGACTATAAACCTTCAAGTATATAGTGGATTTCTGGTGCGCTTTGTGGACGTTGGTAAGATCGCCGAACCATATTAAATTTGTGTGTGTGTTCTTCCTTACTTTCTGTCTTTCATTTTACGTTTGCTTTACTTGTTTCTCTTGATTCATTGCATCTCAAGATCTAGTAACTCTTGACGAGAGTTTATTAGATTGATCTACGTGTGTTGGATTGGTCTAATTCCAACAAATGGTATCAGAGCTATGGTTTTTTGTGACCATTGACACAGAAGATGTTTGACGGAATTTTCTGTGAAAGTCTTTTGTTTGTTGGCACAGAAGGTGTTCGACGAAATTCCTATGAAACGTTTTCGTCGATTTTGTGGTTCGAGTGGGAGCAATGACTTTAGAGAATGAATCAAGTAAAGGAATATAGAAGTTTGATGGCACAAACTTTGGGTACTGGAAGATGCAATTAGAATCACCTCTACCAGAAGGATCTGTACCTACCATTGGGTACGATGCCTTCAAATATGAAGAAGGAAGAGTGGGATGTGCATGAGAGAAAAGCACTCGGCACTATAAGGCTAACACTATCGAAGTCTGTTGCATTTAATATTAAGGGTGAGATGACTACAACCTCCCTTATGGCATTTCTCTCTGAAATGTATGAATAGCCATCTACAACAAAAAAGGTGCACTTGATAAAGAAGTTGTTCAATTTGAAGATGACCGAAGGTGCGAATTTCAGAGAACATCTGAATAATTTCAATGAAATTGTCGACCAGTTAACAATAGTTGAAATCGAATTCAAGGATGAGATTTGAGCATTGTTGGTTCTTGGTCAATTGACTGAGAGCTAGAATGGCATGGTTACTGGGATCAGTAGCTTTGCTGGGAAGACATCATTGAAGTTTGACGATGTGGTCTGTATAATCATGACCGAAGATATTCGAAGGCAATCAGATGATACTTCTACTTCACGATCTGTATTGAATATGGAGAGCAGAGGCAGAAACTCCAAGAAGGGTTCAGATCGTGGAAGGTCCAAGTCCAACAATCATAGATCTAAGTCTCGATCCAAGAACATTGAATGTTGGAACTGTGGTAAGAAATGACACTTTAAAAAGAAGTGCAAAGCTCCATAGAAAGAGAAGGAAACAAAGAAGAAGCTTGAGGCAAATGTTGTTTCTGAAGATTCAGATGATGCTTTGATATACTCTTTGGAAAGCAAGGCGGAATCTTGGGTGCTAGATTTCAGAGCATTTTTTCATGCTACCTCAAGTAGAGAATTTTTTGTGAGTTATGTACCAGGTAACCTAGGGAAGGTTTATCTTGGTGATGATCAATCATGCAATGTGGTTGCAAGGGTGATGTGCAGATCAAGTTGAATGGGTCTGTATGGAAATTGAAGGATGTGGGACACATCCTTGACTTGAGGAAGAGTCTGATCTTGGTGGGAATGTTGGAAAATGAAGGTTATGTCCAACCTTCAATTGCGATAGCTGGAAGGTTTCCAAAGGCATAATGATCGTTGCATGTGGAAAACTGAGTGGCACTCTCGACACGACAATTAATGCACATGGATCAATTCCAGTTGCAGATTGAAAGGAGGATTTGAACTTATGGCACCAGAGGCTTGGATATGTGAATGGGAAAGGACTCAAGGTTATGCATTCTAAAGAAAACTACCGGGACTTCAGTCACTTGATGTGGACTTGTGCGAGCGTTGCATCTTCGAGAAGTAAAAAAGGGTGAGTTTAAAGAAAGATGGCAAACCAAGAAAGCAAGAGAAGCTTGAGCTTATTCACACTAATGTCTGGGGGCCAGCTACAGTCTTATCAATTGGAGGTAAGTCTTATTTTGTGACTTTTATTGATGACCACTCAAGAAAGGTGTAGGTGTACTTCTTGAGGCAGAAATCCGAGGTGTACGAGACATTCAAAAAGTGGAAAGCCATGGTGGAGAATGAGATAGATCTGAAAATTAAGAAGTTGATATCTAACAATGGTGGTGAGTATGAAGACATTATGTTCAAGAAATTCTGTTATGAGAATGGAATCAAATTGGAGAGGTCGTTGCTAGGAACTCCACAGTAGAATGAAGTAGCAGAACGAATGAACCAAACATTGACTGAGAGAGCCAGAAGCATGCGCATCTAGGAAGGATTACCCAAGCAGTTCTGGGAAGAGGCAGTCAACACAGCAGCCTACCTAATCAACCGAGGACCATTAGTACCATTAGATCACATGTTACCAGAGGAGGTATGGAGCTACAAGGAGGTAAAACTTTCCCATTTGATATTTTTGGTTTTGTGTCTTATGAGCATATCAGTGACCATGCTAGGAGTAAGCTTGACTCCAAGTCACTGAAGTGTACTTTCATTGGATTCGATGGAGATGAATATGGATACCGATTTTGCGATGATCAGAACAAGAGGTGATTAGAAGCCGGGATGTTATCTTCAATGAACGGGTGATGTACAAAGACAGTATCTAAGTGCATTCCAGCGACACAACACAAGATGATCCAACATATGTCGAGTTGGATGATATTCCAGAGAATCGTGTGGCACAATAGACAACTGAGAGTTCACAACCAGATGAACCTACACCATAAAGTAGCACACAATAGAGTGATGCACTGCAGATTTCCGCTCCTGTACCTAGGAGGTCATCCCGGCTTCATGTTCCAAACAGAAGGTATATAAATTACCTGTTGCTTACTGATGCAGGTGAACCTGAATGCTATGATGAAGCATGTCAGGTAGTGGATGCTAGCAAGTGGGAGCTTGTAATGAAGGATGAGATGAAGTCCCTTATCTCCAATAGTACTTGGGAACTAGCTAAGTTGCATGAGGGAAAGAAAGCTTTACACAACAAATGGGTTTATTGAGTAAGGGAGGAACATGATGGTTCCAGGAGATACAAGGTGAGATTGGTGGTCAAAGGCTTTCAACAGAAAGAGGGAATTGACTGCATCGACATTTTCTCACCAGTTGTGAAGCTGACTACCATTCGGTCAGTTTTGAGCATTGTTGTAGTAGAGGGTTTGCACCTTGAGCAGTTAGATGTGGAAACTACTTTCTTCCATGGTGATCTAGAGGAGAAGATATATATGCAGCAACTGGAGGATTCCTACTGAAAGGAAAAGAGAATCTCGTATGCAAATTGGAGAAGAGCTTGTATGGATGAAATAAAAAATTTGTAGAAGCAATTGCCGAATGAATTCGACATGAAAGATTTGGGCACAACGAAGCAGATTCTTGGAATGAGGTTTAGTAGGGATATGCATAGAGGTACTTTGCAGTTATCTCAGGCAGAGTAAATTGGCCATGTTCTGAATGGATTTGGCTTTAGTGATGCCAAGGCAGTTAGTACACCGTTGGCCAGTCATTTCCAACTATGCAAGGATAAGTCTCCAAAGATAGACGAAGATAGAGACTTCATGGCCAAGGTTCCATATGCCTCATCCATTGGAAGCCTAATGTATTTCATGGTTTGCACGAGACCAGATATTGCTCATGCAGTGGGAGCTGTGAGCAGATTCATGACCAATCCGGGGAAGCAGCACTGGGAAGTAGTGAAGTGGATACTAAGGTATCTACAGGGCACTACAGATACATGCCTATGCTTCAGAAGAGGCAAGCTGAGACTGCAGGTATAAGTAGACGCTGACTTTGATGGAGAGGTAGATCGCAGGAGAAGCACTACCAGTTATGTCTTCCTTGTTGGCACTACTGCAGTTAGTTGGATTTCACAGTTATAGAAGATCGTTGCTTTATCTACTACAGAGGTAGGGTACATTGCAGTCACCGAGGATCGTAAAGATATGATTTGGTTACAGAGTTTGTTGGCAGAATTTGGTTTCAGGCGGGTGAAGAATTTTTTGCACAGTGATAGTCAGAGTGCTATACATCTAGCATTTCATTCAAGGACCAAGCAGATCGGATTGTGTTATCACTTCATCAGATCTCTTCGAGGATGAGGTGTTAACGCTTGAGAAGATCCAAGGTAGCAAGAATCCAGCCAACATGTTAACTAAGACAATGACGACAAAGAAAATGGAGCTATGCTCAGCTTCAGTGAGTCTTCAAGCCTAAGGATATAGATGAGTGCACCAAAATACACCGATTGTTTTTGGAGCTGTTTACTTCTGAGCTACAGTCTCCAAGTGGGAGATTGTTGGGTTTGTGGAGCCTGAGCTAGATATTCTTTGTCTCCACATCATTATGTGTGCGGTGCGAACCTCGGGTTGAGCTGTGCAACCAGCTTACAGGGGCACAGGGGCAGCGCCCTTGTGGGTCAAGCTGTGTTGTCAGCTTACAGGGGTTCGTGGGTAGGACCCTCGACCCGGGTCCATTTTCCACACCCGGCCCGTGAAGTCTTATTATAAATATGACTTCATTTCTGAAATTAGGTTTTCATAAGGTTTTTCTCAGACTGTAAAACTTCAAGAATATAGTAGATTTCTGGTGCACTCCATAGAAGTAGGCAAGATTGCTGAACCACGTTAAATTTGTGTGTGTTTTTCCTTACTTTCTGTTTTTCTTTTTAAGTTTGCATTACTTGTTTCTCTTGATTCGTCGCATCCCAAGTTCTGGGACCTCTTGATGAGAGTTTATTAAATTGATCTATGTGTGTTGGATTGATCTAATCCTAACTCACATAACTTATTTCAGAAAGAGGATTCTCAAAACAAAGCTCTGCAAATTCTCAGAAGATGTCAAATGCCAAGGAATCCGATCCCTATTTTTGGTGCATCATTGATCTTTTATAGCCTCAGACTCATTACTTAACCGTTTGCAATGTTTCATGAATGGATTCAAAGTGTTTCATTGAACATGCAGTTTGATTTGAATATTCAAAACGCCTAATCAAAGATATAAAACGTTTCAATAAATATATTCAAAACGTTTGGATCAATAACGGATATAAGGTCATAAAGTGAATGATACGTTACTTTTCTGTGATGATTTAAGTCTTTAAATCATATAATATCTCGGAGGATCTTAATGAGACTTATCTCTCTGGCCTTCCATTCCTGAAAGTCTAATGTTTATTTCCCCATATGCTTAAAGTAAATGACTTCGAAGTTAGAATCTTCGAAGGATGATTAGATGTTAGGGAATGTTTCCCTAAATGAAAATAACTCATAATATTCTGATTTCGAAATATCATTTGGTTATTTCGAGTGACTATCTCAAAGGGTGACTTTGAGATAGGAATACTGTGATTTCGAGATAATGAATAGTCATTTTGAATGACTATCTCGAAGAATAATTTTGAGATATTAATATGGTTATTCCGTAAGGTGATTAGGAACACCTCATCAGAATGGTATGGCGGTGAGTCTACCATACCGTAAGGTGTGGTGGAAGTCAAGAACTAGTTGGATTGACACATGAAGTGTCTCCATACCGATAGAGGACACGAGTATTTATCTGATATGTTTCTAGATTTATGTAAAGAAAAGGGATTTCGTAGGAAATTGACAATCCCAGGCACACCTCATCAAAATGATATCGTAGAGGGAAGACTGTAAAGACTCGGATCTGGAAAATAAAATATTAGAATTAGTGATTGAGTAATTGGTGGAATTAAAGGATGAAATAATTAAGAGAGGTTCATGGGAATTAGCTGGTAATTTTCTGTTATTAATAATGATGTGATTTCCTTAGTTAAATTGATTATTAGGGTCACATTAATAATCAAAGTGAGAATTGGGGGTCAATTGGTAATTAAATGATAACTTCGAGGAGTGTAGTGTAATTAATTTGCTGCAATTAGGAAGTGGTTGTATGAATCTAAATTGGATAATAAGGATAGTTTAGTAATTAATTTACTTAACTATAATGGGCTTGAATTAATGGGCTGTATTAGGAGTAATCGTTTGAACCTAATTAGAAGCTAGGGTACTTTAGTAACTTAGCATATATTTGTTCTAGAAGAATTAAAGTTTCTAATTAGAGTTGGATTTGGATAGTAAGATTAGAAGGGTTGAGATTGACTAGAACAAGATTAGAAGGTTTCTAATTGGTTGAGATTGGCTTGTATGATTGGGATTAGAAGGGAGAGATTGGAATAGCTCTTAAAGGTAGGAACAATAAGGGAGATCGTGCACAACATTGGAAGATAGAGAGTTAGGGTTTTGAGAGAAAAGAAATAATAGAAAGAGAACTGAGAATTTGAGGAAGAAAGGCTGCGGCTGGATTTGGAAATTGAGGAAGAGGAACAAGAGGCAATTGTGGAGGAGCACGTAGAATCGACTTCGGATCAAGCGTAGGGTGTAAGTTGCATTTCCTGTATAGTTCTCATGGGATATCGTGGTCAATTACATGTTTTGCATGCTTTCTATGATTTCCATGTTAATAGATATGTTTGATCATACTAATTAGATTTAATATATTAATATAGGTGTTTTAATCATGCTAGATAGATCTAACATATTGATAGGATTGATTTCCAGATTTTATGTGTATTGGTGAATTGAATAGAAGTAGCACATTCCAAGAAATGCATCTCTATTTCCCAGCGAAAGTACACACTGGATATTCTTGTTGATATGGGCCTCCTTGGTGCTGCACCAGTCACATTTCCGATGGAACAAAATGTAAAGTTAACCCCATCAAACGGAGAACTTCTCAAAGAACCAACAAGATATAGAAGATTGGTTGGTCGTCTTATTTACCTCACCATCACAAGGCCGGACATCACTTACTCGGTAAATATCCTTAGTCAGTTCATGAGTCAACCTCGAAAGCCACATCTGGATACAGCTATTCGGGTTCTTTGATTCTTGAAAAGAACACCAGGACAAGGGTTATTTTTTCCAGTACAGAATGATTTAGAATTAACTGGATATTGTGATACAGATTGGGGAGGCTGCCCAGACACAAGGAAATCTATTTCTAGGTATTTTGTGTTTTTAGGATCTTCCCTCATCTCTTGGAAGACTAAGAAACAACCAACTATCTCACGGTCTTCTGCCGAACCAGAATATAGGGCTATGGCAGCCGTTACATGTGAACTCACTTGATTGAGCTATCTTTTCCCAGAGTTGCAAGTCAAGTTCTTAAACCCTGCCAAGATCCATTGTGATAATCAAGCAGCTCTTCACATTGCAGCAAATCCAGTATTCCATGAGCAAACGAAACATATTGAGATGGATTGCCATGTGGTTAAGGACAAGATTCAAACTGGACATATTGCTACTGCGTTTACCCCCTCACAAGCACAAGTTGCCGACATCTTTACTAAGCCTCTCGGGAAGGGAGTGTTGAAATTCAGCGTGTACAAAGTAACGTTATGATCGAGCGTCAATTGCAGAACGGAAAGTTTCTATTATGCGCTAATTCAAGATCCGAAGATACGCTTTCCTATTCTTTATTTAGGAAACGATTTCTTACCTAAATACTTGTTTAGCAGCTTTCTATTCTTTGTTTAGCAGTTTCCCTTATTGTTATTTTCATATTTAGCAAGCTACTAGTTTAGGAATGTTTTCCCTAAAGCTGTTGTTGAATCTTGTATATACAGATGTACAGACCCATTGATTAAAATAAGAAAATACAGAGAATTGTTTCTCATGTACGCTTTTTATTGTCTTCTTCTCCATAATTTTACAATATCCATTAAAAATTTCTGTTCCTGGCTTTTCTTTTCTCTATAATAAGTCCTATGCGTGTACCTTGGATTTGAGTAATCATTTAAAGATTTCAATAAATATGTTCCAATGCACTTACTTGGAAGTTAAATTGAAAAATGTTTACTAAACTAGGCGTGTCACTAGCAGTGTGGAATGGGTCGGGCGGCCCACATACCAGTCCAGTACGATTAGGGGTGTCAATGGGTATTTGAAACCCGCCAAACCTGATAGAACCAAACCCATTTAAAAGGAATTGGTTCTGGGTTTATAGACCCGTTTAGAAGAGAAGAAAAAAGGGGTTGTCCCGGGGTGCTTTCCACACGGGCGTGCGCCACTGCTGCCGTCCGTCCAATTGGGACTGGATGGCATAGTGTAGTGTGGTGTGGTATTATAAGACTAAGACTTGGGCCAAGCCTAGGGCCTACCTTATTTGTTTTCCACATGCACTTAAAGATTTAGCCCATTAAAAACCAGTTAATAGTTGTTATTAATTGAACCTTATTAGACAACTAATAATTGTTATTATTTGACTCTTGGGTTAATTAATAGTCAATATAATATGACTACTAGCTGTTTGGCCCATGCTCAGCACCGCGCAACAGTTACTTGTATGGATTTTATTTTATTAAAATTGTTTTAAGCCTGACATAGAATATTGTAACTTATACCTTAATATTTGGATGGTTTGGTTTCAATAGCGTTTATTCACTAAAGTGATTGGAAGTCGGCAAATTATATTTGCCTTAAATTTTCTTGGTACAATATAGATTGAGAGAGAGAGAGCCAAAAAAAAAAACTTTCGGTGATGATGTAAAGCACTCAACCTTATAGCATTGTGTGTAGACAATGCAAAACTCTATATGGTTGGCTAGTTTGATTAATATCTTTCCAACTGAAAAGTTACAAAAATTGTTGCCACTGCAGCAAATAAGGACACACGTCTTTGACTCAAATACTTAAAATGGTTGCATGCAAATTATTAAATCAAGAATAAAAGCAAGCTATTTGTATTAAGTAGAAATTGTTGCAAGCATGCTGATCACAGTTGCAATTGATGGTTCAAGATCCAAAAAATAAATGTAACCCAAACAAAAAGTCATCATATTATAACATCTGACAATGGAATGAAGCAATACATCATATTAAGGGATTGTATACTTCTTGTGTATAGCTTCACATTATATAGTTCTACCAATACATCATACTTGATCAGAAAAAGAAAAAAGAAAAAAATTACAAAAGTTCGAGGTTGAATACATTGACTGCCAAATGGTGCCCAAATTTAAAATTTGTTCAAGGCTATATTCAACTGAAACTTGAAATTGAACTTTGGCACCATTGGGTCAACCCATATCAAACAAATGGTACCAGTTTGAATCTGAAACTGGTAATAACTACTTTTTTCATATTGGGTTGCCAACTAGACTACAAACGTGGACAGCGCTGGTGTCTACTTCTTCCCAACTGATTCCTCCTCCATGAAACAAATGTATCAGTAAAATCTTACATGCAACATTGTACACAAAAGTAGACCAATATGTTTTAAAGAAATTAACTCAAGCAAAGGTGAAACAAATAGAAAAAGAAGACTATTGATTCTCACCTAGTTCCTTTACCATGGTCTCAATCTCGATTGATTACCTATTAGTTTTTCTCATCAACATGCTTTTGCCTCCTTTGACTACCAATCCATTGACTGTTCAAAGCTCCTTTCCCATTTCTCACGTATTGCTAACTGATGTATCGAATCCTTGTCGTTACCAAATAATTCTATAGCAAATTTACTAATTTTAAGCCAAAAGCACAAAGATATAAAGTAAATCAATAGCCAAAGTTCACATCCAAAGTAAAAGGTAATGTATTTGCATCTCTTTTCCATGCTCAAAACGCATAAGAAACTTTGTCTATCACATTGTATTATTATGATTATATTGAAATGTGTCTTAGCCATAAAATATAGCACATGACACATGCCATATACATAGAAGGATAAATACCCACTTACCATTTATTGGAATCTCCATGCATAGTATTAGAGTAATCGAACTACTTTCTGTTAGCTAGAATAATTGTATTACTTTACACTACTTGATTTGAAGATTGAATTATATAACTTTAAAATAAGCCTTTTAACGGTATCCACCGTAATCCAAAAAAAAAAAAAAGCACACCAAATTCAAATGACTAATTTCATTGATTGAGTTGATACTTACCACACCTCCGCATTTAACCTATTTAATTGGACCATTAAATACTGTGTCCTAATCATTCCAAAAGGAAGACAGGTATCATTTTGGTAAAGGGAGTCATGCCTATTGATTTGACCCAATCTATGTTGGTAAAGGGCAAACTTATGACACATGTCTCATGTATCGGTGTGTGCATATGTCGGTGCGAGTAAGAGAGAGAAAAAGAGAGAGGATCACTGAACTTGATCAAAATAATTGAATCGTCCAAATCCAATCCATTGAGAACCTATCCTTAGAGAGTAAAGTGGGAAAAAAATTTATGGAGAGGGCAATAAAAAAAATTTTAGTGACGAAGCCAAGATTACCAAATGGAAGAACCGGTTTACTATTATTACTATTATTATAAGAAAAATAGATGAAACAATAAAAACATGGAGCAGACCAAATAGAGCAAATCATAATAAGGGAAAGAGGAAGCACTTACCTATAGAACAGAAATGGTTCAGCGGAATCCTCTTGAGCTTTTTGATGAATTGAAACTTATAAAAGAGTTAGATCAGTTTTCAGTTTGAAAAAATCAGTGTTATTTTTGACAAAAAGAAGACCAAATTAATGCTACCTTTTATATCATACACACATACACACACACACACACACATATATATATGTGTGTGTGTGTGTGTGTGTGTGTGTGTGTGTGTATAATATAAAAACTAGCATTACATATACATATATATATATAATCTATTTCGGTTATTTTGCTTCAGTTTGGTTTAGTTGAGGCCTTAACCTTAAACTGAACTAATTTAATTTGGTTTTTGGTTTTTCGTTTTCTAAACCATAAAGAAACCAATATGGGAAAAAAAATCAAACCGCCTTTTTTGGTTTTGTTTGTTTGGTTTCTGGTTTAGACTGAACCAATTGACCTAGTTAGGGCTATCAATGGATCGGATCATGGTCTGAGTCTGATCCGATAATATGATAAGATATGATCTGATTCGATCTGACTCTAATAGGATCAAATTCAGATATAGGTTGATTCGATTTAATAAGTCTGGTCCGATTCCATTTGTGTGAGTGTATATAAATATATAAAATTTATATTACTAATATACATATGTATGTATATATATAATTGGGTAACTATAAATATTGAGTATATAATTAGAAAGAAGTCATTAATTTTTTGTACTTTAAAAAAAATTAAATATATATCAAAATATATTTAATCAGATAAAATTTGGATATGTCCTGATCTGGTGCAAATTCGATCCGTTGAGAACCCTATCCCTAAAATTATTTGGAGAGGGCAATAAAAAAATTCTAGGGGCAGAACCAGGATTATCAAATGGAAGAACCGATTTGTTTCTATTTTTTTTTTTTGGCTCAAAGATAAGTGTTAATTTTACAAACACGTGGGGTACATCAATATTATAATTACATAGCAGGTCTTCTAGTAATTTTTACAAATGGAAATGACATACAAAATGATGTGGATGCTCCATGTGATGGAATTGCCTCTTCAGTTCAAAGTGAGTGTCAAGAAACTAGTGTCGAGGTTGTGGATAACCTAGCAAAAATAAGAGGCATGAAACATAAATCTAGTATTTCCCATTTAGGTTGCAACATGTATCCGTATCCGAATGCTCTTGACAAGATTGTAAGTCAAAATAGGCAAAAACAAAAAGTCTAACTAGCCCATGTCTCATCAGCAACAATCAAGTCAAGTGCATCAATCAAATGCTGTTGAGAAACCCAAAAAAGCAAGAAAGAATCAAAAGAAAACAACTCCAGTCCAATGTCTTACATACTCTACTTAAAGCTTCTCTGAACAACAAATTACAAGATCATTCATTGAACCACTACAATCTATTCAGGTAACATGTCAAACATGAATCCAGGGATTTCGGTGCTTCATATATTGGTACAAGCACTTCTGGTTATCATCTGCCTGTATTTATGTATAGGCCTCCACTTTCGACTCAATTGAACCAACCAAAGAATCCCAACAGCTTTCGTGATATGCTTTTGGTAAATTTTATCTCATTTTTTTTTCCATTCTATCTTTATCATCTTTACTCTTAATACTCTTTTACAAATTCTATTCGATTTTTCACTATGTAGCAACAAGATTTATACACCAGAAGATCATATCAAGAGCATTTACTCCCCACAATTGGTTCACAACCAGACTCTAGCAAGAGTACCACGTCAAAATCTACTATTTTTTTTTTAAAAAAAAATAAATTAGTATTTGATGAGATTACAAGGATTCCAGTGGCTACATCTGTTAACCAGGTGGGCATTATATTTTTCAGGATTGAGAGACGATAACAGCATTGGTGGAGGTCTTAGAGGAATGTTGATGATATTTGCAGTTATCCTGGTGGGTCTTCGTCTTAATCTTCTTCTATATTGAATATTAAAGAAATAAATGGTTTTTGGGAGATGGAAATATAGAACATTTATTAGCAGAAAATGGTGCGTACTGATAACTTATATGTGGTTTACAACAACTGTTTCTCTCTTGATGAATCCTTGTCAATTTATTTTACTTGTGCAGTTTACTAGTTGTTATGGTGCTTTGGACGTATACTAGTAGCTGCAGATGTTGATAGAACCTTGAGGAGACAATTAAGGAGGAACATTGGCCAGCAATATGCAGACAACATATTGTTGGAGTGTGGTGTGCTTATCATTTGGGTGTGTGTGAGAGTGTGTGTGAGTTTGTGTTGCTCATTTTCTTCTGTTACCTCAGGTGATTGCTTTGGTGAGGGTGGTGTGAGGGGTGTGGCTGTCCATGGTGATGGGAGCTTTTCCTTTTTTCTCTTTGGGTTCTATCTTGGTGAGCGTGGTGACGGGTGTGTGGGCAATCTAGTGTGGGTTGGTTGCTGACTCTAACAGGGTGTCTGAGCATTCTCCATATATTTGCTTTGTCCCATTATTGGTGTTGCCTTTGCATTGCTGCTCCATATGGTTTTGTGCCTCCCTTTGTTGATGGATCAATCTAACTTGGTGGCTGGTTTTCCTTCTACCTTGGTGTAATTCATTCTCTTTGTTTGTCTACGTGATGGTCTTTGCTCCTGCTGCTGCTTGGTGTTGTGGTTGGTTTAATTGCTACTATTGGTCTCTGGTTCTCCCCCTGCTACTACTGTATGGTCTTTCCTTGTCTTGGGCATGGTGCTCCCCTGCTGCTGCTTTCTGTTGGCTGTTGTGGCTTTGTGTTTCTGTTGGTTCTCTCTTGCTATGATGTTGTCTGCATAGCCTAGTGATAGTTTGACTTCAGTTTGGAACTAATTTTAGGCAACTTCTGGCAATATCTTGGTGTTGCATTATTCAACTTATTTGAATCTATTTGAAGGGAACTATCATCGAATTGGAATTTCTTTTTGCATCCCCCTTGTGTTGTTTGCAGCAGCTAAACTTTAGGAGTAAAATATTAACTGACCTCCATGAAGGAATGTTTTGTGCTATTGGCTATGTACAAGTCGTAAGGTCTCATTCGCTCAAGAGATCTAACGAGGGAAGAAATGCCAAAATTTTCTGGATCTTATCTTGCATATTCTGTAAATATCCTCCTGCTCTTTGCCATTGTTTGCTATTTATTGCTGTTATAAAACCATCTGTTGATGGACTAGAATCAGCTCCATCTGATGTAAGTGAATCTCCAATTGCATCAGTTGATGAAGTGAAGATTAGGGAAACTGTATATCTGTAATAAGATGCAAATGGATTTTCTCAAGTGTAGATGTGTAATATATATCCCATATTAGAAGGTTCAGGCATATCTTTCATGTGCACCATGTGCTTGCTGCAATATAAGAGATCTAGATTAAACCAGAAAATATTGACTTTGAACCAACCTTGTCCTTTTTCTAACCACCCTAAAATGGTAAGATGACTAGAGATGCAACAAAAAACTGAAATTTCAATTTGAAATATTGATAATAACATTGTCCAATAACTGGTAAATCTTAACCAGAAAAATTTGTTTCTTACTTTGCTTTGTTTTCTTTCATAACTCCAAAAATGACTTGGAAGAGAGAAGTTGTGGATTTCTTTTGAAATTGATCAACAAGTACAAAACAAAGTCATTAGCAAGCACACTACTGCCTTTCCCATAATTGGATTTTATTTTCATTTTAATCTCTATGTTTAATCAAATATTCAGAATTAGAGATATTGTTGTATGCTTCTCTCTGACAGATTTAAACATTGAAACATTAGCAGGAGCTATGATAACCAAACATTTTTAGCTATGATCACTACTTGGCTGGATATTCGCCAAAGTTTGGAGAAGACATTGTTAATGCATAAGCTTGTCACCCTTTTCTTCCCATCTCCTTTAACAAGTTTGATACAAAAAAAAAAAAATCACTATCAACATTCTCAAACTATTTAAATCTTAATTATAAGACCCAAAAATAATGCAACAAAAAAAAAAAAAAAACAAATACATATGAGGCTATAGTTGTCATTTTCACTATTCGAGCTCCTTTAACATCTAGTCGGCCGGCTTCAATAACTTTAATTCGAGCTTCTATCTTCCTTCTCCATGCTTCAGTGTCATTATCATACTCATCCTTTCTCTCATCATGTCTGTAATCAGTTACCAATTGGCATCTTACTTTGTACAGAGTGTACCATTCAAAGTATTCACACTTCTCAGTTGATGAATCCTTCAAAGACAATATTTAAAAAAAAATAAAAATTTACAGCTATAAAAAAATATTATTAAAATAATTAATCAATATAAATATACTTACAAATTTTCCAGCACAAGTATAAAATAGCCTATCAGGGTTCTCTTCTATCCTTAAAACTTTAATTGCTGCTATTCTTTTGCATGAACATAATTTTCTCTCATATCTTAGGTCGAGAAAACCATTTGAAGATGAACCAGCACTTTTGGGCATTGTGCCTGCTAATGATTTGTTTATTGTTTAACTATGTTCAATTGAATGAACAAAACATAGCCTAAATTTAAAACAATTAGAACAGCAATGAGCATACTCATGAAAATTAAAAGGTAATATGTTCAGCATTTTACTAAGTCAAGGGCATTCTTTCTATTACAATTGTTTTGTTCCCCTTTTCTAAGAGAAAAAAAAAAAAACAGGGAAAAGAATGATTAGAATGTACCTCTAGAACAATTGATATGTTCAGACTTTATATCAAACGAGTAGAGGGCAGAAACTCATTGCTTAACTAAGAATAATTATTGTGTTGTATCAAACGAAACAACACAATGGGTCAGAGAATCTACTTTGTAAAGTATGACAAAAATTTGCATTCTCAACACACTAATCAAGACTTCAAAAGAAAAATATGAAATAAATAGATTAGAGATTACCTTTAGAAAACAATGATATGCTCAGACTTTAAATCAAACAGGAAGAGGGCAGAAAGACATTGTACAATGGTTATAATAGATAAGAGATGAAAAAAAAACAAGAAAACAAATGAAAGAGATGCACCAAAGAGTCTTCACCAATCAATCCATTTTTCAAAAAGACGAGGAGAAGGGGTTTACAAACCTACTCGGAGGAAAAAAAAAGTAGAAGTTCGACAACCTAAGCCTTTGCAATTCCAGTAAGATCAAAACTTCTTCTTACACTTACAACCAAAACCAAGATCGTAAAAGCAAAAAAACAAAAAAAAAGGGGGCTTTTTGCAGGGAAGAGAAGGATTTACAAGAGGGAGAGGTAAAGATTGTAGGAGAGGAAGGGACGAGCTTTACAAAATGCAGAGTCAAACAATCTTTGACTACTTTGAATTTCAAATTCAAAATTCAAGTGTGTCTGCTAAATTAACGCTTGTCTTCAATATGTCCATTAAGTAGCTTCGTGAGTGTCACGAGAGGCTTCTGGTGTACGTGGCGAGCATCGGTGCACGCTGCAGCTGATGCTTTAGCCAACGTGCACCAGACGATGTAGCCCTGTTAGTTGCCACCCAAAATGGCACTCGTCTTTCACCGAGTACGCTACCCAAGATGGCTACTTGATTCAGTGAGTTGCTACCCAAGATGGCACTCGTCTTTTACCGAGTATGCTACCCAAGATAGCTACTTGATTCAGTGAATTGCCTCCCAAGAAGGCACTCGTCTTTCACCGAGTATGCTACCCAAGATAGCTACTTGATTCAGTGAATTGCCTCCCAAGATGGCACTCGTCTTTCACCGAGTACGCTACAATGATGACTACTCGAAGCAAGTCAGCTACACAAGATTCGTCAAGCAAAGATAAGGATCCCAACGCTTGAAGGCCTGAAAACCCAGTTCGTGATGCCAGATAAAGGATCCAACATAAGTGATGTCGTTTTAATGTTCAACCATTGTCTATCTTATGTCTTCTATATATTCAAAGGTTTTTAAGTATGTTTAAGGGTTTCAATGATAGTTAAAAGATAGGAAAGCTGTTTTCACTATCATATGCCTAGATCTATGTGTTAATGAGATACTACTATGTTTTAGGAGCTACCTTTGAGTTTTACCGGTGATTTGATGTATTGCACTTCTAATATGTAAAAATCCCTATTTTCTAAGAAAACTACTTGGTTTCTATTACATATTTATGTTCATAGAGTTTGTCTATGGGATTTCTATTTGGTATTCAATATATTATCTATGTGAGAATGAATAAGACGAATATGGAAGCATGTGTGGCATGTATGTGATATGAAAACGAAATATTGGAAAATATGTTAAGCAGTCTTTGCAAACAGATGTTTCCATCTGATCAATGGAAAGGGTTGTATGGTTAGTCAGTTATGTTTGTGGTACCCATGTTTGGTGTGCCATCCTTTGGATGGGGTGCTTCATCAACTAAGGTTAGCCAATAGGGCTATTTGTACTTTGGTATATCCCAAGAAGGTGTGGAGTCACCTAAGGCTACCTAATTGGTAGGCCTTTACTCTGGCGTACCCAGAGAGGATGAGCATATGTATGATTAACTAAAGCTAGTCCATTAGGATGAGACTCTCACACTAGTTTACCCCGGTGGAGGTAATAGGAATAGTTATGATAGTAAAGAAATCTTGATATGTATGGTCCCTTCTTATTCTTATAATTCTATAGATCGGATAGTGTTAGGTTGTGCAATATTTAGATATGAACTATTTTATATAATGTTTTCCTTTACCAAGTTAGCTGCTTACCGGGATGAAAATTTCGTTAAGTTTTTCAATATATGCATGTACTTCGGTGCGTGTATATGTAGTATCTGATTTGTAAGTAATTGATGAATGATTGATCATGAGAGTAGCGCAGCGAAAGCATAAATTGGGATAATTATAATTTCCTAAGGTTTAGATCCAAGGGCAATGTATATGTTTATGCAGATTTAATGTAAACAATAATGTAAGTCATTAGATTCAATATATTAAATAGTATCAAGTTGTTTTTAATTATTCCTCATATTTGATTGTTCCATCTTCCTTGTGGGGATGATGGTCATTCTTCGAATCTCGCAACGAAATTATAAGGTGTGAAATTCGGGTCACGACACCTAGACATTGAATAGTGTCACAATCTTCATGAGAGGGATTGGATATATATATATATATATCCTTAATAAGACATTAAATGTGACTCGCAAACTCACTTGTGTGGACTTACCTATATGAGTGTGGGAGTCAGGCTATTTCCTTTAACAAACTTGATCATTTTCTAGAGCACTCAAGAAATCAGGGTACCAGCACATGGTCATTACCGCGCAAAGCAAAATGACAATTCTATCCCATGAAAATGAGTATGTGTGACAGTATCCAGTTTATATCTAAAGGTCATTGGTTCAAGATCAATTCACCACACCACCCTAATAAACTTTGAGGAATATACACAAAGTGAAAGTTCAAATCCAAAAGACACTTATCACCTATGTTTGAATTTTTGTGATGATGCCAAGTTTGTAAATTGTATTTATCGTCATTATATTATTATATTAATAGAGTATATTTATTTTAAAAATGGTGGAGGATTGTTGGAGATTTTCAAAAAGAGATTATTTGGTTTATATGTTTTATTGAAAGCTTTGTGGAATCACATTGTCCCAGATTGGAAAAGTACAAGAAAAGTAAAGGCTTTATATAAGGTGATCTCCCTAAAGCTTATGTGTTTAAAAGTAAAGAGAATGATTGGGTGCATCACACCACCACGCACATGCATGTGTGAGGACGCAAGGGCACTTGGGGTGCAATGGGCTTTTTGTAGGTGCCACGAGGAGCGTAAGGGCCTTTATCTTTTAGAGTGTTACCCATTCGGAACGGGTCGGTTGGGATTGTTTGGTTTGATGGTTCAGACCACACTTGGTTCGAATGGTCATGATGCTTCCGATCAAATACACCTGATGGATTTGAGTGACCTAGACCGTTAGATGGCGCGCCTGATCGTGCCCGCATGATCGAGATCATCTGATCAGAGTTGTACCTGATCAAAGAGATGTCAACCGATCAGGTACCTATAAAGAGATCTTAACCGTAGAATCGTGCACACACTTGATCCATGATGGGTGAAGGGTTATATACTCATTCATATATACTTGATCCAGACAGTTGGATCAAGATCGTACCTTTTGGTGAACAGGTACATGTAAGTCTATAAATAGATTAGACATCCAGCCCATTTCAATCATTCAATCCAGAAAAAATTGATCCGAATGACAGGATAGAACAAGGCTTCCATCAAGTGTTTGGCATTATCAATTCTTATATACAGATTATCCTATTGTGATCGATTAGTGCACATCCAAGAATCACAACGAATCATATCAGAGCCTTCATTGTATCCTGAAGGCATTTTCCCATCAAACCCTAGTGCATTCACGATCTCGGTTGTAGGGGGAGAAACTTGTCTAAAAGACAGCGATTCAATCGTGCCTTGGAGCTTGCTGTTCAACGGTGCAATTTGTTCCAACGATTCATACTTTTGATCCTCCAATTATTTTCCAACATGGAAGAGATGTATTTTTCCAAAACATAACCTTAAAAAATAGCTAAAGTTTCCAAATAGTGGGCTACAAAATTTTAAGGAAATGAGACCTCTGTCCATTATCTTTAGGATTAATTTTTAAGGTTTTATGTTTTAGATAGAGTTTCAGGGTTTTAGAATTTAAAGGGAATGAGACCTCTGTCAGTTTTTTAACATCTTCAATTCATTTTAGATATTTATAGTTTCTTTAAGATTTTAATTTAATTTGGCCAAATAGAATTAGACCAGGTAACCAGTTGAACCGGAGGAGAGTGGGTGTTTAACACCTTCCCAATCTCTTAACCAAACCTACCTACCCGTCCTGGTTAGACCTTGTTTAAAATATTATTTTTAGGTCTATTTTTGAGATTAAATGACCTACCTAGGTGACCATTCATTCGTTAACTCAATGGATGGTGGCGACTCCAATCAACCCAATCTATCTAGGGTCCACCCGACCCAGGGTAGTTCACAGCTGATGACTCCAATGGGGATTTGTGGGTTTGACCATGGTTTAATTTTATTTGGCCATTTTAGGACTTTTTTATTAGGATATTAGGACTGGCAAGATGTTTAGGTTTTTTTTTCTTATATACATAGGATTTTTAGGGTTGTTTTTATATATACATAGTATGTTTAGGACTTTTTTATATTTAGGATTTTTTATAGGATTTTTTTATCTCTTTTGATTTGATTTTGTTTTTCTTTTTATTATAGGTTTGTGATTTTTGTATGGTTTTATTGATTGGCATGATTAAATTATTTAATTATCACATTTTACCTTGATTTAATTGCGTTATTATTATCTTGGTTTGATATCATATTCTGGGTGTGCCCGGTTGACCAGTCAACCCTGTCTGGTTGACCGGGTGCACTCAGACACAGAAACAGAAAAATTAGACAGTGTAGTAACCGATTGGCCGTGTACGTCACCTGGTCGACTGACCCATCTCTCTAGTCGACTGTCCAGTCACAAACAAAAACACGCCTTTATGCGACCGGGACCCTCCGGTCAGTGCTCGGTTGACCAAACCGTCACTTGATCGACCAATTGCACTTGTTCGGGCGACCGAGTACCGGGAACTCAGAAAAATTCTTGGTTTCTTTTGGGTATCCAAGTGGGTCTCTGGTCGTGCCGAAGACTTCCTAAGGCCACGTCTTGAATACACAATGAAACCCTCTAAATTTCCAAACTCCTATACTACTCGAATCAATTAAACAAAACAACTAGGTCAATCTAGGGATTAAAAATAATTTAAAAACAAAATCCACATGCATAATTTTACCAATTAAATTCCTTGATAAAAAGTAGTTTAGGTTATAAAATTCCTATAATTTCACTAGCAACGCAAAAATTAGATCAACACTTCCAATAATACATAATCGCAAATATATGTTGTTTTCCTCCCATATAAAGCACAAACTACTCATAAACATAAAATCCCCTCCTTCTGATTTAAGAAATCATCACTAACAACCTAAAATCAAAGGATATGAAGTAAACCAGATGGTCGTAGGACACCTAGCTCAAAACTTGCTCAGAAAAATCCAAGAAACATACAAGGTTTCTCACCTCCAGAAATCATGAATAAAAGCTTAACGGACAAAGACGATCCGACGAAGAACGAAGAAACTATGATCGAATCTCTGTAAAAGCCCTCCAGGATACCACGTTCTGTACTTCTTTCCAGAAAACCCACAACACTTAAAAATCAAAAATCCCCAAATCTGAGTCTAATTTGGAATCCTAATTAGACTAGAACTCAATCGCTCATATTTATAGAGGAGGCCTTGGTTCTCTGGTTCAACCACTGATCCAACCACGGTCCAACCCTATAAATCACACTAAACCACCGGTTAAAACAAAATCACTTAAAGCACTTAAACATGATATAAAGCATGCTTGCTCATACAAGCATACACATATCATCACATGAAAATGCAAATAAAATAAAATCGATTCATGAGATTTGAAATCTGAAACCACCAATCATATCAGAATTCAACAAGGCATACATTCAAAAACACATATCAAACATCATATAGACAATAAACATACATATGTGCCATGTGTCATTTGTGAGTGTGTGCCACATGTGCAAAACTGTACGGGTCACAACAGCTTTAGAAAACAAGTACTGCCTTGAAGAAGAAAGTAACCAAAAAATTTTAATTAGTAATTATGTTGATTTTAAGATGACTAATGATAAGTCTATGCTAGCACAAGTGCATGTACTCCAAATTATTGTTAGTAATCTTAGAACTGTGAGAATAAGGGTTGTAGAGGAATTTAAAGTAGGGGCTATTATTGCTAAACTCCCCTTTTCTTGAAATGTCTACAAGAGGAAGCTTAAGTATGAAGAGAAGAATTCATACTTGGACTCTCTACAACGCCACCTTTGAATCAAAGAAGATTCTCGTAATCAGTAAAAAAAGAACGATGTGAATGAGAATCATTCTAAGGCAAATAGAATGAGGAAAATAAATTCAAGAATACCAAACTTAAGCCTAAGAATGATAAATATTTAAAAAAGCAAGATACCAAGAAAAATAAAGAAAGTTGTCATTGTTGTGGCAAATCCGATCATAATATTCGAGACTGTCATCTTTGAAAGAAGGCTATGAATAATAACCAAGTAAATAAATATGATTGAAGAAGAAAAAATCATTGCAATAGTGTCTGAAGCCAATTCTATAGGAATTGAAGATGGTTGGTAGCTTGATACAGGATCAAACATTCACATATGCAAGGATCGTCTTTTAGTACTTACAAAAAGATTGGTGATGGAAAAGAAGTCAAGATGGCAAATAAATTATGCACCAAGGTTAATGGGAAGAGCACTATAGAACTCAAACTTATACCAGGAAAGGTTCTTTCCTTAGTCAATGTATTTTATGTACCTGATATTAGTAAGAATCTTGTTTCTGGAGACCTACTTAATAAAAGGGATTTCAAATTGGTGTATGAGTCGGATAAGTTTATTTTATCCAAGGATGGGGTTTTCATTGGACATGAGTAGTCTTCTAATGATATGATAAAGTTGAATTTTATGAATTAGTTCTCTCCTGCTTATACTCTTGATTCTATTTCTTTATGGCATGGAAGATTAGGATGTGTTAATTATGTTTACATAAAGAACATGCATGTCTAATCTAGGTTCAATTTTTTCTGTTACTTATGATAATTTTGGAAAATGCCATGCTTGTGTTCATGCTAAGATTACTATAAAACCTTTCAAATTAGTTAATTGAGCTTTAGAATTACTTGGTCTAATATATAGTGCCATATGTGATCTTAAGAATACCATCACTCGTGGAGAAAATAAAGATTTCCTAATCTTTATAGATGATTATTCTAGATACACATATGTGTACTCAATAAAGAGCAAATATGAAGTATTGAGAGGTTCAAATCTATCAAAGCAGAAGTAGAAAATCAACTTAACCATAAAATCAAAATCTTATGATCAGATCAAGGTGGTGAATATTTCTCAAATGAGTTTATAAATTTTTGTGAAACTCATGGAATTATTCATAAAGCTTCTGCTCCTTATACACCACAACAAAATGGTGTTGCTTAACGAAAAAATATGACTTTGATTGAAATGGTTACTCCAATGTTTATTAGCTCTGGTTTGCTACTCTCTTTGTGAGGAGAATCTATTTTGTCTGCATCATGTTATATCTTGAATAAAATTTCTTTAAAGAAAGTCCATGTTACTCCCTATGAACTTTTCTTTAATATGAAGCTTAATTTGAGTCATCTCAAAGTATGGGGTTGTCTTACTTTTGTATGAATACCTGGCCTTAAGAGACCTGAGCTTGGAATTAGGACTTGTAAATGTGCCTTTATAGGTTACTCCAAAAATAGTACAACATATAAATTTCTGAACCTTGACTCAAATAATATTATCGAGTCAGTGGATGCAAAATTCTTTGAGAATAAGACTAAATAAAGTTCTCACAAATTCAACTTAGAGAATTCAGAACCTGCTCCTGTACTAATTGAGGATATTGCTGAAGATCATTCTGTTCCTAATCCTTCTGACGACATTGAGCCTTGAAAGAGTAAAACAAAGAGTTGAAAAGATCTGTGGACTAGACTTTATTATATATCTAGTTTTAGGAGATAGACATGAAGTCAAAGATAAAACTTTGTTTTCTCTAAATGTAGAAGACGAACCATCTTCTTATTTAAATGTTGTGACTTCTCGTGATGCTCCTTATTAGAAGGAAGCCATTAATGATGAAATGTCTTTTATTATGTCCAATCAGACGTGGGACTTAATTAGCTTACCGCCAAGTTCTAGACCTATAGGTTGTAAATGTATATTTAAGAAGAATTTGAATGTTGATGATTCAATTAACATGTTTAAAGCTCGGATAATAGCCAAAGGCTTTAAACAAAAGAAAGGCATTGATTGTTTTGATACATATGTATCTATTGCACGGATTTCATCTATTAGGTTTTAATTTCTCTTGTCTCCATTCCCCAATTAGTTGTCCATCAACTGGATGTAAAATTGGATTTTCTATATATTAATTTAGACGAGGAGATTTATATGGAGCAACTTGAAGGGTTTGTTCTTTTAGGCCAAGAAAAGAAAGTATGTAAATTAGTTAAATCTCTTTATGGCCTGACGCAAGTTTCTATGCAGCGGCATGAGAAATTTGACCAAATAGTGTTATCCAATAGTTTTAAGGTTAATGATGTAGATAAGTGTATCTATAGTAATTTTAGTAATAATGTTGGTGTTATTATTTGTTTATATGTGGATGAGAAGCTTATTTTTGGTACTAACGTTAAAATAGTGGAGGAAACAAAAATATTTTTGTCATCTAATTTGATATGAAAGATCTAAGAGAGTCTGATGTACTCTTAAGAATTAAATCATAAGAAAAGATAGCTGACTAGTTTTATCTCAATCTCATTATTTTGAAAACTTCTTAAGCAGATATGATCATTTTGATCATAAACCAACCCCTACTCCAATAGATCCTAATATCAAGTTAATGAAACACATTGAACGATGTAAATCTCAGTTAGAGTGTTCCAATGTAATTGGGAATTGTAAGTATGCAATGAATTGCACAAGACCTGGCGTAGCATATGTTGTAGGTATGCTATGCAAATTTACAAGTAATCAAATGAACACTAGAAAGACATATCTAGAGTTCTTAACTATCTGAAGGGGACTACAAATTATGGTCTACATTATTTCTAATATCCCACTATATTAAAAGAATATAGCGATGCTAGTTGGAATAATGTTGAATCAAAATAAAAATCCCCTACTAGTTGGATCTTTATACTGGGAGGAGCTGTTGTATCTTGGGGATCCAGGAAGCAGAATTGTACTTTTGATTCAAATATGTTATCAGAATTTATCGCTCTTGAAGATTCATACAAAGAAGTAGAATGGCTTAGAAATCTATTAATAGATATTCCTTTTTGGAAAAAGCCAACTCCAACTGTAATGATTCATTGTGATAGCTAGGAAACATTATACAAAGTCTCAACTAAGACATACCATGGGAAGTCAAGACATTTAAGTCTTAGGCACCAATCTGTGAGACAATTTGATATAGGGTGAAGAAGAAGAGAGTTGATGAATCTGGTTCAGAACACACAACCTTCTAAAGTTGTTATGGTTTTAGGCAAAACCTTAGAACAATAGGAAAAAAAAGAGAACTTCTCAATTCAATTTCATAAAATATTCAATAATGAAATCTCTACAATCACTCTCCTATTTATAAGTCTTATCTCAGAAAAACAGTCATAAAAGAAACATGAAACTACTAAAAAGCAATCCTAAAAGAAATAGAAAACTGCTAAAACCAATCCTAAAAGAAATAGGAAACTGCTAAAAGAAAAGCAATCCTAAAAGAAATAGGAAATGGCTAAAAATAAGACTAAAAGAAATAGGAAAACAAAAGTTATGACGCCAATGCTTTAAGGCGTGTATAACTGCATAGAACTTGACATCATATGTGCTGTATCTCAACCTAGCACCATTCAACTTGTCACTAAAATATGCAACATGCCTCTCCTCTTGGCTTAGAACAGCCCCATGCTCACCTTCGAAGCATCACAATGAAGCTCAAAAGGCTTAGCAAAGTCAGAAAGACAAGGACAGGTGTTGACATTAACTTAGCCTTTATCACAGAAAAGGTTTGATCTGCATCTCCAGACCATAAAAATTTTCCATCCTTCATACAGTCCGTAATAGGCGCCATGATGGAACTGAAATGGATAATAAATTGCCTATAAAAAGAGGCCAACCCATGAAAACTCCGTACCTCGTGAATATTAGTTGGCCTCAACGACAGTCTTGCTACGTTTACCTTAGAATCGTCCATGGAGATGCCATCATTGGAAACAATGTATCCAAGAAATAACAACGTGCCTGTCATAAACGAACACTTATTGAGGGCTACGTAAAGTTGCTCCCTTTGCGAAACTGAAAGAACCTCTCAAAGGTGATGCACATGCAGATTGGGGTCAGCACTATAAATCAAAATATCATCAAAATAGTCAACCACAAAGGTACCAAGGAAAGGTATCAAAACTTGGTTCATGACTAGCATGAAGGTTCTAGAAGCATTGGACAAGCCGACGGCATTACTTGCCACTTGTACAACCCCCCTCGAGTCTTAAAGGCAGTCTTCCACTCGTCTCCAGAACGTATTCGAATCCGGTGATACCTAGTCTTCAGGTCTAGTTTACTAAAAATAGTAGCTCCATCCAGCTGATCTAACAAGTCATCCAGTTGTGGAATCGAAAATCTGTTTTTAACTGTGATCTTATTTATTGTTTGACTGTCTACGCACATACGCCAACTACCATCCTTCTTTGGCATGAACTCTAAAACTCCTGAAGTAATGGTTTCACAACTTCTAGAACAGATCCACCAATCTCCCCCTTTATACCAACCAGCATATACATCATCCCGTCTCCTCCGTCTCCCTCATAAAGCTTCCCATAGACAAGAGATTGGAGCCATTTTCAACTAGTGTTTCAGGCACAGTCTCTTTCTGGGACATGAGTATGATTCAGGTATTATCCCACATGAAGATATAAGAATTTTTTTGTTACCCTCATGTGTAACATCCCTATCGTACTGCCATGGTCGTCCTAGCAGAAGATGACAAGCATCCATTGCAACAACATCACACCACGTTTTATCCCTGTATTTCAAGCCAATAGAAAAGTTAATTAAACAACGTGTTGTAACTTTTACCTCATTTCCCTTCTTAAGCCAAGACAACTTGTAGGGACAGGGGTGTTGTGTGGGTTCCAACTTCAGCTTTCGGGCAACATCTATTGCCACTACGTTCTAACAACTGCCCGAATAAATAACGAGTTGGCAGACTCTATCGCCAATGGTATAGGTGGAGTGAAAGATGTTGTGATGAAGCCATCTGTCATTGTCTATCTCCTTTGGAGTGAGACAGATTCTACGCGTTACTAGAACGGACCCTTGATCACCCCGAACATACTCTTCGGGAGGGTTCTCTTCATCGAACACAGTAGCCTGCTCAGGCTCATCGTTTAGTTCCTCATCAAATTCCTCACCTTCCACGAACAATCCTTTACTAAGTCTATCACTTTTTCTGCATTCGTTCGCTCGATGGTCTGGTTCTCCGCACTTGAAACACTCTATTCCCACACTACTAACTAGTTTGTTGTTGTTGACTGACTGCGTCAAGGGTCTTCTCGTGGGCTATGACTTATTGTTTGTCTGTACAGTTGCCCTACTATTGGGTGCAAAAGTAGGGTTAAATGCTCCTGCAGTACCAACCCTTCAACCCATCTGCTTCTCAATATGAAGAGCTCTAGTATGTGCTTCAGAAACAAGAAAATATATCAAATAAATTCAAGGTATCTTGGAACTGTTGACACAAACCTCCAATATACCTAGATGTGAGTTGTTCTTCAAATCCGGCTAGGTCATTACAGGACACCAATTGATAGAAGTCATGGGTGTAATCGTCTATAAATCTCGCCCCTTGGCAAAGCTTCTACAAACGTTGGTACATAACACTTGTGTAGTTATGGGGCAGAAAAGCTTGGCGCATTTGCTTTTTAACCTTTTCCCACGAACTGATCTTACCTTTACTCTGTTTGGTTTAGGTAAGCTTGGACTACTGCCACTAAGCAAAAGCCCGTCCTCGGAATTTAGCTGCCACTAAAGGAACACGTCAATCATCAAGAACCTCCTTGAAATTCAAAATCTCCTCCACAGTATTAATCCAATCCAGGAAATCTTCCAATTGTAAACCACCATGAAAATCAGGCATATCAATCTTCAATCTAGATGCCCAACGCCTTGAATTAAAATCGTCTCTCCTCCTCGGGTCGACTTTTGCAAAAGTATTTTCGGATTCTGTAGCCTGCTCCATGTTTTTACGCACATTCAAAGCAGCAATCTGCTGGGTTAAGATCTCAATCTGTCGTGCGAGTCTTGCTACATCATCACGCTCATGAACTTCTTCCAAATGAGCATCTCGCCCACCGCATCTGTGAGGCAGCATATCGAAGCTAGCTCTGATACCAACTAATGTAGAGAGAAGAAGAAGAGAGTTGGTGAATGGCTTAGAACACAAAACCTTCTAAAGTTGCTATGGTTTTAGGAAAAACCTTAGAACAATAGGAATAAAAAGAAAAAACTTCTTAATTCAATTTCATAAAATATTCAATAATGAAATCTCTACAATCAATCTCCTTATTTATAAGAAAATCCTATCTAAGACAAGCAGTCCTAAAAGAAACCGGAAACTGCTAAAAAACAATCTTAAAAGAAATAGAAAACTGCTAAAAACAATCCTAAAAGAAATAGGAATAAAAGAAAATAAATCCTAAAAGAAGTAGGAAATTGCTAAAAACAAGCCTAAAAGAAATAGGAAAGCAAAAGTTACTAAAAACTGGTAAAAGGCTTTGGAGGCCGTTTTGAGGATCTAAACGACTTTAAACAACCGACACATACCTCACGCTATAGCATAGCAGTGAAGCTTCTAGATCTCATCGAGGGCTTTATGAAATGGTATTATAACCCCAATTCCAACACTGGAGCCGAAAGTTATGCTCGTTTGAAGCCATGGTGAGCGCGGTGCATCGATCCAACACTTCTAAGTAAGCTTCTGTGGTCACCTCTAGTACATCACATTTACTCAAAAGTTGAGTAATTACAGTCGACTATGCATAGTCGAATGCGAACCTAGTTGATCCTTTAACGAAAGGTCTTGCTAGAGATTCAATCTATAAGACGTCTCAAGGAATGAGACACTTATCACTTGTTAAGTTAAAGTTACAAATAACAAATAACCTTCAATTGTTATTTGTAACTTTAACTAAGTGAAAGTTAAAGTCTAAAAGACACTTATCACTTTTGTATGCAATTCTGTGATGATGCCAAGTTTGTAAACTGTATTTTTTGTCATTCTATTACTATTAATATTAATGGAGGCTATATTTATTTTGAAAATAGTAGAGGATTGTTGGAGGTTTTCAAAATGAGTTTACTCGATATTTTATGTGTTTTGTAGAAAGCTTTGTTTATGGAATTTCATTCTCCCATATTAGAAAACTACAAGAAAGTTGAAGGCTTTATCCAAGGTTAGCTCCCAAAAACTTGTGTGTTTAAAAGCTAAAGAGAATGATTGGATGCATCGCACTTATTTCGGTGATGCTTCCTACCACCGTGCACTTGCATGTGCGTGTGCGAGTGTGGTGACCTAGATCCTTTGACATAATTTTCCTTTATTTAATTAATCTATTTGAAATTATTTTGGCACGTGTCCATGTGGTTTGGGAATTAATTAAACTTAGGAATGTTTTGTAATTTGACTTAGAGGATTGGGGGTCTAAGAGTGATTAATGAGACTTTGGGGTTATGTTAGTAAGAGGAATCTAGACCCAAATTCAAACACATGAACTATGCATTGAATTGGTCATTCAACGTGTCCTTGGACGTGGCCTTAGACGAGGTGTTCATAGGAGGGAAGTTAGGGAGACAGCTCCCTATAACCGAACCCATTTCATTCGTTTGATTCACACTTCCATATCTTGATTTTTTTACTGAGAATAAGAGAAAAGAAGCTGAGAAACAGATAGAGAGAGGGAGAGTCAAAACCTAGCCATTCTTGCTGAAGAAAGGAGAAGAAGGAATTAAGGAAGAGAAGGAAAGGAGTTATACATTACCCTACTAGTTTTCTACCAAAAATTATCTGGAACTCAATGTAAGTTACCTATTCTGATTGATTCCATTATGTTCCATGATGTATGTTAGACATTCTGAGGAATAATTCATGTTTACCATATGAATTGGGATTTCAATGCTTATTGCATGAATTTTTGTTTTTTTAGTGAGTAAATGCACTTGGTTTTCATCCTAAGATGTTAGCATGTGAGATATACTGGAATTACCCTAGAAAACGACTTAAGGAAAAATCACGAACAAACTGGTCTGCGATTGTCGGTAGACGTGTCGGTACACCGACTGGTCTACCGATGGATACAAAGTACTTATGTTAGAGTTCATCGGTGGGCGTCGGTACACCGACCACGCCACCGACAGGGAATCCCTGTTACCCTTTGGTAGGCATTGGTACACCGATCGCTCTACCGAAGGTGAGAAAGGAAACGTTAACTTGAGTTGATCGGTAGGCGTCGGTGGGCGTCGGGACACCGACCACGCCACCGACAGGAGACCTTTGTTACCCCTCGGTAGGTATCGGTACACCGATCAGCCTAATGACAGAAGAATTGATGAGACTATCGGTACCCATCGGTACACCGATGAGGGTACCGACGGATTGTTGTTTTGAGACAATAGGAGGGTTTGGATGGTCAGATTGGTCCAGGCTTTTACGGGGTGATTATAGGGATCAATGGAAAGTCATGGCATGTGTCCACTGACATGTTATGCCTTGATGCCCTTCACTTGAGTTGACTTACTGAACACACACCTTCTATTGGTCTTCAGCTTAGATTATAAATGATGGGTTCTAACGGATTATCTGAGTATATGGGCGCTTAGGTAGTTTTCGAGGGATCTTATTATTTATAGATTCTAAGTGTCGGATTGTGTAGATCTGAGATTGAGTTGAAATTTTAGGATGTGAATGATGGAATCCAATGGATTATCCGCGTGTATGGGCACGTGGATAGTTTCCAAGGGAGACTATCATTTGGGTCTTACGAGTTAATAATGCATTCATACTGTGTTCATGTAGAGTGTTAAGTGTGCCCGGAAGGTGGAAAAGATAAGGTTGTCTATACATGTAGGTTGCAAGTCCTACGAAATAAGTTATGGGATCATAGTTGATTCCATAAGGTCGGCTAGACCTTGAGTAATGTACACTCATGAAATCAGTACATGGTGGCCTTTGTACCATGGGTTAGTGCCCGGAATGAAGAGAGGGGCTGCCAGTTGTTCTTGGTGACCTCGGTCCCGAAACCTTTGTGTGTTATGGAAGTTGCAATGAGGGACACTTAGCATTACACATTAACACTAGACATTTCATAACATATCATTGTATTCATTGTTTGAGCACTCATTAGTGCATCTGTTTGACATACTCTCATCATAACCATGTTGCATTAAAACTATCATGCCATATGCTTTTGAATCGATTATGATGTATAATGTTGAGTTGAATGGGATCATGCTTACTGGGAATTCAAGGCTTACGTAACTTTCAAGTTGCAGGTTGATCTAGTTGTATGGAGGTCGAGGACCTATTATTTGGAATAAACCTTTATTTGCATTTGTTTACTTTCACTGTTGCACAAACCATGTTTGGAACTTGATTTGGGATGTAATAAGGCTCTTCTGAAGCCGTTTGATAGATTATTATTATTTGACTTTTATTACTTTGCTTTTGCAACCTTGTTCGATGAATAAATCAGTTTTTGTTTCATCTGAGTCCTTGGTTATGATATGACAATCTGCGGTCCAGAAATGGATCGCGAAGGTCGCACCTCAAGATCCATGCCATCCTGCATAGGGATCCTGGTTACGAGATATGGGGCGTGACAGATTGGTATCAGAGCCAAATTTGTAAACAGGGATAGATTATAACAATACTATAAAACTTAGGCATCATGTAAAAATCTGAAGTTAGGCGGAGGAACATAGAAATCTAACTTAGGTTGTGTATTGATTGATTTGATTGGCATCAGCATTACAGGCAACGAGATCTGCGAGGCAAGCGTGTATGCTTCAATTGCGGGAAGCCGGGTCAAGTGTAGAGGAACTGTCAGCTTACGACCAGGACGGACGGTGGTAGACAGGCTCCTCCTAAGCCTGCACAGCACGGTAGAGCCAATGCCATGGCTAGTACCTCATCCGCACCGAGGGATGATCATGCATCCAACGCGGTTGTCGAAGGTACAATACATCTTTTTCATACCCCAACACTTGTGCTTTTCAATTATGGAGCATTGTACTCTTTCATTTCTAATAGATTCATCCTATTTTTGGGCCTATAGCCTAGTGTGTTAGAGACACCATTGAATGTGAATAATCCAATAGGAGGGAAAGCTACCATACACCGGGTATGTCTAGCTTGTGTGGTAAGAGTAGGAGACCTTAACCTAGAGGATGACTTGATTGTACTAAATATGATGGACTTCAATGTAATCTTCGGCAAGGACTGGCTTGCTACCTATCATGCCAGAGTGGATTGCTTCGAGAAGACCATAGTCTTTGACCTCCTTGGGGGTAGGCGACTTACTTTTCTCGGGAGCGAGAAGGATAAGTATCATATGGATTTCCTAGGTACAACGGAGGTGGGACAGCAGTTATCCTTGGAGGGTATACCCACAATCTGAGAGCACAGCGTGGTACTCCAGGAGATTCCAGGTTTGCCACCTAGGAGAGAGATAGATTTCTGTATTGACTTGGTGCCTGGCACATCACCTATTTCACTTGCGACCAATCGGACGGCTCCGACAGAGTTACGCGAGCTGAAAGAACAATTAGACGGATTGAGTTCGCTTGGCTTCATCAGGCCGTGTACGTCTCTGTGGGGTGTACCAGTACTATTTGTGAAGAAGAAAGACGGATCACTCTGTCTCTGCGTAGACTACAGGCAGTTGAATCGGGTCACAGTGAAGAACAAGTACCCTTTGCCTAGGATAAATGACATGTTCGACCAGCTGAGAGGAACGCAGTACTTCTCCAAGATAGACCTGAGGTCAGGATACCATCAGGTGAGGATCAGAGAGGAGGATGTTCATAAGATGGCCTTTCGCACTCTTTATGGACATTACGAGTTTGTAGTGATGCCATTCTGGTGACGAATGCACCGGCGGCTTTCATGGATCTGATGCACCGAGTGTTTAGACCTTATTTGGACCAGTTTGTCATTATCTTTGTAGGAGATAATCTGACCTACTCAAGGTCTAGGGAACAACACGATGAGCACCTCAGGACAGTATTGTAGACGTTGTACGAGCACCAGTTGTACGCCAAGTTCAATAAGTGCGACTTCTGGAGGAATAAGGTGAAGTTTCTTGGCCATGTGATTTCCAGGAGTGGTATCTCCGTGGATTCGTCGAAGGTGGATGCAATTCTGGGTTGCGAACGACCGAAGAATGCATCCAAGATCAGGAGCTTCCTTGGTCTGGCGGGTTAGTACAGGAATTCATAGAGAAGTTTTCCACCATAGCTGCACCTTTGACCCGATTGACCAGGAAGGATGTGAAGTTCGACTGGGATGATCAGTGTGAGACAGCGTTCGGAGAATTAAAGAAGAGGTTGACTTTAGCGCCAATTCTTGTGATACCAGTCAGCGGCCAAAAGATGGAGGTATATACGGATGCATCTCTTCAAGGGTTGGGTGCAGTCCTTATGCAAAACGGGAGCATCGTGGCTTAAGCATCGCGGCAACTTAAGAATCATTAGCGTAATTACCCTACTCGTGATCTTGAGTTGGCCACAGTAGTCTTTGCCCTAAAGTTATGGCGACATTACCTCTACGGAGAAGAGTTTGAGTTGTTTTCAGACCATAAAAGTCTGAAGTACATATTCACCCAGAAGGACCTCAACATGCACCAGAGGAGGTGGATTGAGTTGTGGAACGACTATATTTCGACGCTCAACTATCATCCTGGGAAGGCAAATGCGGTGGCTGATGCATTGAGCCATTGACCTCGCGGCGTGCTATCTCAGTTGATGCGCCAGGAGTGGAGTTTATATCGGGCTATAGCAGATTTGGGTGTACGATCAGTAGGTCAGCGTGGAGAGAGTTATCTGTTCAGTATGGTTGCCAAACCCTCTTTGGAACTCCGCATTGCTGCTGGCCAAAGGAATGATCATGAGCTTTAGTTACTAGCAGCCGATGAAGGGAAGCCATAGTGAACTATGCATGCAGATGGACTGATCAGATACTTGGGTCATCTATGCATGCCGGACGATCAGCAGCTCAGAAGGGAGATTATGGAGGAGTCACACAGTTCACGGTATTCCATTCACCCTGGGAGTACAAAGATGTATCGTGATCTGAGAGTGAACTTATAGTGGCCTGGGATGAAGAAGGAGATAGCTCAGTTTGTATCAAGGTGCCTCACTTGTCAGCAGGTAAAGGCTGAGCATCAGAGATCAGCTAGACTATCGCAGCCTCTACCTATAGCTGAGTGGAAGTGGGAGCATGTTACTATGTACTTCATTGTCAGTTTGCCCAAGAATCGGGGTACGCTGGACTCAATTTTGGTGATTGTAGACCAACTTACTAAGTCATCCCATTTCTTTCCAGTTAAGACTTCAGCCACAGCGGAAGAGATCGCTAGACACTATGTATGGGAGATAGTGCGACTTCACGGTGTGCCAATCAGCATAGTTTCAGACTGGGGTTCACTGTTCACGTCGAGGTTCTGGGAGAGTTTATAGAAGGCCATGGGTACTCAGTTATACTTCAGTACAGCCTACCATCCCCAGACAGACAGGCAGACTGAGAGGGTGAATCAAGTACTCGAAGATATGTTTCGGGATTGTGTGATGGACTTCGACAGAAGTTGGGGAGAACATCTACCTTTGGTGGAATTCTCTTACAACAACAGTTTTCACATGAGCATTGGCATGGCTCCTTTTGAGGCACTGTACGGGAAGCCGTGTCGTTCACTAGTTTGCTAGACAGAAGTCGGCGAGAGCAATATTCTTGGACATGAACTCATCCAAGAGACTACAGCTAAAGTGAAGCTAACTAGGGAGAGATTATTAACGGCTCAAAGTAGACAGAAGAGCAATGCAGACCGAAGAAAGAGAGACCTGGAGTTCTCAGTTGGAGATCACGTGTTCCTGAAGGTGTCTCCTATGAAGGGTGTAATGCGCTTTGGTCGTAAAGGGAAGCTTGCACCAAGGTATGTTGGCCCATTCCAAGTACTTGAGCGCATCATACAGAGTAGCACTACCTACGCAGCTTTCGGCAATACACGACGTATTCCACGTGTCGTTGTTGCGGAAGTATGATCCCGACCCGCCACATGTTCTTGACTGGAGTCAATTGCAGCTACGAGAGGATGTATCATATGTAGAGCAACCTATGCGAGTACCGGACCGGAAGGAACAAGTCTTGAGGACCAAGACCATTCCTTCGGTGAAGATTTAGTGGAGTCATCACGGCGAATCTGAAGCTTCGTGGGAGCTAGAATCCGAGATTCGAGAATGTTACCTTCAGCTGTTCACGGATTAAGGTGTGCAATTTCGGGGACGAAATTCTTTTAAAGGGGGTAGGTTGTAATGACCTAGATCCTTTAATAGAATTTCCCTTTTATTTAATTAATCTTTTTGCAATTATTTTGGCATGTGTCCATGTCGTTTGTGAATTAATTAAACTTAGGAATGTTTTGTAATTTGACTTAGAGGATTGGGGGTCTAAGAGTGATTAATGAGACTTTGGGGTTATGTTAGTAAGAGAAAATTTAGAACCAAATTCGAACACACGAATTGTGCGTTGAATTGGTCATTGAACATGTCCTTGGACGTGGCCTTAGACGAGGTGTTCATGGGAGGGAAGTTAAGGAGACATCTCCCTATAACCCAACCCATTTCATTCGTTTCATACACACTTCCATATCTTGATTTTTTTACTGAGAGTAAGAGAAGAGAAATTAAGAGAGAGAGAGAGAGAGTCTAAACCTAGCCATTCTTGCAGAAGAAAGGAGAAGAAATAATTAAGGAAGAGAAGGCAAGGAGTTGAACATTACCCTACTAGTTTTCTACCAAAAGTGATCTAGAACTCAATGTAAGTTACCTATCCTGGTTGATTTCATTATGTGCCATGATTTGTGTCAGATATTCTGAGGAATAATGCATGTTTACCATATGAATTGAGATTTCAATGCTTATTGCATGAATTGTTGTTTTTCAGTGAGTAAATGTACTTGGTTTTCATCCTAAGATGTTAGGATTAATGCATGTGAGATATACTGGAATTACCCTAGAAAACGACTTAAGGAAAAATCACAAACAAACTTGTCTGCGATTGCCGGTAGACGTGTCGGTACAACGACGGTCTACTGATGGATCTTGAGTACTTATGTTAGAGTTCATCGGTGGGCGTCGGTACACCGAACACGCCACCGACAGGGAATCCCTGTTACCCTTTAGTAGGCATCAGTACACCGATCGCCCTACCGAAGGTGAGAAAGGAAACGTTAACTTGAGTTGATCGGTAGGTGTCGGTACACCGACGGGCCTACCGATGGGAATTTGGACCGAGTTCTTCGATACACCGATCACGCCACCGACAGGAGACCTCTGTTACCCCTCGGTAGGCGTCGGTACATTGACCAGCCTATACTGATGGAAGATTTCATGAGACTACCGGTACCCATCGATACACCGATGAGGGTATCGACGGATTGATGTTTTAAGACAATAGGAGGATTTAGATGGTTAGATTGGTCTGGACTTTTACGGGGTGATTATAGGGATCAATGGAAATTCATGGGCATGTGTTCCATTGACATATTATGCCTTGATGCCCTTCACTTGAGCTGACTTACTGAACACACACCTTCTATTGGTCTTCTGCTTAGATTATAAATGATGGGCTCTAACTGATTATCTGAGTGTATGGGCGCTTAGGTAGTTTCCAAGGGATCTTATCATTTATAGATTCTAAGAGTCGGATTGTGTAGATCTGAGATTGAGTTTAAATGTTACGATGTAAATGATGGAATCCAATGGGTTATCCGCGTGGATAGTTTCCAATGGAGACTATCATTTGGGTCTTACGAGTTTATAATGCATTCATACTGTGTTCATGTAGAGTGTTAAGTGTGCCCGGAAGGTGGAAAAGACAAGGTCGGATGGAACTTGAGTATTGTACACTCATGAAATCAGTACATGGTGGCCTTCGTACCATGAGTTAGCACCCAGAACGAAGAGAGGGGCTGCTGGTTGTTCCTGGTGACCTCGGTCCTGAAACCTTTGTGTGTTATGGAAGCTACAATAAGGGACACTTAGCATTATACATTAACACTAGACATTTCATAACATATCATTGTATTCATTGTTTGAGCACTCATTAGTGCATCTGTTTGACATACTCTCATCATAACCATGTTGCATTAAAACTATCTTGTCATATGCCTTTGAATCAATTATGATGTATAATGTTGAGTTGAATGGGATCATGCTTACTGAGCATTCAAGGCTCACGTAACTTCCATGTTGCAGGTTGATCTTGTTATATGGAGGTCGAGGACCTATTATTTGGAATAAACCTTTATTTGCATTTTTTTACTTTCTCTGTTGTACGAACCATGTTTGGAACTTGATTTGGGATGTAGTAGGGCTCTTCTGAAGCCGTTGGATAGATTATTATTATTTGACTTTTATTACTTTGCTGCCGTGACTCTGTTCGATGAATAAATCAGTTTTTATTTCATCGTTTTCTTGGTTATGATATGACTATCCACAGTCCAGAAATGAATCCCGAAGGTCGCACCTCGGGATCCATGCCATCCCGCATAGGGATCCGGGTTACGGGATCTGGGGCGTGACAGTGAGGATGCAAGACAGTAATGGGCACTTTTTAGATGCCCTTTGCACTTCACAGATCACATCTCGAGGAGCGTAGGAGTATTTTCTTCTAGAGTGCTACCCGATTGTACCAGGTCGATTTGGGATGGTTTGGTTTGATGGTTCGGACCACACTTGGTTCAGGTTCGTTTGGGTTGTCCAACAATCATGATGCTTCTGATCGGACACACCTAAAAGATCCGAATGATCGAGACCATTAGATGACGCATCTGCTCATGCGTGCACGATCAAGACCATCCGATTAGAGTTGCATCTAATCGAAGAGATGTTAACCGACCAGCTACCTATATGGGGTGAGATCCTAGCGGTAGGATCGTACACACACCTAATCGATGATGGATGAAGGGTCATGTACCCATTCGTATTTGATCCAGGCCATTGATCATACATGTTGGTGAATAGGCACATGCAAGTTGATAAATAAACTAGACATCTAGTCCATTTCATTCAGTCAAATAAGATTTAAATCAGATCCAATTGAGAGGATACAACAAAACTTTCAAGTGTTTGGCATCATTAGTTCTTATATATAGAGTGTTATGTTATGATCGAACGGTGCACATCCGAGAATCACTATGAACCAGATTAGATAGTTCATTGCATCCTGAAGGTCTCATCAACTCCTAGTGCATTCACGATATCGATCGGAGTGGGAGAAACTTGTCTAAAAGATAGCGATTTAGTCGTACTTTAAAGTTTGCTGATCAACGGTGCAAATTGTTCCAACCCTTCAAGTTCTTATCCCCCTCCATTATTTCCAACATAATTAAGGTGTAATATACGGGCCAATAGTATGTTGGTAATAGTTTGCACTCAAAGTGACCACTATTGCTAATGATGTCCGTAACTTTAAGGCCCTTCAACTCGCTAGGTATTTCAATCAAAGCCATTTAAATAAACCTTGAGGTCAGGACCCAAGCATCATTCCGTAGCGAATTGTTGATACCATCCCTTACTCTCCATAAGGCTGAATTATTTCCATTAATCCAGTCAGCAAGGTATTTTGCTTCAAGGACCTTGACCTATACCTTCTCTTTCTCATTTCTCAACTTCTAGCTCAATTTGAATAATTAACAAGTTTGAGCTTTCTAAAGTTCAGTCCACCCTCTTTTTTAGCACTGTATAACTTCTCTCATCCCGGCAAGCATATTTTCTCACTTTTCGTGCTTGCTCCTTAAAGAAAATTTCTATTGGTCATTTCTAATTAATTTAGGGTGGACGTTGGTATCTTCACCGCCTGCATAAAGCATACAGGTATAGTATAATAGAGCAAATATGTGGGAGTATGGTAATACGGTGAGTGGTGGAGTATTCTATCAACTCAAGCAGTGATGTGATAATGAAGATTTAGATTCAAGGAGAAGATTGAGATTATGAAAATTTGATTGAAGAGATATAGATGATGGTTTGAATTTATTTCTTAATTAGAGATTAGGATTAGCTAATTTCTATATTTATCTTTGTGTCTTTTTTCTATTTAAATCCCCCAATGGAATCGCTTTGTAATCACCTTAAATTATCAATATACTCTGAATTTCTTCTTGGTATCAGAGCAAACGATCAGCCTCTGACCATTCCACTACTTCGTCATCCTTTCCAGTAGATGGCACCATTGCCGTCTGCTAGGCACTACTGTACATGTCCATTGGGTATAACCCCTTCTTTATATTAGTTTTTCTTTACTACTTTTTTTCTGTTCTTTTCTTCTTTGTTAGATCTATTGTGGAGGTTTTCAACTGAAACCATTAAGCCCTTCAACAGTTTGAATCTAAACCTCTTGTATTCCCTTCTGACGTTACATTGTCCTTGCCATATCAGTTTGTCCTTTTTATTTATTTTCTTGATAATATGGATGGTTTTCAATGTCAAAAGAGTCTAACTTCTATAGTGACGTGACACCATAATTTGATCCAAGAATACACCGTGTCTTGGATCAAAGCTCATGATTTCTTCTTCATAAGACAATACCTCTACTGAAATATGATTCTTGCACCTCTATATCTAAGAGTTGGGTTTGTTAGTGTCACTTTGTTAAGAAGAAAACAAAAAGAAGAAGAAGAGAGAGAGAGAGAGAGAGAGAGAGAGAGAGAGAGAGAAAAGGTATTATGGTGATAAAAACAACACTTATTTGGCCCATAGAGGCTCATTTTAAGACTCTTATCCCTTTTGGCAAGACCAAACGCAATATCATAATGGTCCAATTTTAGACCCAAAAAGGCCCTTTCAAGGCCTGTGACCTCATTGGCAATGACCATAGGCAAATTCACGAAGCTATTGACCCAAAGAGGTCCATTATATAGTCAAAGAAGCTAATTTGGCTCATAGAAGCGTTGATCGATAAAAGTCCATACCTTTTTTGAGCCATTGTGGTCTAGCCCATTGAAGCTCGTATTGTTCTCTCTCCATTTAATACATCAACAAATGTACATGATCGATGGAAATGGCATCTGACAAGCACCACCACATGATCTATGTATCAATATATCAACCTTAAGTGAATTTTTCAAATCTCCATAAGTTTGAGGGGGAGTAATAGAGCAAATATATGGTAGTATGGTAATACGGTGAGTGGTGGAGTATCCTACCAACTCAAACAGTGATGAGATAATGATGATTTGATCAAAAAGATTTAGTATAGTGATTCAAGGAGAAGATTGAGATTATGAAGATTTGATTGAAGAGATTTAGATGATGATTTGAATTTTTTTATTAATTAGAGATTAAAATTAGCTAATTTCTTTATTTATCTTTGTGTTTTTTTCTATTTAAATCCTCAATGGAATCCCTTTGTAATCACCTAGAATTATCAATAAACTCTAAATTTCTTCATAATAAACAAGATAACTTGAATGAGCATAGCACGACCTGTCTTGGATAGCATGCAACCTTTGCTTCCATATATACCAATTTGTGGTTCACTTTATCCAGAATAAAATAGAATGTGTCCTTGTTAATTCTCTCATGAAAAAATAAAAAATAGGGATGCTTAGGTTTCATTCTCTTTTTTTCTTTCTTTTATATTATTTATTTATTTTCTTAGTATTATTAATATTTATTTTTCTACCCTAGTTTTTAGATGCAAAGATTTACAATGGAAACTGTAAAACTTACGTACACCCGAAAAAAAAATATCATAAATCAAAAGAATAAAAATATATATTTTTACAAAGGAAGTGAAAACAAGAGTACTCGATCAACAATTCTTTTTCTTTTTTTTTTTAATTCTTTTGTAAAGTAATTCTTGATTGACCTAAAAGTTTATAACTGGTTGATTAGAATGGAGTCAATGGACTATAAAACTATCAAAAGTATTTCAAATATAATATATTTGAATTACCAAATTATGTCAAATAGGTACACTAAATACAAATTTAGTTGATGAGGACCAGATAGATTCTCAACGGAACCTTAAAGTGGTTGTTGCTCTATACAGGACTAGTTCAAGACCAATTCCATCCAGTACATAAAACCATATTAAGAAGGCTTGTACGGGTGGTTACACTAGTAGAGGAAGCCCTATGAAACTCCACTACCACATAAACCAAAGATCCATATAGCTTAAAA
>JAUPMG010000006.1:6169408-6183141 GCA_031762675.1 Pachysandra terminalis | reverse complement strand
CTCTCTCTCTCTCTCTCTCTCTCTATATATATATATATATATATATATGTGTGTGTGTGTGTGTGTGTGTGTGTGTGCATGCACGCACAAACATAAGATTCATGCATGCAGCCATGCATGATACTCATAGCATGTTTAGAATGCATATTTTGAGTCCAATTTTATGATTTTGGCATGATATGATGATTAGCTGGCTTGCAAGGAAATGAGATTTTATCTTTTCTATTGGTTGGACATAATTGTATTTGTAAATAACAGAATCAGTTTTCAGGTCGAGAAAATAATGCAATCTTGATTTGCTTATTGCAATTCCATCTTATTTTGTATTTTTGTGTTCCCTTGTTATCTCGCATTGTCTCAGTTATGTAAGGATGGTAGCAATGGCCAATAAAAGTAGGCTGATGTCAGGTTTTGCATCCTTGGGGTATTACTCACATAAACTCTATGTTCGGTCTCCATATTCCATACACATTAGACCTCTGTATGGTGTCAGCATTCTTTTGGTAAATTATTTTTTTGTTGAATCTTATGTAAGCCGTAAGTTTTCATTCTTATGTTCCTATGTCATAGGTCATTAATTTTGAATCTTGTGATGGAGATTGCTTTTGTAGTCGACAGTGGTGAATTCATTTAAAAAAAAAATGTCATTAATTTTGAACCTTGTGATGGAGATTACTTTTGTAGCTGACAATGGTGAATTCATATTTCAAATATAAGTCTTATTATTGTCATCTTTCCATTTAAATACCTTTTAACTGTAACGTTTCTAGTATAATGGAAACGTTAGTTCATTATAATAATCAGGAAGTATTTGTTCTCGATTTCTTTTTCTACCCTTTGCTTTTATATTGTTTCTGTTTCACGGAGGTTCAATATTTATACTGCTGACGCTTGTTATTAGAAGTTGTAGTGATGTCTAAGGGAAAAAAGATTGCGAGTTGGTTATTTTTATTAGGTGTTGTGGTGCCATAGTGGATGATTATACTCATTAATATGCAACATTTATATTCTTCTAAGGTGCCTTTTTGTACACAAATATTACCCCAGATCAGGCTCTTTATATGATTGCTTCAGCCACCCATTGTTGCTTGTGGGATTACTGAGTCCATCCTTGATCAACCTCATAATGTGCATGTTGTAGATTATTTTTGAATCATCTTCTTTAAGTGTTGAAAAATATAGTCACTATACAAAATTGAATAATAATTTGCAAAGTATATAAAATCTTAGTCATTTTCTCTGCCATTGCTATTCAGTTTATTAAATTTCTTTAGCTACATATTCCTTGATCCTACATCCAAACCACTCCCTTCTTATGTGACTCAAATCATGAACATGCTGTAAAGAATCAGTTTTGACATTATTATTGTTTATTGTCCAAAGAATTAAACCAACTTGTCTTTATTTTATTTGAAATGAGTAGCTATTATGAAAAAATGGTAGCAGGGTCTGTTTCGAGTTTGAACACACAGAAAGCAGTGTAGTAAGTGCATGGGGGGTAGTTTCCAGACCTTAGTTTAGTGCCGGAAAATCAGATAACAGAATTAGTCAAATGCTCGCTAAAAGAAAGCTATTGCATATGTAAACTGTGTAGCAATATTTCATCCAAAGATGTGTGACCCAATTTTATACTTAAGGATGTTGCTAACATATTTATCATGATAGATAATTGATGGTAGCTGACGTTTTATTTCGTGAAAGAGTTAGAAAGGGGAGAAAAATAAAAAAGAAAGAAGAGGGCCAGGTCATTTTGGTGCAAGCAGATTTGTTATAAAGAGGATGAGCTTCAAGAGAATGATTTGGAGTTCATGCAGTGTGGAACCATGCAGTACTAGACACAAGATCAGCCCTTTGTCTCTATGTATTTTTTACATCGGGAATTCTTTGCAGTTGAAGAGATGTCAAAGGGGCTTCGTCCCAAAATAGAAATGGAAAAGTTGATCTTGTGAATGGGTTGAACTTACAAAATATTTTGTGCTTCTCTGTGGCTGTTACTTCATATGTAACTAAGCAATAAGCATATCATGTTTCAGATTAATGTTGGTATTAAGCTTTGTTTCTGCTGATATTCTTCCTTTGTTTTGGTTCTGCTTTCATGCTAAGCAACTCTGGAGTTCTGATTAAAGTCAAAATCGTATTTTCTTGAGACACTAAGATCTGAAAAAGTGCTCATTCCATTTAAGGTTGTTTGGGCATCCCGGGCACCCTCTAAGTTGTGTTTCTTCAAGAGATAAGATCTTAACGGTGGATCAGTTGATGAAGCGAGGGTGGGCTCTACCGAATAGATGCATTATGTGCAAAGGAGAAGCTGAAACAAGTGCACATCTATTCATTCAATCATTGTCCTGCTGCTTTGATTATTTGGAATGTAATCTTGTCAAAACTTGGAGTGGCTTGGGTGATGCCGGAGAAGATAGGGGATTTCATATGTAGTTGGGGATGGAAGAGAGGAAAATCAAAGAATACCCTACTTTGGAACTTATGTCCATCGGCTGTCTGTTGGTTCTTGTAGAAAGAAAGGAACAACAGAAGAATATTCGAGGAAAAATAAAAAAACCAGTTCTGCAAATGCCAGACCAGGTGATATCTCTACTATTTGTTTTTGGTTTAGTATATATAAGGAGTTCTCGGTGTCTTTTGCAGATTTTAGACAGGACTGGGATAGTTTATGAAGTGACATTAGACTCATTGATGAGCATTAGGGATGGGATTAATGTTTTGATTTTGGTTTCCTTTATTTACATGAATACATTTTGTGTACATATAGGAGGTTTTGAGATATTTGTAAATTGCTGTAAGTGACTCTTATTACTAATATATATATATATATATATATTAAAAAAAATTGCAAGATAATTTTGCATGACTACAATTTGTTTCCCTCTTTTTTACCCCACTGTTTGTCGATTTTGCAGGCCTTACTCCATTTCATATATTGGGATGCCCTTCCTGATATGCAGGAACTTGCTGGTTTGAACTCAAAATGGGCTTCCACATTGATGGCTCAGCATTTGCTTGCAGCAGCAGACAGATATGGGCTTGAGAGGCTTAGGTTGCTTTGTGAAGCGAAGCTATGTGACGATGTTGCTATAAACACTGTGGCAACTACATTGGCCTTGGCAGAGCAGCACCATTGTTTCCAGCTGAAAGGAGTTTGTCTCAAATTTGTTGCATTGCCTGAAAACCTGAGAGGTATTTTTGCTCTTTGACTTTTTGATTCCACCTGTATTAATTAATAATTAAAAAATTCCAGTGATCTCTTAGAAAGAATAGTAAATTGCTATTTTATAAACTCTAAATCTTTTGTGCATTTTAGTTTGAAGGCAAATTGGTTGTTAACTATATAGGAATACCAATACCAGTCAACGTAAAGTATGAACTGGAAATTTCCCTGGAAATTTTAGTACCTGATATATCACTAATGGCTCCCCTTTTGAAATGGTATTTGGGTAACATGGCTCAAAGCTAACTTTGAAAACATAACTGGTGTTAAGGCCGGATATGCAAACTTACATGTTTAAGGTTTGGCTCCTTATGCGTGTTGAGACTGTTTTCATATTATTTGTAGAAGAAATGTTCATAAACGAATTGAAAATTTTAGATTTTAATTAGTAAATTATATAACAAAAACTTGTTCATCCCTGTCTTCAGATTTATATAATTTAATTTTGATAAATCCAGACCAATTGAGGGGATCATTTAGAAATGCATCCATTTTTTGTTTGCGGATCAATTGAAGGAATCATTTGGAAATAACATCCTTTTTTGGCATGTGAATTTGCACCAATTTTATGTGGCCGTCGGTTTTTTCTCCTTTTATTTTTTTGTGGTTATTATGACATCTTTAATAGATATAAGGTTTTTGTGCTGCTGCTTGCAGCTGTGATGCAAACGGATGGATTTGAATATTTGAAGGAAAGCTGCCCTTGGGTCCTGACTGAATTGTTGGAATACGTGGCTAGGGTTGGTGAGCACTCTGTAATCATCTGTAGGCACAGACATGAAGCAATCCTCGACGGTAGTGATGTCAATGGAAGGCGTGTGAAGCAAAGGACATAGCAATACCAGAGCCTCCTCTCACACATTCTCTGGTTAGGATTAGAAGCATTTTTTCAATTGTTTTCTAACATTTCTAATTTTGTAAGAGATGTATAATTAGTGATTCATGTGTAAGTTGTTTTTCTTGTTTCATGTTTGAGTAGTTTGCTTCATCTTTTGTACACTTGTTTAGTGTCAAATCTATTTGCTTCTTGTTTGATTGAGTATACTTGTTTAGTGTCAAATCTATGCATTGTGTGTACTCGCTGCATTCCAAGTCTCGGCATGAAAGGCAGCGTTTATTTAGTGAATCAAAAAAATCATTGAGAAATATATCAGGATTAAAAGGGTTCATTGATGTAGCAGAGTTTTGATCTGATTGAGCCCAAGACTTAGATAGGAGGAAAGGATTGGCATGCCCATGCCAAGGGATGTTTTAGCTTTGTTCTTTTTCTTCTGATCATCTTTCCACAAATTATCCATAACCAAGAAATCTTTTTATGTTCTGTGAGACGAAAAAAACCATTATATTTATAGTTCTATATATAACCTGTAATAAAAAAGGGAGAACCACCGTCCAGTTTTTATTCTCCCCTTTTCCTCCACATGCTTTAAGAAGAAGACAAATTAGCCACTTTTTTTATTTATTTATTTATGGTTAACTACATTTATATCCCCTCATAGTTGTATTAATTATAGATATATACTTATATTATTTTTTTACGATTAACTATACATTATATTAGGGGTGTCAATTGGTTTGGTTTAAACCAAAATCCGAACAAACCAAACCAAAAAAAGTCGGTTTGGTTTGGGTTTTTTTCGTTTCGGTTTGGTTATGTATAGAAAACAAAAAACTGAATTAGTTTAGTTTGATTTTTGGTTAAGGCTTCGATTAAACTGAACCGAACCAAAAAAACCAAAATAGATTATATATAAGGCTTCGATTAAACTGAACTGAACCAAAAAAACCAAAGTAGATTATATATAATATATAGATATATGTGAGTGTTTTGTATAAAAATAGTATTAATTTTGTCAAACCGAATTTTTTGGTTTCTATTTCAGTTTGGTTCAGTTTTCGGTTTATGTATTATAGTTCGGTTTGGTTTTCGGTTTTCTAATTCGGTTTTTATTTCGATTTGGTTTGGTCTTCAGTTTAGTGTAATGTAATTCGGTTTGGTTTAGGTTGACCACTAAACCAAACCAAACCGATCGAATTACACCCGTACATTACATCCCTCATACTTTTATTAATTATAGATATACTTCTGTATTTTGTGCTATTTACCTTTTGAAGCTTTGTACAACTCATATTTTTATCAATTGCAAACATACCCCTATATTTCATGATATGCGATTTATAAAATTTTGGTATATCTCATATTTTTTATCAATTACAGATATAGCTCTATATTTTGTAATAATCCACTTAAATCTTTTAAAGTTTTGTACTACATTACAAAGACCATCCTCTGTTTAACTTTGTCATATAATTTGATGGAAAGTGTGATATGATTTGATTTTCCTATTTTATGGATTATATTACCCTTTTGGAGATAAGCCAAATACAATATTTTTATCAATTACAAACACACCCCAATATTTTATGATATTCTACTTGTACCTTTTAAAGTTTTGTACATTTTATATTTTTATAAAATGCAGACAAACTCCTGTATTTTGTGATATTCCACTTATACTTTTTGAAGTTTTGTAATATATTGCAAAAACCACCGATCTGTTTCGTGTTGATGTGATTCGATTTTTCTAAGGTATGGATTATATTATCCTTGGACAGAAGCCAAATATATAAAAAGACATTTATATCATTTATTAAAGGTATACACGTTTTTTTTTTTCCCTTATGAACTTAGTACTATCCTTATCAAATCGGGCTTTATTATGAGAATTTAAAATTAAAAAAAAAAAAAATCTCCAATGCATGCTTAACAGGATTTTAATCAGATTTGTATTACTTCATTAGTACTACTATGAGGTAAAAAAAATTCCGAAGGTAAAAACGATAGAAATGCAATTTCATCTTTTAAAAATTAGTTTTCTCTCATTTAAATATAGTTTTTAAAATATGATTAAAAAGGTAAATTAACGTGCTTTGTTAATGTCATTCATCTGATGTCACTAATATGGTATCAGTGGAATATCAAAAAACATAAGGAGTGTTTGTAGTTCTCAAAATTGTGAGGGGGTGTAAGTAGATTTAACCCTTCTTTTTAACATTTATTACTAGGAGATGGCACGTATAGTAGCGCACATAGATAAGGAAATGACACATGTAGTACTACACATAGATAGGGAAAAGCAAATCGTCTATGATATTTGGTATGTTTCCCGTGGTACCAATCAGATAGTGCCACATAAGCAAGACTAAAACGGATGACCGACCATTTCTAAAACCTAAGGGACATATCAACCTCAAATCAACTTCTACCTTAATCGGTTTTCACCTTAACCGATACCGGCTTTATACACGTGGCATCGCATGGTTAATACCATCAGAAAAACCGCAACGAAATATCATAGACGATTTTCTTTCTAAATAAGGATAAGAGTCAGTTCTTACTAAAAAAAAGCTTTAACATATTTTTTGAGATAATTCTTACTGTTACATATAGTAAAGAGAATATAGGCACAACAGATATTGAGTCGTCTCAATAATCTCATATGGAAATCCTTTAGTTTGCTATTTTTTTTTTCATCTCTTTTGATTTGATAGGGTTTACATAATATATCATTCAATTATGTTTATTTTTTCTTTTGCATTCATTAATTTCTCTCCTACAATTGATTATGTTTTTTTTTTTACTTATAATTTTCTAAGATTAAATAACATGTTATTTTTGTAAGGTTTACGAAATATATCAATTAATGAAAAGTTTCTCTTCTTTTCCATCTATATTTTTCTTTTCTGTTTTTTTTTAAATTAATATGTCTTTTATTTTTATCCTCCAACTGATTCACAAAGGTTTGTATGTTAATTCTATATTAATAGTTTTATTGTTTGCTAATTTTTTCTATCATGCACGTGCAATCACGTGCAGGGCACCACTAGCATAGTTAAAAATAACATAGTTATAACCATGACAACACCATTGTGAAAAGATAAAGAGATGGTTTTTCTCAATTTAAAGCTAAGTGATGCCTATCTTTTAACAAAAAACAATGTTCACAGGTAAATGAATTGTGCTTGTTATTGCTTACCAAGATCAACACTTCAAAATCAGCCCACAAATTTCCAGAATAAAATACAGCAATTTCAACCCACCAAAGAGGGTTCTTATTCCGAACACAGTAAAATAAGGGAAGAAAACACAAAAAAAAAACATAGCTGGAGTTGTAGCTTTTACTTCCTATATGAAGTCCAGGTAAAAGGAAAAAGAATAAACAAGCAAATTGATCTCCTCCCATCACCCTTTCTGTGTGTCACTTTATTGTTACTTTCTTCCTATCCTCATCTTCAACAGGAAATTGAACAGCAGCAGGGTGATGGTCATGGGATCCATCCACTCCCAACCTATACTTTGTATCAGTAACCTATGCCCCAACTGAAGAACCCAACCATTCAACTTACGGACTTTCCTTCATCCCAACAGCTGCGAAGACTTCAACCTTTTCAGGCTCTGGTGCTGATAAACCAGCACCAATGAAATTTTTGGAACAACACAACATTCTTGACAACCCATATCCAATGAATTGGCAATCGACATTCGATTGAGCAAAGCAATGCTGCACAGTCAATGACCCATCGAGCAGGAAAGGTAATGTCGAGCAGTTGAGATTCCATGCAAACACACTAAGCTATCAGTACCAGACTACCAGTGACTGCTGGATCCAGCTTGAGCTGCAACCACTTTCCTTGCCATGTACTGAGGCGGCTTTGGCTGCAGGCCATTGGATCCTTCAAGCCCTTCGTCTTCTCCCCTCTCACTTTTACAACTTTGGTTCCTTCTAGGATATGAACAGCCAGGAGCAGCATATTGAGCCGGTACAGTGGGAGGATTCCTGATCATCTTTCGCTGTTCAAAAACCTTTGCTGTTGTTCCACAGTTGTTGTAACGCAATACTGTCCCAACAACTTTCCCAGGCTTTGCAGCACCACCTGTAGTAAAAATAATATGTTTATCAATGATGTGTGCAAAACTGAGTTCTGCTATAACTCAGATTACACTTGCCTACTTGTAAAAAATTTTCTTCGTTAGTCAAGTTGTCTCACTTGGATTAGGTGAAATTCATTTTTAACATATCATGTTTGTTACTTTAAGAAATTTATAAAACTAGAAACAGATTTGGTGAAGTTGAATTTTTCCCATGAAGTCTGAGAGACGATATAATCCAAAAATTCAACCAAGTGAACTTCCAAGCCTATTATCACCACTTCTAACCAGTCAAATCGATGTTGTCAAAATCAATACTCCTGTCGACTTAAACATATTCAAGATGAATTTGACAAACTCAATCCAAGATGGGAAGATTATCCAAATTTTGCTAGCAAAATATGTTTTATAAATCTTTTAGTAATTGCAACCTCCATCCTGAGAGAGGAAAGAATAAAGGAAAAAAGGGCCAAAAAAAAAAAAAAGAAGAGGAAAGAAAGGAAAGTAAGGAATAGTGCACATATGTAAGAAAAGTGTTGAGTTGTCCGGTCGACCGGGGCACGACAAGATGCAAAGACAATTGGAGTTCAAGGATGACCGGGCCAGCCGGTCAACTGGGCAGGTGGGCGGTCGACCGAGCGACGGAGAAATCTCCCCGGCCAGTCGACCGGCCATCGCGGGTTAGGTTCAGTTATCCCGAGTTTTTTGTTTCTTAAGTCAGTTGTTTTTCCCCTTGTGAGTACGGGGGCAAGAACGAGAGCAAGAGAGGAAAAACACTAAGAGAGAGTTAGGGTTTTTTCCAGGAGGTCTCTCAAAGATTGTAATACTCCAAGGTGATTATAGTGGAATATTGGAGCGCTCCATGGATGTAGGCAAGATCACCGAACCATGTAATTTCTGTGTTCTCTTTATTTTTGTCTTCCATATTTATTGCTTTTGCTTGTTCTCTTGATTCATCAAATCTCAAGATCTGGGAACTCTCAAAGAGAGCTGATTAGATTGATCTACGCGTGTTGGATCGGTCTAAATCCCAACAAGTGGTATCAAAGCTTTGGTTTGTGTGACCATTGGCACAGAAGGTGCTTGACAAAATTCCTGTGAAAGTTTTTTGTTGGTTTTGGTTTGAGTGGGAGCGACGACTTCAGAGAAGGAATCAAGTAAAGGAATAGAGAAGTTTGATTGTTCAAACTTCGGGTACTGAAAGATGCAGATAGAGGATTACCTCTACATGAAGGATCTGTACCTACCATTGGGTATGATGCCTACAAGTATGAAGAAGGAAGAATGGGATGTGCTTGACAGAAAAGCACTTGGCACCATAAGGCTGACACTATCGAAGACTGTAGCCTTCAAAGTTAAGGCTGAGAAAACTACAACCTCTCTCATGGCATCTCTCTCTGAGATGTATGAGCAACCGTCTGCAGTGAACAAGGTGCACTTGATAAAGAAGTTATTCAATCTGAAGATGGCTGAAGGTGAGAATTTCAGAGAACATCTTAACAAATTCAATGAGCTTGTCGACCAGTTAACAACAGTTGATATCGAATTCAAGGATGAGATTCGAGCATTGTTGATTCTCAGTCAGTTGCATGAGAGATGAAATAGCATGGTTACTGGGATCAGTAGCTCTGCGGGGAAGACAGCATTGATGTTTGACGATGTGATCAGTATGATCATGACTGAAGATATCCAAAGGCAATCAGGTGAAACTTCCACTTCATGATCTGTTTTGAGCATGGAGAGCAGAGCCAGAAATTAGATTGTTCAGATCGGGGAAGGTCCAAGTCCAATAATCATAGGTCGAAGTCTCGATCCAGGAACGTTGAATGTTGGAATTGTGGTAAGAAAGGCCATTTTAAAAATCAATGCAAAGTTCCAAAGAAAGAGAAGGAAACAAAGAAGAAGCCTGAGGCGAATGTTGTTTCCGAAGATGTAGATGATGCTTTGATATGCTCTTTGGAGAGCAAGGCGGGCTCTTGGGTGCTACACTCCAGAGCATCTTTTCATGCTACCTCAAGCAGAGAATTCTGTGTGAGTTATTTACCAGGAACCTAAGGAAGATGTATCTTGGTGATGATCAACCATGCGATGTGGTTGGCAAGGGCAATGTGCAGATCAAGCTAAATGGGTCTGTATGGAAATTGAAGGATATGAGACACATCCCTGACTTGAGAAAGAATCTGATCTCAATGGGACAGTTGGCAAATGAAGGTTATGTCACAACCTTCAATGGTGATAGTTGGAAGGTTTCCAATGGCATAATGATCGTACCACGTAGAAAGATGAGTGGTACTCTCTACATAACGATCAATGCACATGGAACAATTGTAGTTGCAGATTGCAAGGAGGATCCAAACTTATGGCACCAGAGGCTCGGACATATGAGTGAAAAAGGACTCGAGGTTATGCACTCGAGAGGAAAACTACCACGGCTTCAGTCAATTAATGTGGACTTCTGCAAAAGTTGCATCTTTGGGAAGTAGAAAATGGTGAGTTCAAGAAAGATGGCAAACCAAGAAAGCAAGAGAAGCTTGAGCTAGTTCACACTGATGTCTGGGGACCAGCTATAGTTTCATCCATTGGCGGTAAGTACTACTTTATGACTTTTATTGATGACCACTCTAGAAAAGTGTGGGTGTACTTCTTGAGGCAGGAAATCCGAGGTGTACGAGATGTTCAAGAAGTGGAAACCATGGTGGAGAATGAGGCAGGTCTGAAAATCAAGAAGTTAAGATCTGATAATGGTAGTGAGCATGAAGACACCGGATTCAAGAAATTCTGTTATGAGAATGAAATCCGATTGGAAAGGTCGTTGCCAGGAACTCCACAGCAAAATTGAGTGACAGAACGAATGAACCGCACATTAAATGAGAGAGCCAGAAGCATGCGCATCCAGGTAGGATTCCCAAGCAGTTCTGGGCAGAGGCAGTCAACACAGTGGCCTACCTAATCAACCGAGGACCATCAATACCATTGGATCATATGTTACCAGAGAAGGTATGGAGCAGCAAGGAGGTAAAACTTTTCCATTTGAAATTTTTTGGTTGTGTTTCTTATGTGCATGTCAGTGACCATGCTAGGGGTAAGCTTGATCACAAGTCACTGAAATGTACTTTCATTGAGTACGGCGGAGATGAATATAGATACCGGTTTTGGGATGACCAGAACAAGAAGGTGATCAGAAGCCGAGATGTTATCTTCAATGAAAATGTGATGTACAAGGACAGAAGCGTAGCGCAGTCCAATGGCACAACACAAGAAGATCCAACATATGTTGAGTTGCATGATATTCCAGGGAACCGTGTGGTACAATAGACAATTGAGATTTCAGAGTCAAAGGAACCTACACCACAGAGTAGCACACAGCAGAGTGATGCACTGCAGACTCATGTACCTAGGAGGTCTTTCCAACCTCACATTCCAAACAGAAGGTATTTGAATTACCTGTTGCTTACTGATGCAGGTGAACCTAAATGCTATGATGTAGCATGTCAGGTAGCGGATGCTAGCAAGTGGGAGCTTGCTATGAATGATGAGATGAAGTCCCTCAGCTCCAACAGTACCTGAAAACTAGCTAAGTTACCACATGGAAAGAAAGCTCTACACAACAAATGGATGTATCGAGTAAAGGAGGAACATGATGGTTCCAAGAGATACAAGGCGAGGTTGGTGGTCAAAGGCTTTCAGCAGGAAGAAGGAATTGACTGCACTGATATTTTTTCACCGGTTGTGAAACTGACTACCATTCGGTCAGTTTTGAGCATTGTTGCAGCAGAGGGTCTGCACCTTGAGCAGTTAGATGTGAAAACTGCCTTTCTCCATGGTGATCTAGAGGAGGAAATATATATGCAGCAACCGGAGGGTTTCCTAGTGAAAAGAAAGGAGAAGCTCGTATGCAAACTAGAGAAGAGCTTGTACGGTCTGAAACAGGCTCCGAGGCAGTGGTATAAGAAGTTTGACAACTTCATGCAAAGGTATGGCTACTACAAATGCAACGCTGACCATTGTTGCTACTTCAAGAGGTTTGAGTCCAGTTACATTATTTCGCTACTTTATATCAATGACATGTTAGTGACAGGTTCAGATATGGACGAGATCAGAAACTTGAAGAAGCAATTGTCGAGTGATTTCAACATGAAGGGTTTGCGCGCAGCGAAGCAGGTTCTTAGAATGAGGATTAGCAAGGATAAGCAAAAAGGTACTTTGCAGTTATCTCAGGCAGAGTATATTGGCCGTGTTCTGAAGAGATTTGGCATAAGTGATGCCAAAGCAGTCAGTACACCGTTGGCCAGTCATTTCCGACTATCCAAGGATCAGTTTCTAAAGACAGATGAAGAAAGAGATTTCTTGGCCAAGGCTCCATATGCCTTAGCCATTGGAAGTCTAATGTATGCCATGGTTTGCACAAGGCCAGATATTGCTCATGCAGTGGGAGCAGTGAGCAGATTTATGTCAAATCCAGGGAAGTAGCATTGGGAAACAGTGAAGTGGATACTGAGGTATCTATGGTGCACTACAGATAAATGCCTGCTTTAGAAGGGGTGAGTTGAGACTACAAGGATATGTAGACGTAGACTTTGCTGGAGAGGTAGATCGCAGGAGAAGTATTATCGGGTATGTCTTTATGGTTGGCACTACTGTAGCTGGTTGGATTTCACAGATACAGAAGGTTGTTGCTTTATCCACTACAAAGGCAGAGAACGTGGCAGTAACCAAGGCTAGTAAAGAGATGATCTGGTTACAGAGTTTGTTGGCAGAATTGAGTTTCAGGCAGGTGAAGAATGTTTTGCACAGTGATAGTCAGAGTGCTATACATCTAGCAAAGAACTCGACATTTCATTCGAGGACCAAACACAACGGATTACGTTATCACTTCATCAGATCTCTTCTGGAGGATGAGGTGTTAGCACTTGTGAAGATCCAAGGTAGCAAGAACCTAGCTGACATGTTAACCAAAACATTGACGACAGAGAAACTAAAGCTGTGCACAGCTTCAGTGGGTCTTCAAGCTTGAGAGGATATGGATAAGCGCACCAGTTTGAACCGATCGTAGTTGGAGTTGTGTACTTCTGAGCTTCAGTCTCCAAGTGGGAGATTGTTGGGTTGTGGACACTATCCGGTCGACCGGGGCACGACAAGACACGAAGACAATTGGAGCTCGGTCCGGGCAGTGGCCGGTCGACCGAGCGGCGAAGGGGCGACGGAGAAATCTCCCCAGTCGACCGGCCATCGCGGGTTATGTCAAGTTATCCCGCGTTTTTTGTTTCTTAAGTCAATTGAGGGGGCAAGAACGAGAGCAAGAGAGGAAAATCACTAAGAGAGAATTAGAGTTTTTTCCAGGAGGTATCTCAAAGATTGTAATACTCCAAGGTGATTACAGTGGAATATTGGTGCGCTCTGTGGACGTAGGCAAGATCGCCGAACCACGTAATTTTTGTGTTCTTCTCTTTATTTTTTTATTTTTTTATTTTTATTTTTTTTATTTTTGATGAATTACCAACATTATATTAAAATGGGAATGAAAATAGCAGTACAAAAAAGAGGCCAGGCTCTCAAGATGAGCACCTAAACCAAAGCCAA